>JAKSZT010054583.1:8862463-8931651 GCA_026826555.1 Tolypeutes matacus
AATTAATCAAGCACGTCCCACTTTCCGGACTCCCCAGGTTAGCTGAAGCTCTGATGTTAGTCAGTGAGGAGTGCTAAAGACGGCAGATTCCGCCCCTTCTGGCGCCGATCTCCAGCATCACCGGGCTGCTCAGTAAATCAGTTTGAGTGCAGATTCGCGTCTGCTCTCAGCCTAATGGTGCTTCAGGTCGGCTTATCTGCTCCCCAAAGCTATGGGGCAGTGCAGGCAGCCAGATTGATGTCTAAAAATATAAAATACCCTTCCCTGTCTTCCAACAGAACCCTCCCTTTTTTGGGAAGTGTCCCTTCCTCCTGGCTCCGCAGCGGCCCGGGTCTTATCCCTGGGTGGCTAGGGAAATCAGCTGCGTTTCCCAACCAAAATCTCCCCTCTGGTTCACCGGGTGCTGATTAGCTCGTTTGCTCTGTTCACACAAGGTCCAAGGGGGGCCAGGCAGCCAGATCCCCAGAAAATAAAACTTTTTCGCCCCGCCCGCGGCTCCAAATGGCCATTTTATTTAATTTTATTTTATTTTTCCCTAACTGCGGTGTCAGCCGCCTGTGCCAACCTCCACCAGCAGCCTTAAAATTCACGAATCTCCACTGTTCGGTCCACGCCGCCAATCCGCGCAGATAGATGTCCCAAGCTTCTCACTCCACGCGTGCACAGCACAGACCCCCGGGCCGGACCCCATCCACAATCTGCCTTGCTCTGGGAGCTTGCAGTGTGCGCTCTCCTACACTAATGCCATCTTGGCCCCCTCTAATTGCATTTTTAATGTTTGAACTTCATCTCCTAATATTAAAACAGCATTTTCTAAATCTACTAACTTATTGTTAATTTCTGTATCTATTTTAGTTTGACTTCCCCGGCTAGACTGGTGTTTTTATGCCATTCTTGAACAAAAACAGTGGTTTGAATACTCTGATGTAAAGCAACTCCAGAGACAGTAGCCACCGTAGTAATGGCTATGATACCCATAATAGTGGCTATTAATATCCCTATAAATCTTTTAGTGTGCTTAAGTACTTGACATAAAACAGTAAAGCATGAATATTAGGTGAAGATTCTTATGGGTGAGTTTGATTAACCAGAATTCAAATTTCAGATCATTTTCTAAGAAGCATATAGTTGTAATTATGACTATATACAGCAGAATTTAAACAAGTATATAATTTACAAGTAAAGTCACAGCATTTAACTTCCTGAGTTATCATGTTGAGGACAAATTTTCCAAGGATAGTATGAAGAATGACTATATGACCCATTTCAAATATTTATGGGTTGTAAACTGAGAGGAATATTTTATAAAGAGGTTTGTGACATTTCCGTTATATTTTCTGTATTCATTATTGGAAAAGGAGAGGCCATTTTCATATTACGCCAAATAATAGGGTGTGGTAAATGAGTGCTAATTGTAGAAGTTACATTATGAGACTCAAGACTCCATTTGAGCATTTTGTGGGGGGAACAGGTGGTCTTAACTGTGTTACAATCTTGAACCATGTACCCCTTAGGGGACTAGTCAGTCACAATTCTATAGGAACTATTAGGCTATAACACAGGAGCCACCCTTTGGCAATTTTTCCAATGGATGTGCTGATCACTAGGTGTCTATTGATGGCAATTAGCACAGACAGTTTTATCAGGGGGATTCATATTTATATTAATTCCAGTAAATTTCTGATAACAGAAGCTTAATCTAGATAAAAGATATAACTGAGCTCTTGAGATGTTACCGTGTTTTGGAATAAATAATAACCAAGCTTAATGAGTTAGAATTAAATACCTGGAGGATGGGGCATCACATAATGGTAAGTGAGTGTATCCTAGTTTTATAGTTGTACTGAAATTCTTACCTTCTTCTAAGGGGTGTTCTGGCAGACAAATATCCTTTGGTCCAGGAATTCAAACAGAATCATTTACATATATCAGGGGAGGAGCTTCCATCCATGATACTGGATGAAGCATGGGAGGATTGGGAACAAAGGCCCAATAAATATAATTTTTTCTACTGTTGTTATAGGTAACATACTTATAGTTGCCGTTATAATTGTTAGCATGAAGACTAACAAATTAGGAGCTGAGACCAGTGCATCATTTTTTTTTCTTACCTGTCCCATTTTTGGTGAGAGTCCCAGATGGATAAAAGATAAATGTTAATATGCATATTCAGTTTAATAAATTTATACTGTTAATTAAAATGAGAAACAAGAATAACATAATTAATTAAAAGATTAAATCAATATTGAACAAAGTCACAGAATGACCAATAAATAGAGCAGTTTTATTTATAAACTTACCAATATTTAGCTTTTAGTTTGGAAGTGTTGAATTAGCAGTTGATCCTAGAGTTTTGGTTGACTGTGTTTATGATTAATGAATTTGATAATATAAATGCCAACTTGTGAGTATTTTGTTAATTCCCGAAGAAGGGGCCAGCCTCCTCAGGAAGGAACACAACACTCCCTGGGCAGTACATTTTAAGGTTTATGCATCAGTCCTTGGGAAAGTGGCCAGCTCCTCCAGGGAGGAATACAACACTTTTTGGAATGTACTTTATTTCTTTAAATTTGTTTGTTACAAAACATCTTTGATGTGCTTACTATTTTAGTTCCCATTATTTTTCCTGAAATATGAAAAGTGTTAACTAACAAGGCATTGGAGATTAACAAAGTTTTTTGCAGGATGTTTTACCTTTAGGTTTGAACAATGCTCACCAAAACTTATCTTAACACAATTGGTTTCAGGATTGTTCAAACTCAAAACAAGAGATTTACATATACATTTAATAAAATATTTTTATGTGTAACATACAAGTTATTAAATTACTTAAGTATGCAATGTATTGCATTAAATTTTTGATTAGTATTTAAGTATATTATACATAATTCATAACTACAGTAGATTATATAACAACAGACAATAATAAGACTTTTTATCAGCAGATATCCAATGAACAAACTTTTATTTCCTATGCGTATAAGATTCCTAACCAGTGAGGTTTTATAGGCTATTATACTGAAACATTATTAAATTTTCAGGAATTTTATACACCTTTTAAGTATTCATATGAATTTTTTACTCATATAACTTTAATTATCATAAGGTTAGAAAATTCCTTTTAATTGTATAACAGTTTCAAATACTTCATTCAACTTTTAATATATCAAATGAACTTAACTATTTTTAGTATTTTACTTTTTTCTAGGTAAAAGACTAAATCATTTGTAACAGTATGAAATAAAAAAAAGCTACTTTTCAAGATTTGACTTTGAGAAAGCAGGCTTGAACATTATGTTCTTTTAAAAGTGATAAAACTTGTTTCTCGTGAACAACAAAGGAAATGACAAGGTTAAAGTACAAGCAGCTATTTTTATAAAACAGACTTTCTTTTTTGTATACTGATTATTCAGGAGAAAAACTTTTTGTAAACTTTTACTAAAACAGACTAATGACTTAAGAAACTTTAGGAACAATATTTTAACTTTGTATCAATATACTATTTGATAATAAAGCTTTTAAAACTTTATAGATAGACCCATCAAATCTTACTTAACTTTGACCACAAAAATTCCTTTTCCATGCACCTTCTGCACTTTCTATATTCATTTAGGTTTTGTCCCACATTTTACTCCTTTTTAATAACCAGTCATTTTATCTTAGGACAAAATTACTTTCTTTTTCCTTAATAATAAAAACACATTCTATACACCTTCTATATTCAAGTTACCAAAATGATTTTGGAAACTGTTTCCCAGCAAACTTCTGACAACAAACAATTACCATCAACACTAAACAAACTTGTCAGGATAATGATTTATTTTGATTATAACTATGTTTATTATTTTAAATTAACACCCATATTTATTTATTAATATAAGCCCTTATTTAATATTTGGCCATTTGAATAGAGCTCTTTTAATAATTTTCATTAATCAATTTAATATTACCATCCAGAGGTATCAAAATATACACTGACACTGAACAAACAGACAAACACAAAATGAATTACAACACATCAATAGAAACATGCATCTTTGATTTTATTGCTTTTGAGAATTTTTCTGGAAACTGTGTTGCCAAGTTTTCCTACTTTTCTAGTGGTTTAATTCTATTAGCCCCTATCATCCCACAGCCTTATCATTATGTAGGCAGTAGGAGGTTTACAAAGTTGCTGCTGGAAAGTTTTCCTTATCTTAGTTAATTCTTTAGCAGAATAGTGATGCCCCTACAACTAATGCTAGATCTTCCCAATATTAATCTCACTAAATCTTATGGAATAGGCCCTTTCATTCCTGAATTGGCTTGATAGACTTTATTTTGTTTCTTAAGTATTAATTTTTCAGTAGTGGCACAGTTCAGGCTGGCATTGTACTATAGCAACATCAGAATACTGAAGTTGAACCTGAATATCTAAATATCCTCCAGAACCCATGAGTTGTTCAAATGTTACATTTACTGGAGGGTTAGCATTGGCATTGCAGTATGTGATAATATGAGCTTCGTCTGCCCACCATGTTTTAAATTGTGAAAATTCAGAGTTAGTGAGGCAGGTTCTAGCTAACTGATCAAAGTCCCAAGGAGTCAATCTTTCAGTTTGGGAGAGCCCTCGCAAAATTCCCAAGGTATATGGAAAGTTAGGTCCATATTTAACACATGCTTCCTTTAATTCCTTTAATACCTTAAAATTTAGAGGAGTATGAGTAAATTGTTGCCCTTCCTGCAGCATTTGAGCATTAGGTCTTCTGGGGGTCCCTTGGACAGGGAACATATAAGCATCCACATCTCTGGCTAATTCAGCCTCTCAGATGACTTGTTGTAATGTAGAAACATTTGGAACTGTGATAGTAGCCAAAAGGGGAGAGGTCATAGCCTCTTCTAAGCTGGGAGCAAAAGGACAGGGTCTTTTTAACTCCTCCATTGAACAGGATTCTTCAGGGGCCATTGTGGCCACTGCTTGTACTGGAGCACAAAAGCAAACAAAATTGTTTTTTTTTTCTTTTCTAAAGCATATTCCTCCTCCAGCGTAGATGCTAAAACAGATGGAGTAGTTTCCTTTTCAATGCCTTTCTTTTCAGTATCAGAATCCTCACTATCAGAGTCAGACTGCAAGGGCTTGAGAGCTAGGATATTAAGCTACACAATGACCATACTTGAACAGTAATAGGCTCTCCTTTCCTATATTCCCCTTTCAGTTGAGAAATTACCTTTTTCTATTGTTTACTGTTAAGACTTCCTCTTTGAGGGAACCAATGGCAATGTTTCTGTATTAGCACAAATAAATCCTCCATACTTTGTTTTTTAACTTTCACATCATGAGTGCGGAGAGAAAGAAACAGTAATTTATATTCACCAGAAAGACAAAAAGTTTGTCCCATGGTTACCCTGACTAATACATTATCCAGAGCAATGGGGATCTTCAAATGGGGAATAATCACCCCCTTTCAACCTCTGGTATCATTGGCACTGGAGATCCCTGGAGTCTCCGATCCGTTGGAGCCTTCTTCGTCGAGCCCCACATTGGGCACCAGATGTTGCTGTAAAGTGGGTGTCTCAGCGAAAGGTACTGCAATATAAGAAAGAGAAGACAAAGAGTTTAAGAGAAAGCTGGGGTCAGGGGGCGAGCAGAACTCCACTGTCTAGCCATGAAGCACAGACAACCCTGCACTTTTATTAGCAGAGCAAAGTTCCTGTTACGTGCAGAAAAGCATAGTCACTGATTAACTATTCTTGAAATTTGAGCAGGAGTACATTGCTTGCAAGGTCTATTTCTCTATCTATATCACATCCTTGAGCTCTTGGCATCAACAAGAGTCTTGACAGTGCTTGCAAGATTTTCCTCTTGAACAAGTCTCTGGCATTCCAGACACTCTGTCTTTGTACTATGAGCCATATTCTGCCAAATCTCAATGATTCTTTCCCCCAGTTTGCAGCTGAAGAGGACAGAGCCACTGAGCAGCTGAGAAGACCCAGAAAGAAATGAGCTTTATGCCAGAGACTGATACGGGAAGTCCTGAAAGACCAGGCAGAGATTGTCTGCCATCTTGCCTCAACATGTGGCAGCTGCCTTTGATGATAAAGTACCTCTTATGGTACCTTGATTTGGACTTTCCACAGCATTGGGACTGTAAACTGTTACTCCAAATAAATACCTTTTATAAAGCCAACAGATTTCTGGTACTTTTCATCAGCACCCCTTTGGCATATGTGAAGTGATTATGGAATTGGGTAATGAGTAGATGTTGAAAGAAAATGAAAAGCATAGTAGAAAAATGCTAGATTCTTTTGAACAGACATTGGTAAGAATATGGACAATAAACACACTACCATTGAGGAATCTAAAAGACAAAAGAATACAAAGAAAATTTCTATATTGACTTAGAGACTACCTAAGTTGTCTTAAACTGAATGTTGGTAGAAATATGTACATTAAAGGTGCTCCTGGTGAGAAGAATATGAGGGAAAGCTGTTGATTACTAGAGGAAAGGTGATCCTTGTTATACAGTGACAGAACACTTTGGGGAATTGTATCCTATAGTTGGGTGGGAAACAGAACTTGTAATCAATGAATATGGATAGTTAGGTGCATAGATTTTCAAGCACATTATCAATGGCTGGTTTTGTTTTTTCTAGTTTGTCTTCAGTTAAGTTGTGTCCCACCTCATTCAGGAAGGGACTTAAACCTATTACTGGTGTCCTTTATAAGAGAATGAAATTCAGACAGAGAGAGTGAGAAACCCATGGAAGCAAGAAGATTAAATCCACAAATTCTGGAAGAATAAAATGAGTCCAGAAGATGCCTAGTTTCTGAGAATGGTACCTTATGTGACAAAAGAAACTCTATATATTAAGCAAATGATCATGAGCTGGAAAATTAATCCTTGATTGCTCAGGTTACGTCTAAGTATAATCACAACCATCCTTGTAAGACAGAGGCAGAGGAAGATTTGACCATGAGAGAAGCAGAGATGGCCATTTAGCTAGGGAAACAGAGAGTGGAGTGATGAACTTTGAAGAAGGAGAAAGTGGCCACCAGTCAAGAATACAGATAACCTCTAGTAGTTGGAATACAAAGGAAACAGATTCTACCCCAAGCCTTCATAGGAAACCAGCCTTGCTGACATCTTGACTTAGCACACTGAACCTGATTTTTGACTTCTGGCTTCCAGAACAGTAATGAATAAAATGTTGTTCTTCTAAGCAACAGAGTTTTTGACAATTTGTAATAGCTGTCTTAGGACACTATAACAACCAATTCTTGATCAAAGGTGCTTGGCTTGGATTAGATAAAAAAGCAAGAATCAAATTTATTCTTTATATTTGAAACTCACTGAGAACATAATTCTATGTATATAGATTCCTGTAGTCCCCACAATCAGGATATAAGTCTGTTTAAGCTTCTCAAAGAAATTCTCTTGTAATTCCCTTATAATTCAACCTTTTCTGTCTCTCACCTCTGAAAAACACTGAGGTATTATATGTCACTATGATTTAGTAATGGGGAATAGTTAAATAAATAGAATTGTAAAATATGTAACCTTTGAGATTGGCTCCTTCACTCAGCATGGTGTCCACAGATCTACACAGGTTGTTGTACTCATCAATAGAGCTAAAGGCAAAACTGAAAACTATGAACTTCTGGAGAAATGGACAGGACAAAAATTTTGTGACTTTAATTAGAGAAAGATTCTTAGATAAGACAAAAATGCTGAACCAGAAGCAAAGACATAAGTAGAAATCCACCAAATTACACACTTCTACTCTTCAATAACACTATCAATAAAGTGAGATATAAGCCACAGACTGGAAGAAAATATCACAGAACACACAACTGACAAAGAACATATCCAGAGTATGTGAAGGACACTTACAGCTGAATATTAAAAAGGAAGGCAAGGCAATAAGAAGGGGAATGATATCACTGGAAACTTCACCAAGGAAGAAATAGAGATGACTAATAAGCAAATGAAAGGTTCTCAGCATCATTAGAAGTTAGGGAAATGCTAATTATACCACAATAACATGTCACTATACACCTATTAAACTGACTAAAAATTAAACAATATTGCAAAACTAAATATTGGCAAGGATGTGTAGCAAGAGGAAATCTTATACATTGCTTACCTGGATGCAAAATAGTACTGCCAATAGGGGAAACAATTTGGTAATTTCTGGTGTGATAGTTAAGTTCATGTGTCACTTCGGCTAGTTTACAGTGTCCCATTGTTTAGCCAAGCAAGCATTGGCCTGATTGTTACTGTGAGAATATTTCATGGATTGAATTATTTTTTAGGTAATGTGGTTCTAAGGAAAAAACTTAAATTTAAATAGTTAACTTAATTTGACTTTTCTTCTTTTTATTCTATAATGCCAGTTTTGAATACAAAAAGGAGAGAAATTTACATGTATATCATAATTACCAAAATAATTCATATCCCAAGATCTGTATTTTTATTAAATGTGGTAATTTTAGGAACGAATAAGATTTTCACTTTCATGTCCAACGATTAGAGGGTGTCTGAAATCTGAAGGCCTCAGATCCATCCACTCTGATCTTCAAGTGGTTGCAAAGTGAGTAATGCTAAGAAATGACATCCGAAGAATTCTTGGTGGGGAATTTTTCAGTATAGCCTCTGTATATCATATTCAAGTGGAGATTTTTTAAAAGTGCAACTAAAAGGAACTGTTACAAGAATGATCCACCAAATGACATGGATTATGTATGGGCTGTTTACATAAAGGAAATTAAGAAGATATATGTCAACTCAGGCTTTGGAGTAAGTAAGGTTGCCTTGATGGTCAATGGAAATAATCAAATCATGTAAAATCCCATATAAAAAAATTATTAACCTTAAATGATTTTGCTTAATGCTACAAATGATAATAATACATATCAAACTAAACAGGGTAAGTCTGACAGAGTAAGAAACAAAAAAAGAGATTTAAAAGAATACATGAGGGAAGCGGCTGTGGCTCAATCAGTGGGGCTCCTGTTTACCATGTGGGGGGCCCCGGGTTCGGTTCCCGGGGCCTCCTGGTGGGGGCAGGCCAGCCCGTGCGGCATGGTTGGCTGACCTGGTGAGCACAAGCAGCAAGCGGGGGATAAATGAATAAATAAATAAAAAATCTTAAAAAAAAAAAAAAAAGAATACGTGAAAGATATTCTAATTGCAATTTCATACAACATCCAGAGAAAATGGGGAAGAAAAATATTTGAAAAAACCTTAAGGTCTGAATTTTTTCCAGAATCATCGAGAGGTATTAATTCTCAGATACACAAATATCTCAGTGAATCCCAAGCAAAATGAATTAAAAACAATATGCATTGGACACGTAATATAGACATTTATTAAAGAAAAGGATATATAGAAAGATAACCAGAAAGGAAAGAGACAACAACCAAAAGCAATGGAAATTGAATGGCACAGATTTTTTTTAACAAGCAATAATGAAGTCGAAAAGTAGATTGTATTTAATGAATTGAGAATAGAAAACCATTTTAATCCATAAATTCGTACACAGCAAACAAATTGAAAGCATATCAGATCAGAGATTCTCTTACCTGACCTCTAGTCTGGACCCTTCCCTCTAACTCTGTCCAAACTTTGGGAGTTGTGTGGATGCAAAATGACCTGGGTCCCTCATCACATGGATGAAGATGATAGAGCCATTCACAACAGTGTCATTGAGCCCCACACACATCCAGGCACAGTGACTCATGTTTGCAGAGACTAAGGGTGGAACACGAGCTGCTGAGGAGTGTCACATAAAAATGGTCATTCAGAGACAGACCATAAAAATGGTCATTCAGAGAGTGACCATGGCAGAATTTTTGGCATCATTTATTCTAGTCTTTTTTAGCTGTAAACGGACATTTTTGGATTGACCCAATTTTCTGAATTGACTCCACCTGGGTCTCTGGGTCAGGTTACCTAATGAGAAAGAAAGCAGGGGCTAAATGTTTTCACAAAAAAGGGAGTGGGGGAAACTTATCTGTTGCAAGATAGGACAGTATCTAGGACTTAAAATTGTAAAGAAAATGGGACATTTAATGAGAGAGAGAATTAAAACATATTATAGGAGTTGGGAAGAAAATACTGCACAAAAACTAATGGAAAAACTTAAGATTTGCAGAGAAGGAGGAGAGGAAAGGAAGCTTTCTCCTGGAGGTGAAATAATTGCCCACAAATTACAATCTTAACAATTGTACCACATATCCAGGCAAGAAACAGACGAAGAAGCACTGAGAAAAGCACAACAGTTAAACACTGGCTACTAATAAAGGTCAAAAAAAGTTGATTCAAGCACAAAGAAGCACCTTAACATAAAACTTCTTCTTGAGGGTTTTAACAATAAAAAGCCAGAGAAGATGGAGAAACTGACATTCAGAGTTAACACATTTAAATTATCAGATACCAGACATTAGAAAAAAATTGCAAGATATACGAGAAATAGGAAGTTATGGCTCAGTGAATGGAAAAATTTAAAACTTTAGAGGAGATGCAGCATTTGGAATAACTAATCAAGGAAGTTCAAAAAAATCTAATCAATTCAAGAAAAAGGACAATATGAATATAGAGTTAATGCACAGTAATAAAACAATGTGTGAGCATAAAGAATTTCTAAGTTTAAAAAGAAACATATTGGAAATTATAAGGATGAAAGTTCCAATAATGGAGATTAAAAATATATTAGAGCCATACAACAGCAGATTTGATCAGATGGAAGAAAGAATCAATGAACTAGAAGATAGGACATTCAAAATCATACAATGAGAAGAAAAGACAGAAAAGAAAAATAGAAAAAAATATGTGCATTGTCTCAGTGATTTGGGTGACAGCATAAAGTGTCCAAACATATGTCTCATGGGTGACCCAGAAGAAGAGAAGGGAAAAGGAACAGAAAGAATATGTGAGAAAATAATGGTTAAAAATTTCTCACCTCTTATGAAATACATAAAAATACATGTCCAACAAGCATAAGATATTCCAAACAGAAAATCCCTAAAGACATACTCAAAGACAAAATATAATCAGAATGTCAAATGATAAAGAAAGAGAAAATTTTGAAAAAATCAGGAGAAAAATGCTTTGTTCCTCAACCAAAGACCTCTGTTACAAGAATTACTGAAGGGAATTCTGCAGGTTAAAAGGAAAACTCAGGAGATAGTGGGTTGGAGTACTGTGAAGAAATGAATATCTTTAGTAAAGGTAACTAAAAGATTAATGCAAAACCCAATAGAACTGTGTCCTCAATATATAACTCTACTCTTTTTAAAAATTAATTATTTTTTTATTTTAAAAGAAGTTTTAGATTACATAAATGTTATATAAAAAAATATAAGAGAGTCTCATGTTCCCTACTCCCTCCCCTCTCACACTTTTCCACATTAACAACATCCTTCATTAGTGTAGTACATTTGTTGCAATCGATGAACATACATTGAAACAATGCTACTAACCATGGACTATATCTTACTCTACAGTTTACACTCTATCCCATACAATTTTGGAGGTTATGACAAAATATTTAATGGCTTGTGTCTGTCATTGCAATGTTATGCAGGACAATTCCAAAGTCCCAAAAATGTCACCATATTACAACTATTCTTCCCTCTCCCATCCCTCAGAACCTCTGATAGCCACTGCCTTTGCATCAATGATGAGTTCTTCCATTGCAATAATAATAATAAGTGTATAGTAGAATAATAAGTCTACTTTAGTCCAGTGTTCATTCCCCAATCTTGAGGATTTGGGGATGGTGGTGCCCACTCTGTTTCTAATTGAAAGGGGCCTTATATCCCATGGGGCAGATGGATGGAACTATCTTGGTTGCAGTTGCAGACACTCTCTGTTCCTTGGTGTGGGCATTGCCCATCATCATCTCCTTGTTAGTTGTCCTGAGGGAGTCTAGTGAACTGGAGAGTAGGTGCTACAGCTCTGCTGAAATTCAGGGCTCATGTGGCACATGGATGGATCAATGATTTAAGTCTCTGGGACATATGTTTATCAAATATAGTGCTAATTATAGGTTCAAATAAAGGGGCAGAAGAGCCTTGTGTAGTTTCCCTACACAACTCTATTCTTTAATTCCTGCAATACTCAGAACACAATTGAACATGATAATGACAGATGTCCTCATAATGGACACACAAAATATAAAAAAGTAATGAGGGACAAAATAATAAAAGGAATGGAAACAGAGTGATATGTAAGTATAGAAACTGAATTCTATAGAAGTTAAGTTTGTTAGATTTTCAAATTAGTAGCATTATAGGTATAGATTGCATATTAAAAACTCATAGGTATAGATTGCATATTAAAAACTCAAGGACCTGAGTACTGTTGTGGCAATGGATGTAGGCCATTTTAAATCAGCACACACCACTCAGAACTGAGTGGGAGAGAGTGTGGTCTACAGTGTGAACTGTGCTCTATGGTTGGTGGCAAGGCTCCAGGATGTGTAAATTCATTGAGGTTGGTGGGCCACACTGTGGGAGATGTTTGTGTGGGATGTGGTGGGAGGTGTGGGAGGTGGGCAACATGGGAATCCCAGTGGGTTCCATGTAATATTTTAGGTAATCTAAGCACCTCTTAAAATATATGTATATATATATATATAAATAACATTTTTGTAAGCAAATACACATATATGCATATATATTTATATATCATTTTGCAAATGTTAAAAAAAAAAAACTCAAGGGGAAACACTAAGTATGTATTTAAAATATACAAAGAATAAAAAATGAGAATGGGGGCAGCCAGATGCATCACTAAAGTTCAAGTACACAGAAAAAGAGATTGCAATAAAATAATAGAGAGGCTATATATATATATACACACACACACACACACACACATATGTGATGTATAAAAACCAAAGGACAAAAATGGCTGAAGTAATTTTCCACTGGGACCATGGTTGTCTCTCCCTTCCAAAAGAAATGACACTGGTCCAATACATTGATGACATCATGCTGATTGGACGTAGAGAGCCAGAAGTAGCATTTTCACTAGACTTACTGGTAAGTCATTTGTGTGAGAGAGGATGGGAGATAAATCCAACAAAATTACAGGGGCCTTCCACTGCACTGAAATACCTAGATGTCTAGTGGTGTAGCACATGTTGAGATATCCCTTTTAAATAAAGGATAAGCTGTTGCATCTGGCCCCTGCTATGACCGAAAAAAGAGGCACAATGCTTAGTTGGCTGCTTCAGATTTTGGAGACAACACATTCCTAATTTTGTATGCTAATCTGGCCCATTTACCCAATGACCAGAAGAGCTGCTAGTTTTGAGTGCAGACCAGAACAAAAGGAGGCTCTGCGACAAGTCCAGGCTGTTGTGCAAGCTGTACTGCCACTTGGGACATATGGTCTAGCAGATACAATGGTGTTGGAAGTGTCAGTGGCAAATCAGATGCCATCTGGAGCCTTTGGCAGGACCCTATAGGAGAATCGCCACACAGACCCTTAGAATTTTGGAGCAATGTCCTGCCATCTACCACAGATAACTACTCTCCTTTTGAGAAACAGATTTTGGTTTGCTACTGAACCTTAATAGAGACTGAAAGCTTAACCATGTGCTACCATGTTACCATGGGACCTGAGTTGCCTATCATGAGCAGGGTATTGTCTGACCCAAGAAATCATAAATTTGGATGGGCACAACAGCATTCAATCATAACGTGAAAGTAGTATATACAAAATAGGGCTCAAGCAGGTTCTGAAGGCACAAGTTTGTTATATGAGGAAGTGTCTCAAAAGCCCATGGTCACCACTCCTGCTACATTACCTGCTTGTTCCCAGCCCACAAACATGACCCATTGGGGAGTTCCTTACAATCACTTGACTGAGGAAGAGAAATCTTGGGCCTGATTTAGATATGGTTCTACACAATTTGCAGGTACCACCCAAAAAGTGGACATCTGCAGCACTGCAGCTCCATTCTGGGATGTCCCTGAAGGACAGTGGTGAGAGAAAAACCTCCCAGTGGGCATAACTTCAAGTAGCACACCAGGTTTTTCCTTTGGCTTGGAAGAAAGAAATGGCTGGATGTGCACCTGTACCCTTATTCATGGACTGTTGCCAATGGTTGGTGGGATGGTCAGGGATTTGGAATGAACATGATTGTAAATTAGTGACAAAGCAATGGGGAAGAAGTATGTGGATAGTCCTTCCTGAATGGGCAAAAGACATGACAATATTTGTCTCCCACATGAATACTCACCAGTGGGTGAATTCAGCAGAAAAAAAATTTTTTTAATAAACAAGTAAATAAGATGACCTACTCTGTGGTTAGCACTCAACCTCTTTTCCCAGCTGCTCCTGCCACTGCTCAATGGGCTCATAAATATAGTAGCCATGGTGGTAGTGATGAAGGTTATGCATGGTCTCAGCAACATAGACTTCCCCTCACCCAGGCTGACTTGGTTACAGCTGAGTGCCCAATCTGCCAGTAGCAGAGATCCACACTCAGCCCCCAATATGGCACCATTCCTCAAGGTGATTACCCTGCTACCTGGTGGCAAATTGATTACATTGGAGCACTTTCATCATGGAAGGGGCAGCAATTTGTTCTAACTGGAATAGACACATACTCTGAATATGTGTTTATCTTCCATGCATGCACTACTTCTTCCAAAACTACCATCTGTGGATGTACTGAATGTCTTATCCATCACCATGGTATTCCACACAGCATCGCTTTTGATCAAGGAACCCACTTCATAGGGAACGTTGTGTGGGAATTGGCACATGCTCAAGGAATTCACTGGTCTTACCACATTCCTCATCATTCTCAAACATCCGGATTGCAGAAATGTGAAATAGGCTTCTGAAGACTCAATTACAGCACAAACTAGGCGGCAATACCTTGCAGGGCTGGGGCAATGTTCTCCAGGAAACTGTATGTGCTCTAAATTCACCTCCACTCTATGGTGCTGTTTCTCTTATAGTAAGGATTCACGGGTCAAGGAATCAAGGGATGAAAATGGGAGTAGCACCACTCACTATTACCCCTAGTGATCCACTAGGAAAATTTTTATTTCCTGTGCCTGCATCCTTAAGCTCTGCTGGTCTACAGGTCTTACTTCCAAAAGGAGGGGTGTTTCCATCAGAGAAAACAAGAATGTTTCCATTGAACTGGGAGTTTGACTACCAATTGGCCACTTTGGGCTCCTCATGCCTCTGAATCAACAGGCAAAGAAGGGAATTACTGTACTGGCTGGGGTGGTTGATCCTGAGTATTAAGGGAGAATAGGACTGCACCTACACAATGAAGGCAAAGAAGAGTTTGTCTCCAGTCCCCTATATTCTCTACGTGACTTTGCTGTATCCTAAAGCCTCTTTGAAGAGAAAATTAAGAAAATAAAGACACTGGGGTAATATATGGAAGAAAATGTCACTGTACATATAGTACAACAGATCTTACAGTGATGGCTAAATATTTTTATACAATTTATTGAAATATATCATTCATACATGAACATACATAAACTATAAGTGTCCTTTTACTTGAAACTATAATTAGCACTACATTTGATAAATATGTGTCCCAGAGACTGAAATCTTTGTTCTGTCCATGTGCCACTTAAGCCCTGAATCTAAGCAGAGTTGCAACAACTACTGCCCAGTTCATTGGACTCACCCAGTACATTTAGCAAGGAGATGATGTTGGAAAAAGCCCATCCCAAGAAATGACAGTGTCTGCAAATGCAAGCAAGTTAGTTCCATCCATCTGCCCCATGTGATCTAAGCCCCCTATCAATTAGAAGCAGAGTAGGCATTACCATGCCCAAATATTCAAATTGCGGAATGAACAATGGACTAAATAGACTTTTTATTTTTCTACTATAGACTAAATATTATTCTAGCAATGGAAGAACTCTTATCATTGATACGAAGGCATTGGCCACCAGAGGTTCTGAGGGATGGGAGGGCGGAGAATAGGTATATTATGGGGACATTTTTGGGCCATTGGATTTGTTCTGCATAATGTTGCAGTGATGGATACAGGCCATTATATATTTTTTCATAATCCACAAAATTGCACAGTACAGAGTGTAAACTATAATGTAAAGTGTAATCCATAGTTAGTAGCAATGCTTCAATATGTGTTCATTAGTTGTAAAAAATGTTGCACACTAATGACGATGTTGTTGATGTGGGAAAGTGTGGGAGAGGAAGGGAGTAGAGCATATGGGAATCCCTTATATATTTTTTATAACATTTGTGTAATTCAAAGCTCCTTTTAAAATTAAAAAAAAATAATTAAAAAAAATTGTTTGCCTGAATATGAGAGATCCCCTAGGGTGTCTCTTAGTACGACCATGCCCTGTTATCAAAATCAATGGAAAATTGCAACAATCCAATCCAGGCAGGACTAATAATGGCCCAGAATCTTTTGGAATGAAAGTTTGGGTCACCCCCAAGGTGAAGAATCACAGGCAGCTGAGGTGATTGCTGAAAGTAAAGGTAATATGGAATTGGTAATGGAAGAAGATAGTGATAAATACCAACTTTGATCAAGTGACCAGTTACTGAACCAAGAGCTGTAATGGTCATGAATATTTCTTCCTTGTTTTGTTATGAGTATGTTGTATATGTACATAAAATGAATATCTTTGTTTTCTTCCCTAACCTTTCCCTTTATCATATGATATAGGTTGTATTAGTTTACTGCCATAACATTTAAGGATATCAAGTTTAAGAGTGAATATGTGTCGGCAAGATGGCGTTAGTGTAGGAGGGCACACACTGCAAGCTCCCAGAGCAAGGCAGATTGTGGACGGGGTCCTGCTCGGGGGTCTGTGCTGTGTGCACATGAAGTGAGAAGCTTGGGACATCTATCTGCACAGATCAACGGCGTGGATGGAACGGTAGAGATTCGTGAGTTTTAAGCCTGCCTGTGGTGGTTGGCACAGACGGCTGAGCCCCGCGCTTTGGAAAAAAAAAAAAGGAGCTGGTTGGAGCCGTGAGTCCCAGGGTTCGGCAACTGGGTGACAGAGCCTAGTGGGAGGGGGCGTTCTCTGAGGGGAGGGGCTCTGGTAAAGGGGTGAGAGAGTTTTATTTTCTAGGGAATTTGGCTGCCTGGAGCCCCTTGGACCTTGGGTGAACAGAACAGCTGGAGCGAGTTGGCACCCGGTGGAGGGGAGGGGTGAATCTGTTTGGAGAGGGAGTTGATCTGCCTAGCTGCCCAGGCATACCCTCAGGCCCTGCAGAGCCAGGAAGAGGGGCCACTCCCCAAAAGAGGGAGGGTTCTGGTGGAGGACAGGAAAGGGAATTTTTTTTTGCCATCAATTTGGCTACCTGGACCTTCTCATAGCTTTGGGGAGCAGATAAGCCGACTTGAAGCAGCACCAGGCTGAGATGAGAGGCAAATCTGCTGAGGAAACCTGATTTACCCAACAATCCGGTGACACTGGGGCTCAGCTCCAGAAAGGTGGAGTCGGCTGTCTTTAGCATTCTGCACTGACTAACATCAGAGCTCCAGCTACCCTGGGGGGTCCAGGAAGTGGGATGTGCTTGATTAATTTCCACGAGCCCAACTAGGGTCCCCTTCGTGAGGGGGATGGTCTAGAGGAGGAATTATTTTGGGTCCTGTATTTCACCAAAAAAAAAAAAAAAAAAGAGAAGGTCACTTCAATAAATGAACAATAAATTCTTTTTAATTTAGTTTAATAGCTAAAAGCTGTTTCAGGACCTGCATATAGAACCCTGCAGGGAAACTGATTGATAAACACAAGCAGGCAGAGAGGATCCATGTGGACCCTAGGGGAATCATTGATCCTCCTTAGCTCTGTTTGACTGCTTGCATGTGTGGTTCTTTGGTTTTTCTCTATTTATTTGTTGTCTCTTGCTTTTCTTTCCTCTTTCCTCCCCCCCTTTCTTTTTTCTTTCATTTTTAAAAAATTAGGTGCTGCTAGCTTGTCACTTCTTTGCTGTGCTTCTTCTTCAGTAATTTCCCACTCTCTGTCTATATAGATTTTGTATTCCAAACTATCGCTTACCCTTCCTTTATCTTTCTGCCCTCTGCTTTCTGTTGTGGCTCTTATATACCACATTTTTTTCATATGCTCACAACTTAAGGGTGTCAATTTCTATTCCATCTATTTTGTTGTCTTCTTTTTAATTAGTATTAACTCTTTCTTTTCAGCCCTTTCTTCACTATTTCTCTCCCTCCTCATAATTCTAGCCTTCTAAATCACTATATATATATTCCTCTATTTGGTTTCCCAGTCCATTGTAGGGACTCCACTTTTTTTCCTATTACTCTACACTGCCTACATGAGTTAAATATTCATTTCATTAAGTCTCATTTGGCCCGTCTTCTAACTTTTATCAATATTACTATTCTCCTTCTTCCTTCCTTATATCTTTTGATTCCTGTGGCCTTAATCTTTTGCCTTCAAGGGAACATAGAAAGAAGCAAGGAAAAAAATAAGAAGAAAAAGTATCAACGAGAAAACTTAACACACACAGAACTACCATCTAAATAAAACTCTAGAGCAGAGAGAGAAGCTAATCAACTGAATAAACCCATCAAGATAAAATGATGACCAGAGGGCAAGAAAAAAATACAAATGACACTGAGAAACAGGAAAACATGGACCAGTCCAATGAACAAAATAAAAACCAAGAAGTGATACAGAACATCAAAAAACTAATCAAAGCTATCCAAACAAATATCATGGACCAACTTAAAGAAGTGAAGAAAGAGATTAAGGATATAAAGAAGACACTGGGAGAACATACTGAAGAAATTGCAAACATGCCTAAAAAGATAATGGATATGATGGTGAACAATGGCACAATCCAAGAAATAAAAAAGATGCTGGATTCACATAACAGCAGATTTGAACAGGCAGAAGAAAGAATTAGTGATGTGGAAGACAATAGAGCTGAAATCAAAGAGATAGTAGAACAGATAGACAAAAAGATAGGAAAAAATCCAGCAGGGACTCAGGGATTTAACTGACAACACAAAATGCACAAACATATGCATTATGGGCCAGAAGGAGAAGAGAAGGAAACAGAAGGAGTGTTGAAGGAAATAATGGCTGAAAACTTCCCAACCCTATTGAGAGAGATGGATGTACAGATCCAGGAAGCAAAGCGCACCCCAAATAGTATAAATTCCAACAGGTCAACTCCAAGACATATAGTTGTCAAAATGTCCAATGCTCAAGACAAAAAGAAAATACTTAAAGCAGCAAGAGAAGCACAATAAGATTAAGTGCTGATTTCTCAGCTGAAACCATGGAGGCAAGAAGACAGTGGTATGACATAGTCAAAATACTAAAAGAAAAAACAGCCACGAATTCTCTATCCAGCAAAAGTGGCATTCAAAAATGATGGAGAGTTCAAAATATTCACAGATAAACAGAAATTAAGAGAGTATGTCAATAAGAAACCTGCACTTCAAGAAATACTAAAGGAAGTTCTACAAGTTGAAAGGAAAAAACAAGGGACAGAGAGTTGGAGGAGAGTTTAAAATCAACTAAAAAGACAAAAACAGAAACAAAACAAGATGAAATACATTAACCCAAAGAAAAAATGGCTGAAATAAGATATTCGTTACGAGTAATAACACTGAATGTTAATGGATTAAATTCACCAATCAAGAGACACAAATTGGCAGAATGGATAAGAAAATATGATCCATCTATATGCTGCCTACAAGAAACCCACGTTACACCCGGGGATTCAAGGAGGCTAAAAGTGAATTGCTGGAAAAACATTTTACAAGCTAACAATAGCCAAAAAAGGGCAGAAGTAGCTATGCTTATATCAGACAAAATAGACTTTAAATGCAAAACTATTGTAAGAGACAAAGATGGACACTATATATTAGTAAAAGGAGTAATCTCTCAAGAAGAGAGAACAATCATCAACATTTATGCACCTAATCGGGGTGCCTCAAAATACGTGAAGCAAACTCTGGATAAACTAAGAGGAGAAATAAATGCCTCTACAAGTATAACAGGGAATTTCAATACACCATTATCATCATTAACAGAACATCTAGATGGAGAATCATAAAGAAACAAAGGCTCTCAACAATACATTAGAGGACCTGAACTTAATAGACATATACAGAACACTACACCCAAATACAGCAGGATTTACATTCTTCTCGAGTGCACATGGATCAAACTCCAAAATAGACCACATGCTAGGCCACAAAACAACACTCAATGAATTCAGAAAGATTGAGATTATACAAAGTAATTTCTCTGACCACAATGGAATGAAATTGGAAATCACTCTGGGCCAGAGAAACAGGTTAGGCACAAGGATAAGGAAATTAAACAGCACACTCTTAGACAAACAGTGGGTCAAAGAGAAAATCTCAAAAGAAATCAGCAACTACCTTGAAACTAATGAAAATGACAACACAACATATCAAAACCTATGGGATGCAGCCAAAGCAGTCCTGAGAGGGAAGTTCATAGCCATAAATACATATATTAAAAAAGAAGAAAGAGCTAAAATTGAAGACTTAACTGCACACTTGGAGGAAATGGAAAAACACCAGCAAACTAACCCTAAAGGAAGTAGAAAGCAGGAAATAACAAAGACTAGAGCAGAGCTAAATGAAATAGAAAATAAAAAAGCACTGGAAACAATAAACAAAACCAAAATCTTGCTCTTTGAGAATATCAATAAAATTGACAAACCCTTAGCCAGACTAACAAAGAAAAAGAGAGAACAGATGCAAATATATAAAATAAGGAATGAGCAAGGGGATATCATTAGTGACCCCACAGAAATAAAGAGTATCATAAGAGGATACTTTGAAAAATTATATGCCAACAAGAATGATAATTTAGAGCAAATGAACAAGTTTCTAGAAACTCACAAGCAGCCTACATTGATGAAAGAAGAAATAGATGAACTCAACAGTCCAATTACAAGTAAAGAGATAGACTCAGTCATCAAAACCCTCCCAACTAATAAGATCCCAGGACCAGATGGCTTCACAGCTGAATTCTACCAAACATTCCGGAAAGAGCTAACACCAATTCTGCTTAAGCTCTTCCAAAAAATAGAAGTAGAAGGAATATTGCCTAACTCATTCTATGATGCCAACATTACCCTAATACCCAAACCTAATAAAGATACCACAAGAAAGGAAAATTACAGACCAATTTCTCTAATGAACCTAGATGCTAAAATCCTTAACAAAATACTTGCTAATCGCATTCAACGACATATCAAAAGGATTATACACCATGACCAAGTGGGTTTCATCCCAGGTATGCAAGGATGGTTCAATATAAGAAAATCAATCAATGTAATACACCACATAAACAAACTGAAAGAAAAAAATCACATGATCATCTCTATAGGTGCAGAAAAAGCATTCGACAAAATACAGCACTCTTTCCTCATAAAAACACTACAAAAGATAAGAATAGATGGAAACTTTCTGAAAATGATAAAGGGTATATATGAAAAACCCAAAGCTAACATCATTTTCAACGGTGAAATCCTAAAAGCCTTCCCTCTGAGATCGGGAACAAGACAAGGATGCCCACTATCACCACTCCTATTTAACATTGTCTTAGAAGTACTTGCATGAGCACTGAGACAAGAAAAGGACATAAAAGGCATCCAGATTGGAAAAGAAGAAGTAAAAATTTCATTATTTGCAGGTGACATGATCCTATATATAGAAAGCCCTGAGAAATCGACAACAAGGCTTCTAGAACTTATAAAGGAGTTCAGTAATGTTGCAGGCTATAAGATCAATGCTCAAAAATCAGTAGCATTTCTGTACACCAATAACGAGCAAACTAGGAGGAAATCAGGAAAAAAAATACCATTTACAATAGTAACTAAAATAATCAAATACCTAGGAATAAATTTAACTAAAGATGTAAAGGACTTATATACAGAAAACTACACAACACTGTTAAAGGAAATCAAAGAAGACTTAAATAAATGGAAAAATATTCCCTGTTCATGGACAGGAAGACTAAACGTCATCAACATGTCTATCCTTCCCAAACTAATGTACAGATTTAATGCAATCCCAATAAAAGTCAACACTGTATTTTTTAAGGAACTGGAAAAACTAACTACAAAATATATTTGGAGAGGTAAGAGGCCCGGAAGTGCCAAAGACATATTGAAAAGAAAAATGAATTTGGAGGTATCACACTACCTGACTTTAAAACATACTACAAAGCTACAGTGCTCAAACTGCATGGTATTGGCACAAGGATAGACCTACTGACCAATGGAACCGAATTGAGAGTTCTGATATAGATCCTTGCATATACAGTCATCTGATATTTGACAAGGCCACCAAGTCCACTCAGTTGGGAGAGAATGGCCTCTTTACAAGTGGTGCTTGGAGAACTGGATATCCATATCCAAAAGAATGAGAGAAGAATGCCATCTCACACCTTATACAAAAATCAACTCAAGATGGATCAAAGATCTAAATATAAGAGCCAAAACCATAGAGACCTTGGAAGATAATGTAGGAAAGCATCTATAGGACCTTGTAATAGGAATCATGAACTTCACAGCCAAAGCACGAGCAGCAAGAGAAAAAATAGATAAATGGGATTTCATCAAAATAAAAAACTTGTGCACTTCAAAGGATGTTATGAAGAAAATAAAAAGGCAGCCTACCTAATGGGAGAAAATATTTGTCAACCATATATCTGATAGGAGCCTAATATCCTGCATATATAAAGAAATCCTACACCTTGAAAATAAAAAGACAAACAACTCATTTAAAAAATTGGCAAGTGACCTGAAAAGACAGTTCTCCAAGGAAGAAATAGAAATGGCTAAAAGCACATGAAAAAAGGCTCAACATTGCTTGCTATCAGGGAATTGCAAATCAAAACTACAATGAGATACCATCTTACACCCATTAGAATGGCAGCTATTAAAAAAACAGCAGACACTAAATGTTGAAGAGGATGTGGAGGAATAGGAACCCTCATCCACTGCTGGTGGGACTGTGGTATGGTCCAGCCACTGTGGAGGACAGTTTGGCAGTTCCTCAGAAAACTAACAATAGATCTTCCACATGATCCAGCAATTCCACTGCTGGGTATATACCCAGAAGAACTGAAAGCAAAGACACCAACAGATATATGCACAACAATGTTCATAGCGGCATTGTTCACCATTGCCAAAAGTTGGAATCAGCCCCGGTGCCCATCAACAGATGAATGGATAAGCAAAATGTGGTACATACATACAATGGAATATTACTCAGCTGTAAAAAGGAATAAAGTGCTAACACATGGAATAACGTGGATGAATCTTGAAGACCTAATGTTGAGTGAAGCAAGCCAGGCATTGAAGGATGAATAGTATATGACCTCACTGATTTGAACTGAGGAAAGTGAGCAGTCTCTGAGAACCATTGTCTGAAAGATAAGTTAACAAGGGAGAGAATGAGAAGAGTAGGCTGTGAGCCATCACACATATGGACATAATCTATGGTAAAGGGATAGAGTATAGTTGCATATTGAAGGATAGGACAGATGGGTAGTGGTATTACCTGGTTTGGGGGTGCAGGGTTCACAGGTGGGTAGATTAGGAAGGGCAGGTTGGAATACCCAAGGTATGTAACTATGAATCTTGTCATTCCATGAGTCAAGAGTGGGGAGTGTCATATGCCCCAGGGGGAGGGGGAGGAAGGAACTGAAAATAACAAACAGGGGGTATTTAGTGGTCATGGGAAAGATTTTTCATTACCTTACAGTAATGAACACAGGACATGGTAAATATCATCAAAACTTATTAAACTGTATCGTCTAAATTGTAAACTATACTGTAAACCATTGACAATGTTTAGTTGCTATATTTTGTTATCTGTATAACAGTTATAACAATGTTGACATCCAAAAAAAAAAAAGGGTTTTAATATGGGGTGTGGAAGGGGGTGTGGTTTGGTATGTGGAAGTCTCTGACATTCCATGTGTGACTTTGCTGTGACCTAAAAGTTCTTTGAAAATTAAATGAAAATTTTGGAGACACTGGGAAATGAGAGGGGGAAGGTGTCACGGTACACTGGACATCCGATAATACAGTGATAAAAGGAAAAAAGGATAATATTTTTTAAAAAGGAATTTCTTTTTTTTTTTCCATTTTTTTGAATGTCCCAATCTGCTAATTATAGATATATATATATTTTGTTTGTTTGTTTTTTCCTGAGTTTCCTTGTGTTTATCTCTTGCATTTAGGCCTATCATTGTTGTTTCTTTTTCCTATTTAGTGCATTTGGTTATTATATGGGCTACATGTTCAGGGAAGATTTAGATCACAGAAGGGTTACAATGGGTGCTGCAGAGAATTATTGGTGGGGGGTGTCTGGGAGGGGGGATTCATGGGAGTAAGTTCACCTGAATATACATGAAAGATATACAAAATTGTTCAAATGATCAAGGGGTGGGACACGGTTATGGTGGGTGGACAATCACTCAATAAATGGGTGGGTGGACAATCACTCAATAAATGAGGGAATCTGAATTTCCAGCCTGGAGAGCTCTGCCACATTCTCCAAGGGAGCAGCAACAGTCCTCTGAGTGCAGGGACAGTGTCTGTCAAAAGAGGATGGTCCAGTGATGAGTTCTTGTTATTGATGACTAGCCTTATGAGTCTTTGCTCTTGTAACTGAAACTTAGCCTATTGTTAAGGGGTGCCTAAGGGTTGCCACCTGAGAGCCTCCTTGTTGCTTAAATGTGGCCTCTTTCTAAGCCAAACTCAGCATATGAATGCATTATCTTCCCCCCAATGTGGGACATGACTCTCGGGGATGATCCTCGCTGGCAATGAGGGATTAATACCAAGTGCCAATTGGCAACACGACTGGAAAAAAACCTTGAATAAAAGGGGGAAAAGGTAAAGACAAATGTGTTCATGTGGCTAAGAGACTTCAAAGAGAGTTGGGAGGTCATCCCAGAGGTAACGCTTATGCACATCTCAGTAGGATCTCATAGAACACCAAAGTGGATATCACCCCACACAGAGGGGCTCCTGAGGGCTCTGGAGACACCAAGGTCCTATATAAGGAGACTGACACCTTATCAGTGAGCTCTATTTTGGAATCTGTGCTCCTGAGAGTGACAGAGTTGGACTCAAATAAGATCTCCCTGCACATGGTTCATCAATCCCTTCTATTCAAACCTATATGTGATGCTGGAGTTTTTAGATGTACTTCCAGAGACTGGAGCCTCTGGCCTATCTATGTGCTAGCTGTTCCTGGAATCTTGGTGGAGCTGCAACTCCTACTCTACAACTCAATGGACTCATCCAAGTCACCTGGCGAGGAGACGACGATGGGTAACGGCCATCCCAGGGAATGGAAAGGGCCTACAGCTGTAGGCAGGATAATCCCACCCACCATATCCATGGGATATAAGCCCTCTCTCACTTGGAGGTGGAGTGGACATCACCATCCCACTCCCCTCAGGATTGGGGGAAGAACTATGGACTAGAGTGGACTTAATGGTATTCTGTTTTACACATATGGTGATTCTAGCAATGGAAGAAATTATAACAATGAGGTGGAGCTGGTGGCCACTGGACACTTTCGGGGCAGGGAGGGGAAGTGCAGTTGAAATACAGGGGCTTTTTTGGGACTTGGGGGTTTCCTTGAGTGCCATTGTGGCGATGGATGTAGGCCATTTTAAATCAGCACACACCATTCAGAGGTGTGTGGGAGAGAGTGAACTGTGAACTCTGGTCTATGATGTGAACTGTGGTCTATGGTTGATGGCAAGGCCCCAGGATGTGTAGGTCCATTGAGGGTGATGGGCCACACTTGTGGGGGATGTTTGTGTGGGATTTTGTGTTAGGTGTGGGAGGTGGGGAACATGGGAATCCCTGTAGTTTCTGTGTAATATTTAGGTAATCTAAGCACCTTAAAAAAAAAAAAAATATATATATATATATATATATATATATATATATGTATACACACAACATTTCTGTAAGCAAATGTACATATATGCATATATATTTATATATCATTTTACAAATATTGGTATGTATTGTGAAAAATTTGATATTTACCCACAATAAAAAAACAAACAAACAAACAAACAAAAAACAACAGGGCATGAAAATAGACATGGCATAACTGAGAGAAATACAATGAGAAATAAACAACAACAACAACAAAAGAGTGAATATGACCTTATATCCTGGAATGATTTAGTGAATTTCCAGTTGTATGCAGGATAATTGAATATTATTAATTGGAAAAAAATATATGTTATTGTATTTGTTTAGAGACTAAAGATGGTTTAAGGTAATGTGTATGGCTGCCAAGTTGACAAGGGATGGATTGAGATGGTTAGTCTAATGTGTCAACTCAGCTGGGTAATGATTGCCTGTCGCTTGGTCAAGCAAGCCCTGGGTTAATCGTAATACAAAGGTATTTCATGGACTTTAATTATATGTGAGTTGATTGCATAGATGGCTGGTTATATCTACACTCAACTGAGGAGATTGCAATGAGTGATCTCTCATCCAATCAGTGGAAGGTCTTAAAAGGGGAAGTGATTTCAGCATAAAGAGAGAGAATTCCCATCTCTACTTCACACAGCCAGTGTCTCCTGGGGATCTCATCAAGGACCTTCAGTGTAGACTTTGGTTATTAGCCTGCCCTATAGAATTTGGACTTGTGCATCCACTTACCTTGTCACATAAAATAATTTTTAAAAATCCCATACAATTACAGATATCTCCTGTTAGTTCTCTTTCCCTAGAGAATGCTGACTAATACATGCCATATAAAAACCAAAGAACTAAATGGCTGAAGTAAGTTTTGCCTTTACAGTAATAACCCTGAATGTTAATGGTTTAAACTCCCCAATTGAAAGACATTGATTGAGAAAATGGATTAAAAGGCATGGTCCAGCTTTATGCTGTTTACAAGAGACTCATGTTAGACTCCAAAACACATAAAGATGGAAAGGGAAAGAATGGAAACAGATATTTAAATGAAAATAGTGATAAAAAAAAGAGCTAAGGAAGCTGTATTAATACTAGACAATATAGACTTTATGTCAAAAGCTGTTATAAGATATAATGAAGGACATTACATATTAATAAAATAGTCAATAAACCAAGAAGAAAATTGGAAAGTCCGCAAATTTATGGAAGTTAAATAACACACTCTTTATTTTTTATATTTTATTTCTTGAGGTACCGGAGCCATGAACCTGGGACCTCGTATGTGGGAAGCCGGCACTCAACCACTGAGCCACATTGGCTCTTCTGAGTTGGTCTTTTCATTTGTTTGCCTGACGTTTGTTCTTTAGTTTTTAGAATGCACCTGCAACCGAACCTGGGTCCTCCCATGTGGGAAGCAGGTCCTCAACCACTTGAGTGTCATCTACTCCCCATAAATAACACACTCTTAAACAATCAGTGGGTTAAAGAAGAAACTGCAAGGGAAATCAGTAAATATTTTGATACGAATGAAAATGGGACACAATATATCAAAGCTTACAAGATGCAGCCAAGGCAGTGCAGAGAGGGATATTTATAGCCCTAAATGCTTACATTAAAAAAGAAGAAATAACTAAAATCAAAGACTCAACTGTTCTCCTGGAGGAACTAGAAAAAGAACAGAAAACTGAACTCAATGCAGACAGAAGAAAAAAATAACAAATAATTGAGCAGAAATAAATGATACAGAGAATGAAAAACAATTAAAAATGCCAAGATTTGGTTGTGTGAGAAGATCAATAAATTAGACAAACCCTTAGCTAGACCAACAAAGTCAAGAAAGGGGATGCGAATTTTAAAAACCAGTAATGAGGAAGGTGGACAGTACTATGGACCTCAAAGAAATAAAAAAGATAATAAGAAGATACTATGAACAACTATATGCCGACAAATTGGACAATCATATTGAAATGGTGATATTCCTAGAAACACAGAAGCAACCTACACTGACTCTAGAAGATGTGGATCTCAAAAAAACCAATTACAAGTAAAGAGATTGAAACAATCATCAAAACCTCCCAACAAAGAAAAGTCCAGGAGCAAATGGCTTCACTTCACAGATGAATTTTACCAAATATTTCAAGAAGAATTAAGACCAATCCTGCTCAAATTCTTCCAATAAATTGCACATGAGGGAATACTATCTAACTCATTCTATGAGGACAACATCATGATTACTATGCAACCAGATAAAGGTACCACAAGAAAATGAAAATTAGTGGCCAATTTCTTTTATGAATATAGATGCAAAAATCCTCAACAAAATACTAGAAAGTTTAATCCAACAGCAAATAAAAATTATACACCATGATCAACTGGGTTTGATTCCAGGTACACAAGGGTGGTTCAACATAAGAGCATCAATTAATGTAATATACTACATTTACAAAACAAAAGCTGAAAATCACATGGTAGTCTCACTTGATGCAGAAAAGGCATTTGATAAAACCCAGCATCCTTTCTTGATAAACACACTTATGAAAATAGGAAAGGAAGGAAACTTCCACAACATGATAAAGGACATATATAAAAACCCCACAGCTACCATCATACTCAATGGTGAAACTTCAGGCAAAACGACATCTTTGTTCTTGGAAGTGACAGGAGCTGGGTAATATCTTCTATGACTTCTGTGAGGTTCACCCCACTGGAGAGTTCCAGACTCTGTTGGTCTCTCCTCATCTGGCCTTCTGCTGCTGGCCCCATGAAGCAACTTTTCACCCTGTACTGGAGCTGAATATTTAATTTGAGATTTTAGCCAGACTGACTACAATGATATTTTAAGCACAGCACCCTGAACAATGAAATCCATAGACATTTGATGATGAATGAATGAATGAAGCAATGGATAAAATGGTGTATGTATGTATGTATGGATGTATAACTGTATGTATGGGTGAATATATTGACATGTGATGATGAAAGGATGGATAAATGAAAGATTAGATGACAAAATAAATGGATAAACCAATAGGTGAGTTATCACATGGATTTGTTTGTAAATTTTATTGGTGGCGCAGTGTCAGTTTCCTGAACGATCTTTTGGCAACATGAATAGTTTGGGCTCCCTTTTCCTAACTACTTATGCACTTGCTGAAAATCATAGGGGAAGATAACTAAATATATACAACAGCAGTGCACAAAACAAAGTCTAATCCCAGGGCATCTTCGATCTGGGGAAAATGATGAAGTTTAGAAAAGACTCTAAATATCTTAAATGTGTATCTTAATACAAAAGTTGTAGGAGTAAGTAAGGGAGATGAAGTTGCTGAAACCCTTAGGGTAAAGCTGATGTTAATACACTTGCTGCTGTCATGTTGGGGCCTTCGGGGCTTGGAACAGCTAGGAGGAAAATGGCAGAAGAAGCTAGGATTGTTGAAAATATGCTACACTTCTCCTTCCAGAATCAAAATTGTTTCTGCTCAGTCTCCTTCTCTTCCTCTTCTTCCTCCCTCTCCACTTTCAAGATTTTCCCTCTTTTAGATCTTCCTCTGGGAATCACAACCTTTTCAAGCAACTTTCCTTTCCCATCAAACAGCATTTTAAAGAAGTATTTATCAAATATTTAGGTTTTAGGATTTGATTAATCAAAGTTACATTTCATTAAGATTCACAACTGATTTTATACATTTGTCTTATTTTTCCTCATATTTTATGATAATTGGGACTATATAACAAGTTAGTAACTATTTTTCTTCGTATTTTAAATATATTAAAGATTTAAAATATTTTATGGATACTGCTGAGCATTTTAGATTACTTTTCCCTTAATTTTGACATTTTAAGTCAGAATGTATTATGGATTCATGTAAAAAAACAATATTTCTTTAAATATTTTAAATAAGAAGTTAAGAAAAAGGTAGAAAAATAGATTTTCTACCCAGTGATTGCCACTACTAAGTTTTAGGTATATTTTATTCCAATTTTTCCATTGGAAATATCTTTGGATTCTTATATATGGTTGTGATTACAATTTCTTGACAGTTTTGTTTCTTTCATTTTACTTAAGACAAAGTAAATATTTTCCACTTTCCAAACATTATTTTTGGTTTCTATTATATTTTATCAAGTACATAGCCATGGTTTATTTAATTCCTCTAATGTCGAACATTTCCAGTTTATCCTTATTTTATTTAATCATTTATCCCCCCAGTTGTTCCAATTTTATACACTTCCTCCTCCTTCCCTAATTTCAGCCTTTTCTCGCTTCTTATTTCCTACAATTTTTTTAACCTTTTCCCCTTAAAACCTCAGAAACCCAGAATTGTATCATTCTGAATTTTGTCTTCAGAATGTACAATGATCGCTGATGCACATATATAATAATTTTATGTACTTATTTTAATTTGTTGTTCACTTTTTTAATGGGTCTACAAAAATCACATGAGCCTACACCCAGCCTAAAAGGCAATACTTACTCTTAATTACCTCTAACTTTGGTTTCCTGACTCCTCCTGACCACCATCTCAGAAGTTATGCAGTACCTTAAATTTTATATTTATGTAAAAAAAAATTCATATCTATAATTGTCTGGTTTGGTTTTCAAAATTTTATATTGGTTTCATAGACTAAGTCCAGTAGTGGTCCTTCTTTTGATATAATCTGACAGTTATTGAATATTGAAATATTCTGTTGAAAATTTGAAAGTACTCACATATGAAAACAATGTAGGTGTGAAGTTTTTATGATGGAAACATTTTTAATGATTGAAATAATTTCTTTAATAACTAAAGTTCTATACAGGCATTCTATGACTTTTTGAGGCACTCCAGGTGAGATATATTTTTTAGCTTTTATTTCAGGTCTTAGAATTGCAATTTGTAGAAAAGATTCAGGTTGCAACCCAAATAGTATCCTTTCTTGGGTCTTCCATGCAAGGGTTTTTAAAGGAAAAAGAGTTATAAAAAGTTGTTTGTGGTTGGTGGATATTTGGGGTCTTCTAATTGTCCATCAGATTAGATAGCTGAATTCTTCATCTTGTTGTTTGTTTTATTGTACAGCTATCCTTGGGGTTCTGAGAAACATTTGTTGCCTATGGCTATGTATACTTTGGCAGTTTGTCTTATCTGGCTGAGATATGATTAAGAGTACCCCTCCTAATGGCCTCCTGACTCCTTTTTAAATCTCTTAGCATATTAGCTCAATTTTTGTTTTATTTCTTTTCCACCTTATTGGCAGCAATAAGGTACAATACTGAAGTCTACTGGTTATAGATTTTTTGTCTTTGTTTTATTTTTTAAGGAGGTACAGGGATTGAACTTAGGACCTCAGGCATGCAAAATAGGTTCTCAACCTCTGAGCTCCAATGGACCCCTAGTTGTGGTTTTCTTGTTGATCACTTAGTGCTTAATGCCATCTATTCCTTGACCTTCATGATTTGCATTCAAACATTTCCCTCAAAAACTCTCTGATTGTTGACACAAGTGATGGCTAAAATAATCATGTAAGTGAAGTTTATGAATTCAAAACCTGTGAGCAAAAGAAAAAACCCTGTAGGTCAATTAAAGATCACTGCACAGCTTCCCTGTGATTTCCCAAATGAGACATATAACAGTCAAGCAAACAAGAGGATGTTGCCACCAATTTGCCATCTTCGAAATTCTCCCAGACACCCAAGAGTTCTCATTCAATCATAGTTTCAAAAAAGAAAGGATTTCCAAAATTTCGTACTCAATAGAATTCCCTGAGACTCTTATAATTTGAGTTGTTAGTGAGTCTCCAACTGGGCTTCTGTGATTCCAAACATCAGTTCCTCTGTCTCCTGGGCTACACGGCTCAGCTGGCCAATTACAGATGAACTAAACTATACCTCTCCTTCTTTAGGGTTATATCTGAGAATCATTCTCTTCATGGATTATTCTAGCACAAGATTTAGGACTGGAGAGGAAATGCCACTCTAATTGGGTCTGAGACCATCAAAAAGAAGCTCCTTATACTTATTTTTTAAGAATGTCAATCTTTCCTTCTAGCTAGAAATAGAGAAAATTAGAACCATGCCGAAGCTGAGATTATGTGTATTTTATGTTTCTTTATGAATTTCTAGCTCTGTGGTTATCAATTTTCATGTCTTTACTCCCCAGTAGAAAAATCCTCTGTACTTCCTTTCACTGGACTATGAAATTTTGTTACTCAGGAGCACTGAAGCCTGTTGGCCCCAGCAAAAGACCAGAGTGGCAGGATGTCTTCTGAGCCATAAGATCCAGGAAATAGGTAAATGTCTCTATGATTGTGCTTAAGTTTCTGTCTCTATCTTCAGAATACTTCATTCTCTCCCCAATGACCTTGTCTTTCTGGCTCCCTGAGGTGCTTCTTTTACCCTGGGTCTTCTTGTAGATTTTCTATATGCTGAGACTGAGTCTCCAGGCTTAGGAAGACTTTCGTATTTTCCATGCAATGGAGTCCATGTGCTCAGCTAGTCGTAGCATCATCTGGAGTACAATTCTGTTACCTCAATGACTGATGTTGGGCATTGGGAATAGGAATTACATGCATTCTTGTCCAAACTCTTTTTGTCCAAGCTCTAGAAGTACAGTGAAAGAAGAGCAGAGTAGTTTAGAACAAAATATTCAGGAAAGAAGTGGAGAGAGTTCATGAGAGTAGAATTGAATTTGGTCTTTTCCTAGGGCTGAATCTCATGTGATAGAAAATTTAATTTTCTGCTGTTACTAAACTCTTCCATGTTCAAAGTGAATAAACTAATGTAACAACTAAATTGAAAGGGGTGTGTAGAATCCAAAAAATATTTAAGAAAAAATTCAAATGCATTTGATGTTATTATTCCACACCCAGCTATTTTCACTGTTCTCACTATTCCAAGGCCCTCACAAATACCCATGACATTACACTGCCTCAGATTATCAAATTCCCTCATTTTTTGTCATTTAGAGCACTCTCTCACACTCAGTGAATAGAGGACACCCTGAATCACTCTGTCTTTTCATTTTCATTAACCCATCAATCCCAGCATTTGAAATATTAATGTTTTAAAATTAAATACATTTGATGCTTGGGAGCCCTGTATAGTGAAATGCATGTTTGTTTTGAAAATTCACAAAATTTAATATAAACTTATTGTTTATATATATTCATGTATGAATGATAAAGTTCAATTAAAAAGTTAAAAAAAATTAAATACATTTGAGACTAAACAAAATGTAAGAACTCTATTTTTCACTTCTCATTCTCAAGGAATGCTTGTGAGATACTGGTCCCCTTGGAAAGGATGTGAAAAAGTGCATGTTAAACTATGGGATCAAATTCTAACTCTAATTCTCACTATCTGTTTGACCTTGGGCAAGTTTCCTAAACAATCTCAGTCTCATTCCTCATCTGTTTTATAAAAAAGGAAGAGTATAAAAGGATAAAAATACCCACCTTCCTATTGTATATTTGTAAAAGAGTCTTTATTAATATAAGTGAAGTGCTTGAATGGTGTATAGAATTATCTACTTTAATACCAGCACCAGCACCATCACAGTCACCCTCCTCATCCTCATCATTACTCATTCAATCTGAAGATGTTCTTATTATTGCTTTGAAGTATTACCCTATATTTAAACTCATGCTCATTCCAGTGGAATAAATGCTAAGTGACTGAATTGGTTGATACTTAAAATAATGAAAAAATTCAATATCTTACTGATATGTAGAGTGGTGGATATTGCTGTACGTTGAAAGCATGCTTGAGAAGTCTTTTCTATTACCGTCTCTTGAAAACTGGTAAACCCAGTTTCCAATTATAGAATCACCATAAGAAAGCTTCTGCAATGATCTCTCTTCTCTCTGTAAGGAGCCACGTCATCTCCAACCACTTTAGATGTTGGCTCATTCACTCAACCTTCAATGTGAATATAAGGTACAGTGATGACTCTGTGGAAGTGACACAAGGAAGACAAACAGTAAATATGGAAGAGTTAAATCAATTATATGCTTAATTCCCACAGATATTTTCAAATAAAAAGTTGTTCATATTTTTTAAGATAGGAGCCTGAGTTAATTAATTAATCAATTATTTAATTTGGCTCATGTAGATAGTAGAGAAGTTGTTTACTTCTAATATAATTTAAGAAATTAAAAGGTAAGAGAAACTCCTTTTCATTAAGCCATCAATCTCAACATTTGAAATATTAACATTTTAAAATTAAATACATTTGATGTTTCACAACAATGCAAGGTGTTGTTGGTGAGACGATGATCAAACTAATGTAACTGCCAAGTTGAATGAGAGTTGATGAATCAGGTCATTTTGTAGAGAAAAATGGTAATTATGAAGAAATTATTTAGAAGGGAAGTAAAGGAATAGGATGTAAGGAACGTAGAGTTTGTAATCAGAGGTTTCAGAGTTGGATTCATAATGTTTAAATATTTGTGAAGATATTAAATATAAATATTCCCTCATTTGAACAATCTTGATAGAATGATTTCCACCAATTTTTGCTCTTAATCTTCAGAAAATGTTTGGTGGAAATCATTCAATCAGATGGCTCAAATGAGGAAATATTTGTATTATAGGCCAATATATTTTGTCATAACCTACAAAATTGTGCGGGACAGAGTGTAAACTATAATGTAAACAATAGTCCACAGTTAGTAGCAATGCTTCAGTATGTGTTCATCAACTGTAACAAATGTACCACACTAATGAATGAAGTTGTTAATGTGGGAAAGTGTGTGGGAGGGTGGGGCATATGGAAATACCCTAATATTTTAATGTAATATTTATGTAATCTAAAGCTTCTTTAAAACAAAAACAAATAAACAAACAAAAAACACAAAAGTGTTTATTAGTTCCTAGCACTTATCAGGCACTCAGTAAACAATAGTAGTTCAATAATAATAATAACAATAATAATAATATATATGGTAAGTTCAGAGATGGTCATTTTCTGTGAAGGTATGATTGAATTCATAGGCATTAATATAAGTTTCATACTTTTAAAAGGATTTTGAAGGAAAGATAAGGTATTCCAGACTGAGCAGATGCTTGAATGAACTCAGAGACAATGCAATATCAATGGCTGTTGAAGATCAAATACAATAGTCTGGCCTCAGCGTTGAGAATCTCTAGAACATAATGTGTGGACTATTTTACTGACCCATATATGTCAGTTGATGGAGCACATTCACTGGCAAGCCTTGATTGGAAGAAACTGAATGGTAGGAAGTTCTCATCTCAGTGTCCTACAGATTGGAGTCATATCGTGAAGCTTCCAGTTGACATTTTTGGCAATTATAATACCTCTGAGTCTCTATTATTTCTTCTGAAAATGGATTTAGCAGGCTCCTCCGTTATTTTTCCTATACCATCATCTAATATAGAGACACAATGAAACACAGACATACGTGTGCAAACATGCCTTCAGCTACGCCTTTACAATTCTGTCTCAGAGTACAAATTGGCAATGCATGTAAAAGGGCCATGTATCAAGAAAAAAGAAGACAAAAATAGCTATAGTATATATACTTAGAAAGGTTATGAAAAGAAAGACTGAGGAAGAAAAAGACGTGTTTTAGAGCATGCACTTTACAAATTCCACTAAAATCTTCAAATTTTAGGAAATATTGCTAAGCACAGTTTCTATAATGAAAAACTAAATTTGTAATGATTTAGATCTTGGAAAATTTGTGAATTTGTCTGAGAAAAAAGATCAGCCATTAGGTAATATAATTGTGGGGGTGGAGTTGAGCAGATTATCAACTCAGGAAGAAAGATATGAAAAACCAATCAAGGCAAATATAAAATGTAAACTATGTGGGATGACACCCATATCCTCTGATAATTGGGTATGGTCAAGTTATTTCAGGTCAAGTTTGTGCTTATTTTTTTTGTTGTTTGTTTATTTATTTATTTAATTTATTTTTTAAAAGAAGCTTAGATTACATAAATGTTACACAAAAATTACAGGGATTCCCATGTTCTCCACCTCCCACATCTCCCATAACCTCCCACATAAACAACTTTAATTAGTGTGGCACATCACCTGCAATGGATATACACATTCAGGGGCTTTGCCATTAAGCATGGATCATAGTTCACATTGTAGACCACACTCTCTCCCACACAGTTCTGCATGTTATATGCTGATGTAAAATGGCCTATATCTGTTGTTGTAATGTCACTCAGGATAATTCCCAAGTCCCAAAAAAGCCCCTGTATTACAACTGCTTTTCCCTCTCCCTGCCCCGAAAGCATCCAGTGGCCACTGGCTCCACCTCAATATTGTAATTTCTTCCATTGCTTGAATCACAATATGTCTAAAACAGAATACCAGGAAGTCCACTCTAGTCCATAACTCTTTCCCCAATCCTGAGGAGTTTGGGATGGTGATGCCTACTCCACCTCCAAGTGAGAGGGGGGTTATAGCCCATGGATAAGATGGATGGGATTATCCTGCCTGCAGCTGCAGGCTCTCTCCATTCCCTGGGATGGCCGTTGTCCATCATCAACTCCTCCCCAGGTGACTTGGGTGTCCATTGAATTGTAGAGTAGGAGTTGCAGCTCCACCGAGATTTCAGGCACAGCTGGCACATGGGCAGGCCAAAGGCTCCAGTCTCTGGAAGTATACCTACAAACTCCAGCATCACATATAGGTTTGACTAGAAGGGACTGATGGACCATGTTCAGGGAGGACTTATTTGAGTCCAACTCTGTCACTCTCAGGAGCACAGATTCCAAAGTAGAGTCCACTGATAAGGCATCAATCCCTGGAGCTATCCCCCCTTATATAGGACCTGGGTGTCTCCAGAGCCCTCAGGAGCCCCTCTGTGTGGGGTGATATCCACATTGGTGTTCTATGAGATCCTACTGAGGTGTGCGTAAGCGTTACCTCTGGGATGACCTCCTGACTCTCTTTGCAGTCTCTTAGCCATATGAACTCATTTGTCTTTACTTTTCCCCCTTTTATTCAAGGTCTTTTTCCAGCCGTATTGCCAATTGGCACTTGGTATTAATCCCTTGTTGCCAGGGAGGCTCATCCCCGAGAGTTATGTCCCACATTGGGGGGAAGGTAATGCATTCATATGATGAATTTGGCTTAGAGAGAGGCCACATTTGAGCAACAAGGAAGCTCTCAGGTGGCAACTGTTAGGCACCCCATAACAGTAGGCTAAGTTTCAATTACAAGAGCAAAGACTCATAAGGCTAGTCATCAATCACAAGAACCCATTAGTGGATCATCCTCCTTTGCCAGACACTGCCCCTGCACTCGGGGGACTGTTGCTGCTCCTTTGGAGAATATGGCAGAGCTCTCCCGGTTGGGAATTCAGTATTCCCTCATTTATTGAGTGATTCTCCACCCACTGTGACCATGCCCCACCCAGTGATCATTTGAACAATTTTATATATCTTTCATGTATATCCAGGTGAACTTCCTCCCATGAAACCCCCATCCCAGACAACCCCAACAATGATCCTCTCCTGCTCCTGTTGTAACCCTTCTGTGATTTAAACCTTCCTTGAAGATGAAACCCATATAATAGCCAAATACAATTAATAGGAAAATGAAATAATAATGGTAAGCTTAAATGTAAGAGATAAAATACATGGAAACTCAAAAAACAAAACAAAACAAAACAAAAACAAAAACAAAATAACATCAAAAATAAAATAAAATTAAAGGATTGGGACATTCAAAAAATGGGAAAAAACAAAAAAACTTAAAAAAAACTTAAAAAAAAAAGTATTTTTTCTTTTATCACTGCATTATCGGGTGTCCAGTCTGTACTGTGGCACCTTCCCCCTCTCAATCCCCAGTGTCTCCCAAATTTTCACTTAATTTTCAAAGAAGTTTTAGGTCACAGCAAAGTCATACACAGAATACTAGAGACTCTCATATACCCAAACTCCTCCCACTTTCCTCACACCATATTAAAACCTTTTTGTATGTGGATGGTAGCATTGTTATAACTGTTATACAGATAGTGAAACATAGCTACTAAACATTGTCAATGGTTTGCAGTATAGTTTACAATTAGACGGTACAGTTTAATAATTTTTGATGATATTTACCATGTCCTGTGTCCATCACTGTAAGGTAATGAAAAACATTTCCCCTGACCACTAAATACCCCCTGTTTGATATTTTCTGTTCCTTCCTCCCCATCCCCCTAGGGTACATGACACCCCCCTGTCTTGACTCATTGGATGACAAGATTCATAGTTACATGAAACAAGAGGTCTAGGCATGCTGATTGTCCTCCCCTATTAGGATACACCCTTGCTCCTAAGAGACACCCACCTGTCTGTTTCTGGGTGAATCAGTCCTCCCAAAGATGGGGGTCCATCTCCTTCCCACTCACTGTGTGGGTCTCCACTCCCCAACACAACACATTATGACAGAATGAACACTCACACACTCCCCAGAGACCTACTCCAGATGCATCCCATCCTGAAAGCCCCCGCAACCTACACTCTAAACCAGTGATACTACCTTGTCATATTGCCATAAGAGCATTCCCACTCCTGCACTTTCAACCTTATACCCACAAATCCTGTGTTCACCTGGTCCCTCTCCATCTCTCCCCCCAGTATCTTGGGTATTCTAACCCACCCCTCCTAATCTACCCACCTGTCAACCCTGCACCACCAAACCCAGTAATATCACTACCCACCTGTCCTATCCTTCAATATACAACTATACTCTATCGCTTTACCATAGATTATGTCCATATGGGTGATAGCTCACAACCTTCTCTTCTCTTTCTATCTCTTGTTAACCTATCTTTCAGACAATGGTTCTCAAAGACTGCTCAATTTCCTCAGTTGAAATCAGTGAGGTCATGTACTGTTCATCCTTCAATGCCTGGTTTGCTTACTCAACATAAGGTCTTCAGAATTCATCCATGTTATTCCATGTGTTAGCACTTTATTCCTTCTTACAGCTGAGTAATATTCCATTGTATGTATGTATCACATTTTGTTTATCCATTCATCTGTCGATGGGCACCAGGGATGATTCCAACTTTTGGGAATTGTGAACAATGCCACTATGAATATTGGTGTGCATATATCTGTTCGTGTCTTTGCTTTTAATTCTTCTGGGTATATGCCCAGCAGTGGAATTGCTGGATCATGCAGAAGATCTATTGTTAGTATTCTGAGGAACCACCAAACTGTCCTCCGCAGTGCCTGGACCATACCAAAATCCCACCAGCAGTGGCTGAGGGTTCCTATTCCTCCACATCCTCTCCAACACTTATAGTCTGCTGTTTTTTTAATAGCTGCCATTCTGATGGCAGTTTTGATTTGCATTTCCCTAATAGCTAGTGATGTCGAGCATTTTTTCATGTGCTTTTTAGCCATTTGTATTTCTTCCTTGGAGAAGTGTCTTATCTTCCAAAGTCTTCATGGTTTTGGCTCTTATATTTAGATCTTTGGTCCATCTTGAGTTGATTTTTGTATAAGGTGTGAGATGGTATTCCTCTCTCATTCTTTTGGATATGGATATCCAGTTCTCCAAGCACCACTTGTTAAAGAGGCCATTCTCTCCCAACTGAGTGGGCTTGGTGGCCTTGTCAAATATCAGATGACTGTATATGCGAGGATCTATATCAGAACTCTCAATGCAGTTCCATTGGTCAGTATGTCTATTCTTGTGCCAATACCATGCAGTTTTGAGCACTGTAGCTTTGTAGTATGTTTTAAAGTCAGGTAGTGTGATACTTTCAATTTCATTTTTCTTTTTCAATATGTCTTTGGTGATTTGAGGCCTCTTACCTTCCAAATATATTTTGTAGTTAGTTTTTCCAGTTCCTTAGAAAATACAGTGTTGACTTCTATTGGGATTGCATTAAATCTGCAGATTAGTTTGGGTAGGATAGACATCTTGATGATGTTTAGTCTTCCTATCCATGAACAGGGAATATTTTTCCATTTATTTAAGTCTTCTTTGATTTCCTTTAACAGTGTTGTGTAGTTTTCTGTATATAAGTCCTTACATCTTTAGTTAAATTTATTCCTAGGTATTTGATTCTTTTAGTTACTATTGTAAATGGTATTTTTTTTCTTGATTTCCTCCTCAGATTGCTCGTTATTGTTGTACAGAAAAGATAATTATTTTTGAGCATTGATCTTATAGCCTGTGACCTTACAGAACTCCTTTATAAGTTCTAGAAGCTTTGTTGTAGATTTCTCTTGGCTTTCTACGTATAGGATCATGTCATCTGCAAATAATGAAAATTTTGCTTCTTCTTTTCCAATTTAGATGCCTTTAATATCTTTTTCTTGCCTCAGTGCTCAAGCACGTACTTCTAAGACAATGATAAATAGTAGTAGTGATAGTGGGCATCCTTGTCTTGTTCCCAGTCTCAGAAGGAAGGCTTTTAGGATTTCACCATTGAAGATGATGTTAGCTTTATGTTTTTCATATATACCCTTTATCATATTCAGAAAGTTTCTTTCTATTCCTATCTTTTGCAGTGTTTTTATCAGGAAAGAGTGTTGTATTTTGTCAAATGCTTTTTCTACATCTATAGAGATGATCATGTGATTTTTTTCTTTCAATTTGTTTATGTGGTGTATTACATTGATTGATATTCTTATATTGAACCATCCTTGCCTACCCAGGATGAAACACACTGGATCATGGTGTATAATTCTTTTGATATGTTGTTGAATGCAATTAGCAAGTATTTTGTTGAGGATCTTAGCATCTAGGTTCCTTAGAGAAATTGGTCTGTAATTTTCCTTTCTTGTGGTATCTTTGTTTGGCTTTGGTATTAGGGTAATTTTGGCATCATAGAATGAGTTAGGCAATATTCCTTTTACGTGTATGTTTTGGAAGAGCTTAAGCAGGATTGGTGTTAGCTCTTCACAGAATGTTTGGTAGAATTCAGCTGTGAAGCCATCTGGTCCTCGGCTCTTCTTAGTTGGGAGGTTTTTGATGACTGAGTCTATCTCTTTACTTGTACTTGGACTGTTGAATTCATCAATTTCTTCTTTCATCAACGTAGGCTATTTGTGGGTTTCTAGAAATTTGTCCATTTCCTCTAAATTATCATTCTTGTTGGCATATAATTTTTCAAGTATATGATACTCTTTATTTCTGTGGGTTCAGTAGTGATATCCCCTTGCTCATTCCTTATTTTGTGAATTTGCATCTGTTCTCTCTTTTTCTTTGTAAGTCTGGCTAAGGTTTTATCAATTTTATTGTTCTTCTCCAAGACCCAGCTTTTGGTTTTGTTTATTTTTTCTAGGGATTTCTTATTCTCTATTTCATTTAGTTCTGCTCTAATCTTTGTTATTTCCTTCATTCTTCTTCCTTTAGGGTTAGTTTGTTGCTGTTGTTCCAATTCCTCCAAGTGTGCAGGTAGTTCTTCAATTTTAGCTCTTTCTTCTTTTTAAATATATGTATTTATGGCTATGAACTTCCCTCTCAGGTCAGGTTTGGCTGCATCCCATAGGTTTTGATATGTTGTGTTGTCATTTTCATTAGTTTCAAGGTAGTTACTGATTTCTTTTGAGATTTCCTCCTTGACCCACTGTTTGTCTAAGAGTGTGTTGTTTAACTTCCATATCTTTGTGCCTAATCTGATTCTCTGGCCCTTAGTGCTTTCCAATTTCATTCCATTGTTGTCAGAGATTTTACTTTGTATAATCTCAATCTTTCTAAATTCATTGAGAGTTGTTCTGTGGTACAGCATGTGGTCTATCTTGGAGTATGATCCATGTGCACTCGAGAAGAATGTAAATCCTGCTGTATTTGGGTGTAGTGTTCTGTATATGTCTATTAAGTCCAGGTCTTCTAATGTATTGTTCAAAGTCTTTGTTTCTTTATTGATTCTCTGTCTAGATGTTCTGTCTAATGGTGAAAATGGTGTATTAAAGTCCCCCACTATAATTGTAGAGGCATTTATTTCTCCACTTAGATTTTCCAGAGTTTGCCTCATGTATTTTGAGGTACACCGATTAGGTGCATAAATGTTTATGATTGTTCTCTCTTCTTGAGAGATTACCCATTTTACTAATATATAGCATCCATCTTTGTCTCTTACAATAGTTTTGCTTTTAAAGTCTATTTTGTTTGATATTAGGATAGCTACTCCTGCCCTTTTTTGGCTATTGCTTGCTTGTATGTTTTCCAGCCATTCACTTTCAGCCTCCCTGAATCCCTGAGTCAAAGGTGAATTTCTTGTAGACAGCATATAGATGGTCATATTTCCTTATCCATTCTGCCAATCTGTGTCTCTTGAGTGGTGAATTTAATCCATTAACATTCAGTGTTATTACTCGGAATGAATTTCTTACTTCAGCCATATTTTCTTTGGTTTAATGTATGTCATATGTTGTTTTTATTTCTGTTTTTGTCTTTTTAGTTGATTTTAAACTCTCCTCCAACTCTCTGTCCCTTGTTTTTTCCTTTAAACTTGTAGAACTTCCTTTAATATTTCTTGAAGTGCAGATTTCTTATTGGCATGCTCTCTTAATTTCTGTTTATCTGTGAATATTTTGAACTCTCCATAATTTTTGCGTTCCAGTTTTGCTGGATAGAGAATTCATGGCTGGAAGATTTTTTCTTTTAGTACTTTGACTATGTCATACCACTGTCTTCTTGCCTCCATATTTTCAGATGAGAAATTAGCATTTAATCTTCTTGTGCTTCCCTTGTATGTGATGGTTCTCTTTTCTCTTGCTGCTTTGAGTGTTTTCTTTGTCTTGAGCAGTGGAAATTTTGACAAATATATATCCTGTTGGGATTTATACTGTTTGGGGTGCGCTGTGTTTCCTGGACTTGTACACCCATCTCTTACAATAGGGTTCGGATGTTTTCATCCATTATTTCCTTCAACACTCCTTCTGTTCCTTTTCCCTTCTCTTCTTCTTCCGGATGCCTATAATGTGTATGTTTATGCATTTTATGTTGTCGGTTAAACCCCTGAGTCCCTGTTGGATTTTTTCTATCTTTTTATCTATCTGTTTTATTATCTGTTTGATTTCAGATGCATTGTCTTCCACATTACTCACTCTTTCTTCTGCCTGTTCAAATCTGCTGTTATGTGAATCCAGCGTCATTTTGATTTCTTGGACTGTGCTGTTGATCACCATTATATCCATTATCTTTTTATATATGTTTACAATTTCTTCTGTATGTTCTCCCAGTGTCTTCCTAACATTCTTAATCTCTTCTTTCACTTCATTAAGTTGATCCATGATATTTGTTTGGAAAGCTTTGGTTAGTTTTTCAGTGTTCTGCATCTCTTCCTGGTTTTTAGTTTGTTCATTGGACTGGTCCATGTCTTCCTGTTTCTCATTGTGGTTTGTAATTTTTTGTTGCCCTCTATTCATCATTTTATCTTGATTGGTTTATTCAGTTGATTAGCTTCTCTCTCTGCTCTAGAGTTTTATTTAGCTGGTGGTTCTGTGTGTGTTTTAAGTTTCCTCTTTGAGACTTTGTTCTTCTTATTTTATTTCCTTGCTTCTTTCTATGTTCCCTTGAAGGCAAAAGATTAGGGACAGAGGAATCGAAAGATGTGCAAAAGGAAGAAGGATTATAGTAACATTGATAAAAGTTAGAAGAGGGGCCAAATAAGACTTAGTAAAATGAATATTTAACTCATGTAGGCAGTGTAGAGTAATAGGAAAAAAAGTGGAGTACCTGCAATGGACTTGGAAACCAAAGAGAGGAAAATTTATATAATGATTTAGAAGGCTAGAATGATGAGGGGAGAGAGAAAGAGTAAAGGCAGGGCTGAAAGGAAAAAGTTAATAATAAAAAAAGAAGAAAACAGAATGGATAGAATAGAAATTGACACCCTTAAATTGTGGGCTAATGAAAAAAGGCAGTATGTAAGAACCACAACAGAAAGCAGAAGACAGAAAGATGAAGGAAGGAAAAGAGATAATGTTGGGAGACAAAATCAATATAGATAGAGAATGGGAAGTCATGGAAGAAGAAGCACAACAAAGAAGAGACAAGCTAGCAGCACCTAATTAAAAAAAAAAAAAGAAAGAAAGAAAAAAGAAGGGGGGAGGAAAGAGGAAAAAAAAGCAAGAGACAACAAATAAACAAAGAAAAACCAAACAACCACACAAGCAAGCAGTCAAACAAAGCTAAGGAAGAACAGCGCTCCTTCTTGGGCCCTTGTGGAACCTCTCAGCCAGCTTGTGTTCATCAACCAATTGCACTGCAAAGTTCTATATGCAGGTTTTGAGGCAGATTTTAGCGATTAAACTAAGTTAAAAAAAATTCTTTTTTGATTCTTTAAAGTGACTGTCTTCTTTTTTTTTTTTTTTTTTTTTTTGGCAAAATAAGGGACCCAAAAGAAGTCCTCTTCTACACCACACCCTTCACTGAGGGGACCCTAAATAGGCTCATGGAAACTAATCAAGCACTTCCCACTTCCTGGCCTCCCCAGTGGAGCTGAAGCTCTGATGTTTGTCAGTGCAGAACGATAAAATTGGCTGACTCTGCCCCCTCTGGAGCCAAGCCTCAGTGTCACCGGACTGTTGGGTAAATCAGGCTTCCTCAGCAGATTCGCCTTTCCCCTCAGCCTGGCGCTGATTCAAGCTGGCTTATCTGCTCCCTGAAGATATGAGCGGGTCCAGGCAGCCAAATCCACAGAAAGGAAACCCCTCTCCACCTTCTGTCAGAACCCTTCCACTCTCGGAGATTGTTCCCTCTCACTCGTTTGCTGGCAGGAGTTGGGGCGAATCCCTGGGCAGCTAGGTAAATCAACCCCCTCAGCAGATTTGCCACTTCCCTCAGCCTGATGCTGCTTCAAACCAGCTATTTTGTTCCCCAAAGCTGCAAGGGGTTCCAGGCAGCCAAATCCACAGAAAGGAAACCCCTCTCGACTCCCCCGCCAGAACCCTCCCACTCTCGGAGAATGCTCCCTCTCACCAGGTTGCCGGCGGGAGTCGCGGCTGGAACCAGCCTTTTTTCCCTGAGGGTGGGGCTCAGCCTTCTGTGCTAACCACCACAGGCAGGGGAATAACTCACGAATCTCTCCTGAGCAATCATCCTTGCTGTCCAGCTCCCTCCAGATCGATGTCCCCAAGGTTCTTGCTCCGTGCGCCCCCAGCACAGACTCCCCAGGCAGGACCCTTTCCCCAGTCAGCCATCCTCAGAGAGCGAGTCAGCGAGTGCCCTCCTAAACCAACACCATCTTGCCCCTCCTGCTTATTTTATTTATAGTTAAAATCCTCTCTAAATGGGGCTGAAGAATCATAGCACCATCAATGATTTCATCTTTTTCAGTCTGTCTGCTGACACACATCCAGGCTCTGCTCTTTGTGCTGTTTTTGCAAATTTACCTCCTGACCATGACAGGGAACCTGATGATGATGCTGGTGACCAGGGCAGATTCTCACTTGCACAAGCCCATGTACTTCTTCCTGAGTCACCTCTATTTCCACGATATTTGCTTTTCTTCTGTCACAGTGCCAACACTGCTGGAGAATATATTGTCTCAGAAGAAAACCATCTCTGAGAAGGGCTGCATGGCTCAAGTCTTTTTTTTTTGATTGTGAGTGGAGCCACTGAAGCCTGCTTGCTGGCAGTGATGTCCTATGACTGCAATGTTGCCATCTGTCATCCTCTGCTCTGTAAGGGGCTGGTGTGTGGATCCTGGGGCCTGGGCTTATTGGCCACACTCGTCAACATTCTTCCAGCTATGAACTTGGATTTCTGTGGAAATCATACAATCCACCACTACAGCTGTGATCTGCCCTCTCTCTTTGCTCTATCCTGCTTTGATGTCTCCACCAGTTTTACTATCTTGCTCTGCTCAAGCCTCCTCTATGGAATTGGAACCTGTTTCCTGATCTTCTACTCTTATACCCAAATTGTCTCCACTATTCTGGGCATTAGTTCCTCCCCAGGTAAAAGCAAGGATTTCTCCACCTGTTCCTCCCACTTCACTACAGTCTTTCTGTTTTATAGCTCAGCTTTCCTGCACTATTTTATGCCAGTCTCAGGTTCGCCAATAGAGTTTCTCTTCTCTGTACAGTACAGCGTGGTAACTCCTTTAGTGAATCCCCTCATCTATAGCCTGAAAAACAATGAGTTGAAAGCAGCTGTGAGAAGGGCCTTGAGAAAATTCTCCACTATTAGCTAACCACATTCAGAGGGTGTTGGGTAAATATTTTCTAGAGCAAGATGAATTGACAATAAGAATTTCCTAATTGTTCCCAATATTGGAACAGAAAGGTGTTTTAACAATTCAGATATTAGTAAGGTGAAGGGGATCGATGGTTTATATTCATTCTTTCTTTTCTTTTCTTTTCTTTTTTTTTTTTTTAAAGATTTTATTTATTTATTCATTTATCCCTCCCTTGCTGCTTATGCTCGCTGGGCCAGCCAACCACGCCGTGCGGGCGGGCTCTGCCTTCACCAGGAGGCCCCGGGAACTGAACCCGGGGCCTCCCATATGGCAAACGGGAGCCCTACTGATTGAGCCACAGACGCTTCCCGATATTCATTCTTTCTTAGAGTCAGAAGAAAGCAGACAATAACCATGTTCTCCAACCATTTTACTTGGATAGTCTTTTGGCTGCATTAATTGTTCTTCTTACTGTCTTTTCTATGTATATCAGTGAGCCATGGCAAATGAAATTAGCAGGTGCCCAAATCATTAGGGAACATAGAACATAGCACAAAGTTGTTGTTCCTGTGTCTGGGGAAGATGATATGTTTGGAATGGAGGGAGGTGTAATAGAGATTTGGATTTTTAGAGATCTATGCTTGGCATAGGTTGGAGCATCCAAAGGAGATAAGACAGAAGAGTAGGAGAACGATCCATCAGGGGTTCCACAGAAAATAAGTTCCTAAAATCTCTACAGAAAGAACAATTTAAGGAACTATTAAGAACATGATTTCATAAAATAGACAATTTAACAGAAAGTAATTTTGCTCTTAGAGCATGAAATTAGGATACAATGAGGGAGCACATTGGTTGAGGAGGAAAGAGCCGGTTTCAGTGAAGATCAACAGGGTCAGAGGGGAATGGAAATGAATTAGAAGTCCAGGTCAGTTGAGCAATGCAGAAAATCTGATTGACTTAACAATCTGTACCAGAATTGGTCTCTAAAGCAATGATTGCTTGCATCTTCATTGGGGGATGGACTTTGTCTCCAGAAATCTACTACAACATATAAGATTGGTACTCGAGGATGAACTGAATTTGTTTTCCCAAATATGAGAACACTATTGCTAACTAAGCATATAAGAAACTAGATTAGAAGCCTTCTCTACTTTCTTTGCACTTCCCAATACTTTTTTCCCCCACATAATAAACTTTATATTTAAAGAAGTTTTTGATTACAGAAATGCTACATTGAAAATTTAGGGGATTCCCATATACACTACTCTCTCCCACTTCCACATTTCCCCTATTCTAACATCTTACATTAGTGTGGTACAAAATTGTAACACTTGATAAACAAATATAGAAGCACTGCTACTAAGCATGGTCTATAGTTTACATTATGGCTCACACTTTGCACTGTACTGTTTTGTAGGCTTTGATGGAATGTAAAAGGGCTTGTATCTATCATTGCAATATCATGCAAAACAGTTCCAGGGTCCTAAAAATGCCTTATGTTTCACCTATTCTTCCATCTCCTTCCCCTCAGAAACTCTGTTAACTACTATCTTTATATCGATGTACAAATATTTCTGTTACTTCCCTAATAATCATTCTTCTTTGGTTCATGGTTGCATTCTCCCCTTAATGTTTGTTCATTCCCTGGTCTTGAGGATTTGGGGATGGTGATGCCCTCTCTTCTTCAGACTGAAGGAGCTTAGATCTTATGGGGCAGATGGAAGGCACTGTTTTGCTTGCAGTTGTAGATACCCTTTGATTTTGGGATGGGGGCTGTCCATTTTCATCATTTTCTTAGTTTTCCTGGGCAAGTCTGATGATCTAGAGTGTAGGTGTTGGCCACAAGTCTTCTGAGATTCAGAGCTCAACCAGCATATGAACAGACCGAAGTGCAATTCACACTTCTTGATGTTCCTTTTTCACACCCAGGCGCCCATACCTTCACGAATTTTCAGTTGCTTATCGTATCACCAAAGAACAATTCAGCAAGAGAAAATTTTCCTAAAAGTCACTTTTGGGAAGTGGTTGCGGCTCAACCAGTTGGGTGCCCACCTACCACCTGGGGGGTTGCAGTTTCGGTTCCCAATGCCTCCTAAAAGAAGATGAAAAGAAGCTGACTCTGCTGCAAGGAGCTAGACATGTGGTTCAGGCCATTGGGCACTCACATCTCATGTGGGAGGTCCCAGTTCAGTTCCTAGTGCCTCCTGGAGAAGGTGAGCAAACGGTGAGCAGACAAATGATAGAACCACCTGGGAGAGGGGAGGAGTAAATAGAAAAATACAGTAAAATAAATAAATCTTTAAAAAATTCAGTTTTAGTAGAACATTGCCTTTTTTTCCTGGTTTTATGAGATTTGCTTATATTTTAACATGTATTCATATTAATCAAATTGCCATGAAAGCAATTGTGTTTTACTTGATAGTGAGATTTTCCATATTATCTATTGATAAAAAATCACAATGTACACATCCAAAACATTTATAAATTTAGATCCTGTAATTTTTCTGTGCACTTAAGTATACATAATGGTAAATGTAATATTTATTAATAGGCATTTCTTTGGAAAAAATGTAAATATAATTTAAATTATTAATATATACTAAGTTAACATAAAAAATATTAAAACAATAATTTCATACAACAATGAAAGTCATTATTAAGTTAGGGTTGATGTACTTACTCCCTTTTAATTTTGTTTATTTGTTTCCCTATAAATAAGGTTAAAATACAATTGGTGTAATTAACAGATTCTAATATTCAGATATATCTGTGAAATAAATAGTTATAACTTTATTGAATATCCCATCTTATATATTGTTCACTTTTTACTTTGAGATTCATTCCATTATTTCAAACTTTCAAAAAGCCTTTCAGTTGAGTTTTAAAAAATCACCAGCATTGATACTATTTTTTAAATATGTAGTATCTTATTTATTGCTGAAAATGACAATATCAGGTTGCCTTTATTATTTGCATTTTATACTTGTAGAAACTTAGCTTAAAGAATCTTATTACATTTGGCCTTAGTCAGAATTAGCATGTGATAGAGCTAGAATTCAAACACAGGTAATATTAATCTACATTTCATATTTTAAACACAACACAAGATTGAGAGAATATGTTAATAAATTTATAACTGATTCAATTTATGAATGAAAGCATATTTTGACTCTAACCAATTGTATATTCTTTCCAAATATTACTATCTTTGCCTAATATTCAAATGATGTATGTCATGTATGTGGGGATATACTGAGACTTTAAAGCTAGACAGTTCATTTCCTAATAGTCGTTATTTGGCACACAGGAAGGTTTTGCTCCCTTTACATCATGTTGCTCATATGGAACTGATGTTACAGTGGCTATTTTGCATGCCTAACCCAGTGATAAAGCTCCTTTGGTATTTGTTCAGGCAGCCTAGGAATCTAAGACAAGTTATAAGCAAAAATGAACCAGGACTGATGATTTGGAAGTTCTAAGCCAATCCTGTGCACTAAAGGTGCTAGTATTAGAGAGTCACTGTAAAGAAAGCATGACCTAAGAGAAACCATGGATGTGGTTGTATAACCTTTTCTAGTAACTCCCAAGGATCAAAAGTTTAGAATATGCAGTTATATGGAGAGCATCTGAAAGGACTAATTGTGTGACACTTGGTTAGCCATTTTAGTGGAAGCTAGGAATAGAGATGAGATCATTTAGGATGGCTCTATGGAGGAGCTTCTGGTTTAATCAACTAATTCCCTGTAATAAATATGGCAGATATATAGTACTTTAGAATGTTATAGCAGTGGAAATACTGCCAAAGTGGACTGAATGGACTGAGAGTGGATTAAATGAAAGAGCTGTCTGTCTCCCAGAATTCTAAAGGCAAGAAAAAGGCTGATAAATTTATTCAACGACAATCATTTGCAACTCTTCAGGAAAAAAGGAAGGATGACTCCAAGACAGAGCCTTGGGCCCCAGCAGTGGAGCCATGGGCCCAGAAGTAATTTGTCTGTGGAATGGAAGTAACTATTTGGGGATCAGAGGACAGAACTTGATATGCTGAATAATGCACCCCTGTAGAAATCCAGGCCCTAATACCAAGCTTCTGAGAATGCTAATTTATGTGGCAAAAGGAACCATATATCTATGATTAAGCAAATGACCATGAGATAGAGAGATTATCCTGGATTACTCAGGTGGCCTCTAAATATAATTACAGCAATCCTTATAAGATAGAGGCAGAGGAAGATTAGCCCATTAGAGAGACAGAGATGGCTATGTAGCAATGAAAACAGAGAATAGAGTATATGTACTTTGAAGAAAGAAAAATTAGCCACCGGCCAAGGATTACAGATAACCTCTGGTATCTGCAAAAGACAAGGAAAGAGATTCTACCCTAGAGCCATCTTGACTTTAAAATAGTGAACCTGATTTTGAACCTTGAGAATAGCAACAGAATAAAATGTTGCTGTTTAATGTCACCTAGTTTGAGGTAATTTGCTACAGCTGTCATAGGAAACTAACAAAGACCTAATTCTTGATCAAAGATGATTAGGTTTGATAGAAAAGCAAGACCCAAATTTATTTTGTATATTAGAAATTCACTGGAAACATAGTGACATGCATGTAGATAGATTCCTGTAACAATCACAATCAGGATATATGGTAGTTTTATCTTCCCAAAGAAATTCTCTTTTTTAACCTCTTATAATTAAACTCTTCTTCTGACTCTGACACCTGAAAACCAGTGAATCATTGTATTTCCCTATAATTTGGTTATTGGGAATAGTTATATGACTAGAATTGTAAAATTCTATTATATCTATTATCTTTGAGCCTGGCTCTTTCATTCAGCATGATGTCCTTAAAGTCTGCAGAAGCAGTTTTCTTTATCAAAGATCTAAAGGTAAAATTGATTACTATAATATTTGTGGAAAATTTGATAGGAGAAAACTTTTTTTATCTTTAATTAGGCAAAGATTCTTATATAAGACAAAATGGATTATCCAGAAACAAAAATATAAGTAGAAATTCATTAAAATCTCAAACTTTTCCTCTTCAAAAGCAGCATAAATAAAATGAAAATACTAGTCAGAGCCTGGAAGAAAATATCACAGGACACACAATTGATACAAAACACATCCAGAATATGTGAATGACACTTACAACTCAATATTAAAAAGGAAGGCAAGCCAAGAAGAAGAGACATGATTTCACTGGACCCTTCACCAAGGAAGAAATGCAGAAGACATGTAAGCACATGAAAGGTGTTCAACATCATTAGCAGTTAGGGAAATGCTAAATACATCACAATAAGATGCCATTACACACCCATTGAACTGAGCAAAATGAGACTATATTGGAAAGGTTAATATTTCTATAAATGTTGAGCCACTGGTAATCTTATACATTGCTTGTTGGAATGCAAAATAGCACTGCCACTAGAGAAAACAGTTTGGTAATTTCGGGGTGATTGTTAAGTTCATGGATAGGTTATAGTGACCCATTGTTTGCTCAAACCAGTCCTGGCCTGATTGTTACTGTGAGGATATTTCATGGATTGAAATCATTAGTCAGTTGATTGCATCAAAGAATGAGTGAATCTACAATGAACATAGGAGGAGATTGCCTTCAGTAATGAGAGAAGTCTCATCCAATCTGTTGAAGGCCTAAAAGGGAGAACTGATGACTTCAGCAGTCTGAAAGAAGAGCTTCCATCTCTACTTCAGCCAGCCAGCTTCTCCCTGGGAATTTATCAGAACCTTCTTCGGAATTCCCAGCTTGAGCCTGCCATACAGAATTCAGATTTGTCATTCCCTGTGGTCTCTTGGGTCAATTCCTAAAATAAATCTCATAATATTTACATATGTATTTTTTCAATTCAATATCCCTGGGTTAGCCTTCCTAATATCTGGTAGAGTTAAAGTTATACATGACCAAGAATATTCCAGTACTAGATATATACCCAAGAGAATTGAAAGAAGAGATTCATTCAACACCTGTACCTAAACATTTAGTACTTTTTCCATAAATGACATAAAATGGAACAACTCAAATGTCCATCAAGTGGTCAATGAGTAAATAACTGTCAGACCTGCCATGAGCAAAAAAGTAGCACCAAAAAAGTAAAAAACAAACCACTAATATATACAACTATATGGATGAAGCTGAAAGCCATTATGCTAAATGAAAGAACGGAGTCAGACAAAAACTACACTATATTATTAAACTTATGCTAAATTTTGGGACTAGTAAAAGGAATGGACAGAAATGAAATCAGTGGTTGTCAGGGTCTTGGTTGAGAGGGAATATTTGCCACAATGGGTCAAAATGGGAACTTTGAAGGTATTAGAAATATTATATAGTGATTGTGGTACTGGTCACATGACTATATATGTTGGACAGTGATTCTAAAACCATATACCAAAGAATTGAATCTTACTTTATATAAATTATTACTCAGTGTTTTAGTTCTTTGATTGCCGAAGCCAGTTCCATGCAATGGCTTGAAAAACAGGAATTCATTGTCTCACTGTTTTGAGGCCAGGAGAAGTCTGAATCAAGGCTTTATCAAGGCAATGTTTTCTTCCCAAAGATTAGCATTATGGGACTGATTCGTGGTTCTCCTTCTTCTTGGGCTCCTTTCTCTCACAGCAGTGCCCATGGCTGCGTCTCCTGGCCACCCTCTTCTATTGTGAGTTCTGTTGACTTTTCAGCTTCTGGATGCTCCCTCAGGGCTTTTCCCTCTCTCAGTCTAAATTTCATTGTGTTTATAAAGTTTAAGATCCATCTTGATTTACTTTGTCTACAATGTAACTGAAGTAAACTCATCAGAACGTCCCACTTACAATGGGTTCACACTCACAGGAATGGATTATGTTTAAAGACATGTTTTGGGTGACACATAGATTCAAGCCATCACATTCAGTAAAACTAATTCATATATTCACACATATGTGTTTGTGTAAATCACACCAATGCAGTAATAAGGGGCAATTTGTGACAGATTTTTGCCACCCTATATTTTCCCTCAGGGAATTAAGTGATTCTGGGTGTGAAAAAGAGGCTAAAAATCACTGCTTGGTCCCAGCAGAAAGGGCTCATTTAATTACAGACACTCTGCAGACCTTTTTTTAGTCACACAAATTGGAGTGCCAATATTAAAAAATTAAGGACCCTAAACAAATAGTCAATTTGACCTCAAGATATTTGCTAATTGGAAGCTGCTTAGGGCAGGAGCTAAGCCCAAGCTCTGAAAACAGAGTGGAGTGTTTAATTCTGCTCAGGGCTGGAGAAAGAAAGACTCACCTTGCTATTAATGAACAAATGAGACTCAGCTGATAAACACTGAACACATGAGGTTCTCACTTGATACCTTTAATGACCACACATTAGGAAATAGAAGTAAACAGATATCTAAGGATTTCTAAACAATTGCAACCTAGACTTGATTCAACTCAGTACTCAATTGTATTAAACCCCACACTTTATCAGGTTATCAGAGGAAAGGAGAAACCTTCTCTGGTGAAACATAAAGTCATATCAAGGCTTTATAAATTATATATATATAATTTTATATATATATTCAATTTATTTTATGCACATTTTAACTACATTTTAAACATCAATAGCCTCTGTCACAAGGCAGTGCCCATACCTGTATCTCCTGCCATCCATCTGCTCTTCTGGGTTCTGTTGGCTTTCAGTTTCTGGCTGCTCCCTCAGTGGTTCCCATTAAGATCAACTAAAGGAAAATCTAAAGATGTACTTCTGTCAAACTTTTTAAAAATCTGGAAGGAAGGTCTAGGAGGCAATAAGAAATAGATAAGAAAGATATGGGCAAGAAAAGAAATACTGGCAATAATGTTTAATTTATGGGCTCAAAAACTTGGCAACTAAAAATACCATGAAAATATCATATGACAAGAGTGATGGTGATCAGCGTTAAAGTGATCTAAATCTTATACTTTTTGAGTGAGAAGGGAAAAAATTGCAAATTGTACCCCAAAAGAAGAGGATATACATTTTTCTCAAATGCATATGGATTGTTCTCCAGGATAGACAACATATTGGGTCACAAAACAATTCTCAATTAATTTAAAAAGACTGAAATCATACAAAGTACTTTCTCTGACTATAATGGAATAAAGATGTAAATCGATAACAGGCAGGAGAAACTGGCCTTCCGAGATAACAAATCAAAAGAATCAGATGTCCAGCCAGTAGCAAAAAATTACAAGATATACAAAGAAATTAAGAAGATTTGCCTCGGTGAATGGAACAGATTAAAAGTTCAGAGGAGATGAAGCATTTGGAATGACGAATCAAAGAAGTTTAAAAAAATCTAATCGATTCAAGGAGATGAAGGACAATATGGATATGGACCTAAAAGACAATAATAACACAATGTGTGAGCATAAAGAAAAATTTGAAAGTTTAAATAGAAACCAGGATCAATACCAGAGCTGGTGCTCATAACCTCTATGTTCTAGTTCCTAAAATAAACAAAGCCAGCATCCACAGACATAAATGTACAGGGGCAGGGAAGGAGCTAGATTTCATTTCACCAAAGATTCTGGTTGAAATGAAAACTACTTTAGATGCTGGCATAGGCAGCAAGGGTGGACACTGCCTCTTTCATATTTCTGCTGTCATGTTCCTAAAGTCAAGGGTGACTGCTTTCCTGGTTTATTGTCATAAACCAGGCTGTCTCCTGTCTCTTTTATCATGAATCCTGGATTTTTCATTTTTTAAAGAAAGCATTATTAGATTTTTATTGAAAATCATTTTTAATGATAGTTTTATTTATTTTTAGAATATATATATACATTTTTAAATTTGAGAAAGTTGTGAGTTAAAACAATCATGCATACCATACAGTAGTCCCATATATTGTCCCACCACCCACGCCTTACATTGTTATGACACATTTGTAACAATTGTTGAAAGAACATTGTCATAATATTACTACTATCTATAGTCCATAGCTTATTTGGTGTATTTTTCTCACAAACCATCCTATTGATAACACCATGTATTAGTATGCTGTAAAAATATTACAATATTACTGTTAACTATAGTCTATACCATACATTAGTCATATTTTTCCCATGTATATCCATATTTTTAACACCTTGTAATAAAGAAACATTCTTTTTTTGTGCTATTAATCACAATCATCATCTACCACCAAAATTACTGTTATACAGTCCCTACTTTATCCTCTAGTTTTCTTATAAATGTCATTAATCTTTCAGCCACAATCACATTTATAAATAAGCAGTGTTGATTATACTTACTATAATCTGTTACCATAAACTCTAACCATTTCCCCACATTTATAATTCCTCTTATTAAAACAGTGTATATACATCCTGCATCAGCTCCCCCCATCTCAATCTGCATTCTATTTCCTAGTAACCTATACTCTATAATTTAACTCCAAGAGTTTACTCATCATATTTAGTTCATATTAATGAGATCATGCAATGTTTTTCCTTTTGTGTCAGCTGATTTCACTTAACATACTGTCCTCAAAATTCATCCAGGTTGTCATATGCATCCCGAGTTCATTTCTTTTTGCTGCTGAGTGGTAGTCCATCATGTGTTATACCACATTTTGTTTATCCATTCATTGGTTGATGGTCACTTCTGTTCTTTCCATCTTTCAGTCATTGTAAATAATACTACTCTGAACATCGGTGTGCAAACGTTTTTCATATCCTTGCTTTCAGTTCTTCTGAATATATTCCTAGTAGCAGGATTGCTGGTTTGTATGGCAGTTCTAGATTCAGCTTTCTGAAGAATTGCTAAACTGTCATCCACAGAGGCTGCATGATTTTACATTCACACCAACAGTGAAGGAGTGTTCCCGTTTCTCCACATCTTGTATTTTTATGCCCTTTTTAATAATGGCTATTTTGTAAAGCATGAAATGATACCTCTTTGTAGTTTGATCTGCATCTCCCTAATAGGTAGTGATGTTAATCATCTTTTTTTGTGCTTTTTGGCCATTTGTATTTCTTCTCTGGAAAAATGCTCAAGTCTTTTGCCCATTTTTTGATTGGATGGCATGTCTTTTCATTGTTGAGTTCTATGATCTTGAAAATCAAACTGCTATCAGATAGGTGATTTCTGAACATTTTCTCCTATACTTTTCTTTCTGAAAATGTGTGGGCTGCCTTTTCACCTTCTTACCAAAATAATTGGAAGCACAAAAGTATGTAAATTTGATGAAGTCTGATTTATCAATTTTTTCCTTCCATTTCTTGTGCTTTAGTGTGAAGTTTAAGAAACCAACACCTACCACACGGTGTTGAAGATATTTCCATATATCTTCTTCTAGGAGTTTTATGGATGTGGCTTTGATATTTAGGTCTTTGATCCATTCTGACTTACTTTTTGTCTAAGGTGTGAGATTTGGGTCCTCCTTCTTTCTTTTACCTATGGATATCCAGTTTTTCCAGCACCATTCATTAAATAGACTGTTGTCACTCAGCTGGGTGGGTTTGATAACCTTGACAAAAATCACTTGACTGTAGAAGTGAAGGTCTATTTCTGAATATTCCCTTTAGTTCCATTGGTCAATATATCTATTTTTATGTCAGTATCGTGCTCTTTTAACACTCTAGCTAAGTAATATGTTTTAAAATCAGGAAGCATGAGTACTACAACTTTTTTCTTTTTAAAGACATTTTTGGCCTTTTGGGATCCCTTAAGTTTCCAAAGAAAATTGATAATTGTCTTTTCCATTTCTGTAAAAATAGGCTGTTGAAAATTTTATTGGGATTGCATTGAATCTGTAAATCAGAGTAGGTAGAACTGACATCTTAAGGATACTCAGTATTCCAATACATGAACATGGATTATCCTTCATTTAGTCATCTCTTCCTTGGTTTCTTTTAGCAATGTTTTGTGTTTTTCTGAATAGAGGTCCCTATGTCCTTAGTTAAGTGTTTTCCTGAATATTTGATTATTGTAGCTTCTATTGTAAATGAAAAATTTTTCCTGACTTCCTCCCCAGTATTCTCATTAGTAGTGTACAGAAATACTACTGATATTTGCATATCAATCTTTGATTCTGCCACTTTGCTGAGCTCATCTGTTAGTTTAAGTAAACTTGATTTTTGGGGATTTTCTGGATAGAGTATCATACCACCAGCGAATAGCAAAAGTTTTACTTCTTCATTTCCTATTTGGGTGCCTTTTATTTCTTTTTCTTGCCTAATTGCTTTAGCTAGGAATTCTAGCACAATATTGAATAACAGTGGTGGCAGTGGGCATTTTTGTCTTGTTTCCAGTCTCAGTGGGAAAACTTTCAGTCTTTCACCATTGAGTAAAATGTTAGCTTTGGGTGTTTCATATATGCACTTTACCACATTGAGAAAGCTTCCTTTGTGTCCTATACTTTGGAGAGATTTTACCAAAAAAGGATGCAGTAGTTTTAAAATTGCATTTTCTGCAACAATTGAGGTTATGGCATGATTTTTCTTTCTCAATTTATTAATTTTGTTTTATTACACTAATTTATTTTCTTAAATAAAAAAGCTTCTTGGATGCTTGTGATAAATTCCATTTGATTTTGGTGGATAATTCTTCTAATGTGCTTTGGATTCAGTTATCAAGTATTTTGTTTTGTAATTTTGCATCTGTATTCATTAGAAAAATTGATCTGTAATTTTTTTTTCATAATATCTTTCTCTGACTCTGGTATTAAGATGATGTTGGCATCAAAGAATGAGTGTGGTAACATTTGTTCCTGCTCAAATTTTTGGATGAGTTTGAGGAAATTTGGTATTAGATCTTTTTTGAATGATTGGTAGAATGCACATGTGAAGCCATCTAGTCCTGGAGTTTCCATTTTGGGAGGTTTTGGCTGCTGGAATCTCTTTACTTGTGATTGGTTTGTTGATGTCTTCTGTTTCTTCTTGGGTCAGGGTAGGTGGTTCATGTGTTTCTAGGAATTTGTGCATTTTATCTACATTGTCTAGTATGTTGGCATAAAGTTGTACTTAGTGCACTGTTATGATTTCCTTTATTTCTGCAGGGTCAGTGGTTATGTACCCCTCTCATTTCTGATTTTATAATTTGCATCCACTCATTTTTTTACTTTGTTTTTCTGGGTAAGAGTTGATCAATTAATGATGATCTTCTTGAGAACCAATTTTTGGTTTTGTTGATTCTCTCTATTGGTTTTTTGTTCTCAATTTCATTATTTCTGCTCTAATGTTTGTTTTTTCTTTCATTCTCTTTGCTTTGGAATTACTTTGCTTTTTTTTATCTAGTTATTCCAGGTATGCAGTTAATTCTTTGATTTTAGCTCTTAATTCTTTTTTAATGTATGCATTGAGGGCTATAAATTTCCCTTTCTGCATTGTCTACATTGCATACCATATGTTTTGATATTATGTGTTCTCATTTTCAGTTGTCTCAAGATATTTATCATTTCTCTTGTAATTTCAACTTTGATCCACTGGTTATTTGAGAGTGTTTTTCAATCTCCATATATTTCTGTATTTTCCCTATTTTTAACTTGCTATGATTCCCAGCTTCATTCCCTTATGATCAGAGAAAGTGCTTTGTATATTTTTCCATTTTTTTAACTTTATTGAGACCTGGCTTGTATGCCAACAAATGGTCTATCCTTTGGAAGGATCCATGAGCATTTAAGAATAATGTTTTGGTGTGCCATGCTCTATAAATGTCTGTTAAGTCTAGTTCATTTATCATCTTTTTCAAATGCTCTGTTCTCTCATTTATCTTTTGCCAAGATGTTCTAGCCAATGCTGGAAGTGGTGTATTGAAGTCTTCAGCTATTGTTGTAGAGACATCTATTTCTCCCTTCAGTTTTGCCATTGTTTGCCTCATGTATTTTGGGGCACCCAGATATGCACATAAATATTTATGATTGTTATTTCATCTTTGTGAATGGTCCCTTTTATTAATATATAATGAACTTTTTCATCTCTTATAAGAGTTTTTAATTAAAGATCTTTTTTATGATATTAATCTCAATACTCCAGATTTTTTGGTTGCTAATTGTGTGAACTATCTTTTTCCAACCTCTCATGTTCAGCCTCATTGGCTCCTTGCTTCAAAGGAGACATCTAAGCAGACAGCATATAGATGGTTCATATTTTTTAAAATCCGTTTTGTCAGTCCATGTCTTTTGATTGGTGAATTCAATCCATTAAGGTTGAATGTTGTTACTGTAAAGGCATTACTTACTTTGTCCATTTTATCCTTTGGTTTTCCTTTGTCATATCTTACTATTGTCTGTCTTTTTACACTTTCAGTTACCTTTTCTAATAATCCTCATTCCTATATTCTTTTCCAACTCTCTTGCTTTAATAAAAGTCCCTTTAATATCTCTTGTAGATACAATCTTTTATAACAAACTCTCTGAGTTATTTTTATTATTTTTTATCTGTGAAGACTATAAACTTGCCCTCATTTATGAAAGACAGTTTGGCTAGGTAAAAATTTCTTGGCTGGAAGTTTTTCTCTTTCAGAACCTTAAATATGTCATACCAATTCCTTCTTGCCTCCATGTCTTCTGATGGGAGACCTGCACTTAGTCCTATTGAACTTCTCTTGTATGTGATGTTTGCTTTTCCCCTGCTGTTTTCAAAATCCTCCATTTTCTCTGTCATTTGACATTCTGAGTAGTAGTTTCTTTGAATAGGTCTATTGGGATGTGTTCTCTTTGGCATCATTGCCCTTCTTGGATATTGATATTTAGATCTTGCATAAGCATTGGGAAAATTTCTGTCATTATGCCCTGACATTTTTTCTGCCCCATTTCTGTTCCTTTCACCTTCTGGGACACCTATAACATGTATGTCTGTGTGTTTCACATTGTCATTCAATTCCCAGAGACCCTTTTCCTTTTTTCCCATTCTTTTCTGTTTCTGTTCCCCAGTATTTTCAAGTCCAGTTGCTCTGTCCTCCAATATATTGATCTTCAATTTCTGTCTATTGCCTAGTGGTTTTGTTTCATAGCTCTTCTTTTATTTTTGGTTAAACTTATTCTAAATCTTTTTCCAGGTTAACTAATGATAACAGCCCATTTTCAAATGAAAACAAAGTGGGCATCACCCTCCCCAAATCCTCTTGACTGTGGAATGAAAACCAGCTCAATTGATTTTAGAATTTTCAATGCTACTTCAGTGAAGAAATTTCAATAAGCAGAATTTCCAGCTATCACAATTATGGACCAAAGTAGCCTTATTATTATTTTAGTAATGGAAGAATTTTCAATAATGATATAAAAACAGAAATCACCAGAGGTACTGTGGGGAGTGAGAGGGAAGAATAGATGTAACAGGGGGCATTTTGGGGATATTCAAATTGTTCTGCATGATATTGAAATGACAGATACAAGCCATTAGACATTTTGTCAAAACATAAAATTGTGCCGTGCAAAATGTAAACCATAATGTAAACTCTAGACCATACTTAGTAGCAATACTTCAATGTGTTCATCAATTGTAGCAAAAGTGTCACACTAATGAAATATATTAATGGGGGAAATTGTGGGAGGGGCGTGGGAGGGGTGTATGGGAATATCCTATATTTTCAATGTAACATTTATGTACTCTAAAGCTCCTTTACAATAAAACAAAAACAACAACAACAAAAAAGGGCCAGGGACCCATTAATGGGGCACAAATCTGATTCACACTTGTGGGAGATGTTTGTGTGGGATGTGGTGGGAGGTGTGGGAGGTGGGCAACATGGGAATCCCAGTGGGTTCCTTGTAATATTTTAGATAATCTAAGCACCTTTTAAAATATATTTATATATATATATAAATAACATTTTTGTAAGCAAATGCACATATACGCATATATATTTATATATCATTTTACAAATATTGGTATGTATTGTTAAAATTTTGATTTTTACCCACAATAAAAAATAAATAAATAATAAAAAAAAATGCCTGGACGTGAGAGACGACAGAGCTTTTTTACTTATTGCAGATTCCTGGCCTGCCAGCAGATGGCACTTTTCCATGAACCTTTCAATGAGGTGTCTAAACATTCACTTGGGTGATTCTGGTCTGCTCAACACCAAGATTTAAAGTGGGCTCCAATGGGCAACTCACAGAAGAGAAACCACAATCTGCCCTCTGTTGCACAATCCCTCTCCCAGGGAAGATGATGTCCACAGGTTTTACCCAAGTTGAGCGCCTTTAGCATGGGGGATGGGTGCTGTTCTGGGTCATTGAGCTAGTGAGTCACTGTTTTCCCTTGGGTCTCTTCATCTCTTTTTCTCTCCTCCTCCTGCATATATGCATAGCATTCTCTTGATCTCTAGATGGTCAAAGTAGCTCCCTGAGACAGTCTTTTGTCTTTCCTATGTTGTTTTTGTAAGATAGTTGAGCAATGACTCCCTATTCTGGCACCATCTTTCTGGATCTGAATTTTTATATTTTTAATACAATAAAATGATTTGTAATAAAAATTTTTAAATGTATATATTACTTATTTTTAGCACTCTCTATGCTCAGAAGCATCTCTATTTTTATGATCACTCTTATAGTACCCAGCAGAGTGCCAGGCACATGGCAAACACACAGCCACTACTTGTTGAAAGAAAGAATTTATTCAGGATGTGTTCATTAAAATGTGGGTAGTTATTGAAAAAAAAGTTACACTGGGCCCATAGAATCAGTCCAGTAGTAATCTTTCTTCTGATATTCTCTGACAGAGTTAAGATTGAATATTCTGTTGAGAATTTGAAAGGACTCACTTATAAAAAAAACCTTGTTGTGGTGTTTTTGTGATAGAAAGGTGTTTAATTAGTGAAATAATTTATTTAATAACCTTAGATATATACAATTATTCCATCTTTTTTAATCATTTCACTGGAAATATATTTTTTAGGAAGTTGTTTATTTCATCTAAGTTTACAATTTTATAACATCAAGTTCCTGACAGTATTTCATTATTATTTTTTTCTATCATTCCATATCTATAGTTAATATCCTTATACATTCATAATTTATTCAAAATACTATTTTTTTTTGTTCCTTTAATTTTTCTTTTTCAATGTTTCCAGTATGAGAAATGAGTATTATTAAAGAACTCATAAACATAATTAGTCATCTAGGAAATGCAATCAATAAAATATAACAAAGTAAAGCATTGAATAATTTTTAAATCTGTGCCTCCATGCATGATTTACCAAATTCCTGGGCTAATGGTGCCAGGCTCATATTCTAAGTCTTTTCTATAAATGAAGGTTTTTTCTCTGTAATGGGTCTTCTTATTGTGTATAATCATGGGTTTAACATTAATTCACATTAATTTTTAAAGTACTTCAAGCATTTACATTTTTTGCAAGAGTGCATACAATTGCTATGTAATGCAGATATACACAATGCATTGAAGGTTATTTATTAACTTCATAACTTTTCTTTCACTTCTAATAGAATAAATATAATTAGTATATAATTTTTAGCAGTAGAGAATATTTACAAGAATTACAGATGATCAGAAATGAGCAAGGAGTGATTAAAAAATGTAAATGTTTATAATTTCATAAATACAGCTCTCACAAAATATCCCCATATTCCACTCCTATTGATTTTTATACCTAAGGATATTGTGTATGTGAAGGTTTACAAAAGTTATGTTTTTTTTTTTTTTTTTTTCCACAAAGGACCAATATATTGTTTAATTATTTAATTTTCACAAGGCTCCAATTTGCTATCTTTCAAAGCCTACTAGCTACCCAAGAGTTTTCAGTCATAGATTCAGGTAAGAAAGAAGTTCCAAAATTCCTTACTAAGTAGAATTCCCTAAGGAATTTATAATTTGTGTTGTTTGCTAGTGAGACCTGAATTGGGCTTCTGTCTGTGATTCTAGGCAATAAATGGCATTGATTTCTCCGTGTCCTGGACTACAAGGCTTAGCTGGCCAATTACAGGTGAGCTAACCTATACCTGCCCTTAAGTGTTATAGCTTATAATCATTTTTTTCATGGACTATTTTATCACAGTATTTAGAATTGGAGAGGACATTAAATAAACTCTGTTTGGGCCTAAGACCATCAGAGGAAGGTACTTATAATTGTTTTTGAGGATGTCAGTCTTTCCATGTAGCTGAAGGGAGACAAAATTAGGAGCATGCTAGAGCTAATAGGATGTACATTCTTGAACTTCTGCCTTTATGCATTTATAGCTCTATGATAATCAATTTTCATGCCCTTCCTATGATTTCCCATTAGAAAAATCATCTGCACTTCTGATCACTGGACTATGAATTATATTCCCCATGAACATAGAAGCTTCTTGGCTCTTGCAAAAACCAGAGCTTCAGAATGTCTTCTAAGCCATAAAAGTCAGTACAGAGGTATTGTTTCTACAATTGCTTTTAATTTTCTCCCTTGCTTTCCTAAGTACTTTTTTTTTCCCTCTCCTCCAAGAACCTCTTCTTTCTGGCTCTCTGAGGTGTGTCTTTACCATGGATATTCTCATAGCTTTTTTTATGTGCTGGGATTGAATCCCCAAGTTTACAAAGACTTTCATATTTTCCATGCAGTAGAGTCCATACCTCAGCTACTCTGAGCAGCATCTTTGATAAAACTCTTTGGCCACAATGACTGATGTTATGCATTGGAAAAAGGGATTCCATGCATTCTGGGCCCAAACTGTTAAGTCTATGTTCTAGGATTAAAATAGGAGAAGAGCAGAGCAGCTGAAAACAAAATATTCAAGGAACTATTGGGGAGGATACATCAGCTTAGATGTGGAATTTGTTTCTTCCCTATGGTACAATCACATGTGATAGGAAATTTAATTTTCTGTTGCTTCTAAATCCTTCCAACATCAAAACTGATCAAACTAATGCAGTTACTAAAGTAAATGGGGGAGAGGTAGATGCTCAGAAATATTTAAGAAAAAATCAAATACATTGATTCTATTAGTCCATACCCTCCGATTTTTCACAATTTCTCTATTGCAGGGGTCTCCCAGATCCTCATGGGATATATACTTCCTCATGTCATTTAGATATGGGAACATTTAGAGTACTCGCTCACACTCACTGAATACAGGAAACCCTGAACCTCATTCTTTCCCTTATCATTGACCCATCAATCCGAATATTAGTGAAATGAACATTTTAAATTTAAATACGTAAGTGACTGATCAGTCATTCAATCTAAAGATACTATTACTACTGTTTTTAAGTATTAGCTATGTTTAAACACATGCTTATTCCAATGGAATAAGCCTTAAGTGATTTAATAGGATGGGTCTTAAAATTATTAAAAAATGCACTATCCTACTGAAATGTAGCCTGTTGGGCAGTGCTGAATGTTAGAAACAGATTTAAGACGTCTCTTTGTTGCCCTCCCTGAAAATTGGTAAGTCTAGCTTCCAATTATAGAATCACCCTAAACTAACTTTTGCATTAACCTCTCATCTCCGTGTAAGTAGCCAGGACATCTCCAACCAATCTGGAAGTCGGTTGTCCTCAAACTTAAATGTGAATATAAGGTACTATGATATCTCTAAATGTGTAAGGGAACACAAGGTGGATATAAAGGCAGTGACTACCAGAAGTTTTGAGGACTGGTAGAGGGAAAAATAGGTATAATATGGGGGCATTCTCAGGACATTGGAATTGTCCTACATGACATTGCAATGATGGATGTAGGCCATTATATATTTTGTCATAATCTACAAAATTGTGCAGGATAGAGTGTATCTATTTACCTATAATGTAACTATAGTGCAAGGTAAATAACAATGCTTCAATATATGTTAATCAACTGTAACAAATGTACCCCAATAATGAAAGATATTTTTAAGGTGGAAAAGTGTGGGAGGGGTGGGGGTGGGGCACATAGGAATCCCCTATATTTTTTATGAAACATTTTTATAATCTAATGCTCCTTTAAAATAAAAATAAAAATGAAAAAGGAAATAAGGAAGAATTAATGCAATTATCTGCCTAATTCACACAAAAAATTCCAATTACAGACTTGTTCATATTTATAATGGCAATGTTAAAAATTAATTAATTTTGCTTGTGTAGATAGTGGAGAAATGTTTTACTTCCAATATGATTTAAAAAATGCAAAGATAAGAGAGACCCTTTAGAAATTTTTTCTTTCCTTCAAATTATTCTACCAGCTTCTGAATTTGAATTGGTTTGTACTATCCTATTGAATATTATTTACTAGGCAGAACTAAAATATGAACTGAATATAAGAAGAATTAGACATAATCTAAGAAGGTTACATAGTCTGGAAAGTTGTATAAAAATTCAATATTAGTACTTAGGAACAATTGAAAATGACAAAGACTGGCTATGCAGAGAGCACTATAGACTTGTCATTAGCTTGGTAACTTGTTACTGTGAGTCCTTTGAGCAACAGACTCTGTGATATGATATCAATGATAGGAAATAAAGGTTTAGTTATGAGGTCAGAGGATATTATCAGAAAACTGTAGGGATTTACAGTACCAGGTATGGGTTTCATGAAAGGATATAATATGAGTGTAGAGCTACAGTGCTGGGTTCAACCTAGATATGAGGAAAAAGCAGTGGATAGAATTAAGTACTGAATGATGGCCGGGATGAAGTATAATCTGAAAGTGAAAATGAGCAAACAAAATAACACGGATTTCACAGCTGAATTACACTAAATACAAGATTGTCTTACTTTCAATATCTATCATATTCTGTCATTTAGCAGGTCATTTGTGAACATTTGTTTCTAAATAAATGAATTTATAGATGGATAATGGTATAAGAATAAACAAAGGGAAAGAAGAATTCTGAATGGAATGGATGACTTACAAGGATTTGAATGGGAATGAAGACAAGTAAGAGGAAAGACCTTAGAATTCTAATATCTACAATGAATAGGCAATATTGCTAAGCACAAGTTCTGTCACAAAAAAAATAATTTATAGTGACCCAGTTCATAAAAAGTTTGTGAATTTCTTAAGCAAACTCTGAGAAAGAAGATCAGCCATTAGTTATTATACTTGCAGTGTTGACCCAGGATTAAGGATTGAAGCAGCTCATCAACCCAGGAAGAAAGATATAAAAGAAAATTAGAGGGGGGTGTGAAATATAAACTAGCTGGGACAAGACGCCCATCGTCTGATAACTGAGTATGGCCAAGAGATTTCAGGTTTGCTCCTTTTTTTTTCCTAGATAAAATTATCTCTAAATGGCCTTGGAGAACCATAGCACCATCAATGAGTTCATCCTCCTCGGTCTGTCTGCTGACCCATACATCCAGGCTCTCTTCTTTGTGCTGTTTTTGCAAATATACCTCCTGACCGTGACAGGGAATCTGATGACACTCCTGGTGACCAGGGCAGATTCTCACCTGCACACACCCATGTACTTCTTCCTGAGTCATCTCTCTTTCCAGGATGTTTGTTTTTCTTCTGTTACAGTGCCAAAGCTGCTGAAGAATCTGTTGTCACAGAAGAAAACCATCTCTGTGAAGGGATGCCTGGCTCAAATCTTCTTTTTGTGTGTGAGTGGGGTCACTGAAGCCTGCCTGCTGGCAGTGATGGCCTATGACCGCTTTGCTGCCATCTGTCATCCTCTGCTCTATGGTCAGGTGATGAACAACCTGCTCTGTAAGGGGCTGGCTTGGGGTTCCTGGGGCCTGGGCTTTTTGACTGCATTCTTCAACATCCTTCCAGCTATGAACTTGGAATTCTGTGGAGATTATACCATCCCCCACTACAGCTGTGATCTTCCCTCTCTCTTCCCTCTTTCCTGCTCTGATCTCTCCCCCAGTTTTACTGTCATGCTTTGCTCAAGTCTCCTCTATGGAATTGGAACCGATTTCCTGATCTTCTACTCCTATGCCCGCATTGTGTCCACCATCCTGGGCATCAGCTCCTCCTCAGGTAGAAGTAAGGCCTTCTCCACCTGCTCCTCCCACCTTACAGTAGTGCTCCTATTTTATGTCTCAGCTTTCCTGCGCTATCTTATGCCAGTCTCAGGCTCACCATTGGAATTGATCTTCTCTATACAGTACAGTGTGGTTACTCCCTTAGTGAATCCCCTCATCTATAGCCTGAAAAACAGTGAGGTGAAAGCAGCTGTGAAAAGGACCTTGAGAAAATATCTCCAACATTTGCTACCCAAACACAGAGGTTTTGGGTAACTGCTTTATTAAAGCAAGATATCTAATGGGTTGTGTTTAAGAGAATTTCTTGATTTCTCCTTATATTGGATGCAGAAAGGTAATTTCACATTTAGAGATCTACTAGGGAGCGTTGGGGAAGAATTGTTCAGTTTAATTTTGTCATAGAGGCCGAGCAAAACATCAAGTGACCATGAAAATTCAACCATTTTCCTTACATACACTTCTGGCTACATTACTGGGTTTTCTTACCGTCTTCTTTTTGTTTGCTATGCACAACTGTTAGCCTTATGGAATGAAATCACCAAGTTCCCAAACCATCAGTGATGGGACCCTCGAACAAGGTGTTGGTCTTGTTTCTGGGAAGGTAAGAAGTTTGGAATGAATGGTGGTTTAAAAGTACTAAGTGAGAGATTTAGATTTGGAGAGCTAGAATTAGCATAGGTGGAACATCCAGAGGAGACAGTACAGCTGAGAAAGAAAAGGATCCTTCAGTGGATCCAGAGAGAGCCAGTAGATTTTTGTATAAGGTTTGAGATAGTGATCCTCTTTCATTTTTTTGGCTATGGATATCTAATTCTCCCAGCATCTTTTGTTGAACAAGCTATCTGTCCCAGTTCGTTGGCTGTATATGCAACTGATATATTGTGTCCCTGTGTCTAAGGTGAGTTTCTTGTAGACAGCATTAGAATGGGTAGTATGTACTTATTCTTTCTGACAATCTATGACTTTTGATTGGATAATTTAATTCATTAACAATCAATATTATTACTGTCAAGGCAGTACATATATTAGCCTTTTTTTTTTTTTTCGGTTTGTATACATCATATTTGGTTTTTATTCTTTTTATCCTTTTAGTTACTCTCACTAATAATCCTCCTTTCTACCATCTCCTCCCACCCTCTCTCCACTGTTTTTTCCTTTCAACCTGCAGAACTCCCTTTACTACCTTTTTTCAAAGGTCAAATTGCTTGTTGACAAATTCCTACTTTTTGTTTATCTGTGAATATTTTGAACTCTCCCTCCTTTTTGAATGCCAGTTTTGCTGGATACAGAATTCTTGGCTGGCAGTTTCTTTTTTTTTTCTTTTAACATCTACCTATGTCATACCAGTGTGTCTTTCCTCCATGATTTCAGATGAGAAATCGGTGTTGAATCTTATCAAGCTTCCCTTGTATGTGATGGATCTCTTTCCTCTTGTTGCTCTCAGTAGTCTTTCTTTGTGCTGTGCGTTTGACAATTTGATAAGTAAAATATATGTCTCATGGTAGTCCTGTTAGGATTTTTATTTTTTATTTTTATTATGGGTAAAAATCGAAATTCTCACAATACATACAAACATTTGCAAAATGATATATAAATATATATGCATATATATGTATTTGCTTACAAAAATGTTATTTTTATATATATATACATATATTTTAAGAGGTGCTTAGATTACCCAAAATATTACACAGAACCCACTGGGATTCCCATGTTGCCCACCTCCCACACCTCCCACCACATCCCACACAAACATCTCCCACAAGTGTGGCCCACCACCCTCAATGAACTTACACATCCTGGAGCCACCGACCATAGACCACAGTTCACACTGTAGACCACACTCTCTCTCACTCAGTTCTGAGTGGTGTGTGCTGATTTAAAATGGCCTACATCCATTGCCACAACAGTACTGAGGACAACCTCCAACTCCCAAAGAAGCCCTGTATTTCAACTGCTCATCCCGTCCCTACCCCAAAAGTGTCAAGTGGCCACTGGCTCCACCTCATTGTTATAATTTCTTGCATTGCTAGAATCACCATATGTGAACAAGAGAATACCATCAAGTCCACTCTAGTCCATAGTTCTTCCCCCAATCCTGAGGGGACTGGGATGGTGATGTCCACTCCAACTTCAAGTGAGAGAGGGCTTATATCCCATGGATATGGTGGGTGGGATGATCCTGCCTGCAGATGCAGGCCCTCTCCATTCCCTGGGATGGCCATTGCCCATCGTTGTCTCCTCACCAGGTGACTTGGATGAGTCCATTGAGCT
>JAKSZT010054583.1:8936651-9069591 GCA_026826555.1 Tolypeutes matacus
AGTTAGGTCTTCAATTTTAGCTCTTTCTTCTTTTTTAATATATGAATTTATGGCTATGAACTTCCCTCTCAGGACTGCTTTCACTGCATCCCATAGGTTTTGATATGTTGTGTTGTTTTTTTCATTAGTTTTAAGGTAGTTACTGATTTCTTTTGAGATTTCTTCCTTGACCCACTGTTTGTCTAAGAGTGTGTTGTTTAACTTCCATATCCTTGTGCCTTACCTGTTTCTCTGGCCCTTATTGATTTCCAACTTCATTCCGTTGTGGTCAGAGAAATTACTTTGTATAATCTCAATCTTTCTGAATTCATTGAGTGTTGTTTTGTGGCCTAACATGTGGTCTCTTTTGGAGTATGTTCCATGTGCACTGGAGAAGAATGTAAATCCTGCTGTATTTGGGTGTAGTGTTCTGTATATGTCTATTAAGTCCAAATCTTTTAATGTATTGTTTAGTGCCTTAGTTTCTTTATTGATTCTCTGCCTAGATGTTCTGTCTAATGATGATAGTGGTGTGTTGAAGTCCCCTGGTATAATTGTAGAGTAATTTATTTCTCCTCTTAGTTTTTCCAGAGTTTGCCACATGTATTTTGAGGCACCTCGATTAGGTGCGTAAATGTTGATGATTGTTCTCTCTTCTTGAGAGATTACTCCTTTTACTAATATGTAGTGTCCATCTTTGTCTCTTACAATAGTTTTGCATTTAAAGTCTATTTTGTCTGATATTAGAATAGCTAATCCTGCCCTTTTTTGGCTATTGTTAGCTTGTAAAATGCTTTTCCAGCCATTCACTTTCAGCCTCCTTGAATCCCTGGGCCGAAGGTGGGTTTCTTGTAGACAGCATATCGATGGATCATATTTTCTTATCCATTCTCCCAATCTGTGTCTTTTGATTGGTGAATTTAATCCATTAACATTCAGTGTTATTAATCATAATGAATTTCTTACTTCAGTCATTTTTTCTTTGGGTTAATGTATATCATATGTTGTTTTGTTTCTCTTTTTGAGTTTTCAGTTGTTTTTAAACTCTCCTCCAACTCTCTCTCCTTTGTTTTTCCTTTCAACTTGTAGAGATTCCTTTAGTATTTCTTGAAGTGCTGGTTTCTTCTTGACATACTCTCTTAATTGCTGTTTATCTGTGAATATTTTGAACTCTCCATTATTTTTGAATGCCAATTTTGCTGGATAGAGAATTCCTGGCTGGAAGTTTTTTTCTTTTAGTGTTTTGACTATGTCATACCACTGTCTTCTTGCCTCCATGGCTTCAGCTGAGAAATCAGCACTTAATCTTATTGTGCTTCCCTTGTATGTGATGGTTCTCTTTTCTCTTGCTGCCTTGAGTATTTTCTCTTTGTCTTGAGCATTGGACAATTTGACAAGTATATGTCTTGGAGTTGGCCTGTTGGGATTTATACTATTTGGGGTGCGCTGTGCTTCCTGGATCTGCACATCCATCTCTCTCAATAGAGTTGGGAAGTTTTCAGCCATTATTTCCTTCAACACTCCTTCTGTTCCCTTTCCCTTCTTTTCTCCTTCTGGGATGCCCATAATGTATATGTTTGTGCATCTTGCATTATCGGTTAATTCCCTGAGACCATACTGGATTTTTTCTATCTTTTTGTCTATCTTTTCTACAATCTCTTTGATTTCAACTTGTATTGTCTTTCATATCACTAATTCTTTCCTCTGCCTGTTCAATTCTACTGCCATGTGGGTCCAGCGTCTTTTTCATTTCTTGAGTTGTGTCTTTGTTCGCCATCATATCCATTACATTTTTAGGTGTGTTAGCTATTTCTTCAGTATGTTCTCCCAGTGTCTTCTTTATATCCTTAATCTCTTCTTTCAGTTCTTTAAGTTGGTCCATGATATTTGTTTGGATAGCTTTGATTAGTTTTCGATGTACTGCATTGCTTCCTGGTTTTTATTTTGTGCATTGGACTGGTCCATGTTTTCCAGTTTCTCAGAGTCATTTGTATTTTTCTGTTGCCCTCTGGTCATCATATTATCTTGATGGGTTTGTTCAGTTGATTATCTTTTCTCTATGCTCTAGAATTTTATTTAGCTGCTGGTTCTGCATGTGAGTTAAGTTTTCTCTTTGGCAGTTTTTCTTCTTATTTTATTTCCTTGCTTCTTTCTATGTTCCCTTGAAGGCAAAAGTTTAGGGCCAGAGGAATCAAAAGATGTAAGGAAGGCAGAAGGATAATAGAAATATTGATAAAAGTTAGAAGAGGGGCAAAATGAGACTTAATGAGATGAATATTTAACTTGTGTAGGCAGTGTAGAGTACTAGGAAAAAATATGGAGTTCCTATAATGGACTGGGAAAACAAATGGAGGAATATATATATAGTGATTTAGAAAGCTAGAATTATGAGGAGGGAGAGAAATAGTAGAGAAAGGTCTGAAAGGAAAAAGTTAATACTAATAAAAAAAAAAAAAAGAAAAAAGAAGAAGAAGAAAACAAAATAGATGGGATAGAAATTGACACCCTTAAGTTGTGGGCCTATGAAAAAATGTTGTCTCTAAGAGCCACAACAGAAAACAGAAGGCAGAAAGATGCAGGAAAGATAAGCGATAGTTTGAAATACAGAATCAATATATACAGCTAGTGGGAAATTATTGTATAAGAAGCCCAGCAAAGAAGTTACCAGCTGGCAGCATCTATTTAAAAAAAAAATAGAAGGAAAAAGGAATGGGGGAGGAAAACGGGAATAATAGCAATAGACCAGAAAGTAACAGAGAGAAACCGAAATCCACACAGGCATGCAGTCAAACAGAGCTAAGGGGGGTCAATGATTCCCCTAGGGTCCACGTGGATCCTTCCTGCCTACTTGTGTTTATCAATGAATTTCCCCACAGGGTTCTATATGCAGGTCCTGAAGCAGCTTTTAGCTATTAAACTAAATTAAAAAGAATTTATTTTTCATTTGTTGAGGTGATCTTACATTTTTTTTTTTTTTTAGCCAAATGCAGGACCCAAAATAATTCCTCCTCTAGTCCAACCCCCTTACGGAAGGGATCCTAGCTGGGCCCCTGGAAATTAATCAAGCACGTCCCACTTTCCGGACTCCCCAGGTTAGCTGAAGCTCTGATGTTAGTCAGTGAGGAGTGCTAAAGACGACGGATTCCGCCCCTTCTGGCACCGAGCTCGAGCGTCACTGGGCTGCTCAGTAAATCAGTTTGAGTGCAGATTCGTGTCTGCTCTCAGCCTAATGGTGCTTCAGGTCGGCTTATCTGCTCCCCAAAGCCACGGGGTGGTGCAGGCAGCCAGATCAATGTCTAAAAATATAAAATACCCTTCCCTGTCTTCCAACCGAACCCTCCCTTTTTTGGGAAGTGTCCCTTCTTCCTGGCTCTGCAGCGGCCCGGGTCTTATCCCTGGGTGACTAGGGAAATCAGCTGCGTTTCCCAACCAAAATCCCCCCTCCGGTTCACTGGGTGCTGATTAGCTCATTTGCTCTGTTCACACAAGGTCCAAGAGGCGCCAGGCAGCCAGATCCCCAGAAAATAAAACTTTTTCGCCCCACCCGCGGCTCCAAATGGCCGTTTTATTTAATTTTATTTTTTTCCCTAACCGTGGGGCTCAGCCGCCTGTGCCAACCTCCACCGGCAGCCTCAAAACTCACGAATCTCCACCGTTCGGTCCACGCCGCCGATCCGCGCAGATAGATATCCCAAGCTTCTCACTCCACGCGTGCACAGCACAGACCCCCGGGCAGGACCCCATCCACAATCCGCCTTGCTCTGGGAGCTTGCAGTGTGCGGCCTCCTACTCTAACACCATCTTGGTCCCTCCTCTCCTGTTAGGATTTATACTGTTTGTAGTGCCCTGCAATTACTGGGCTTGTAAATCCATTTCCCTCGAAAGAATTGGGAAATTTTTGGCCATTAATTCCTCTAACACTCACTCTGCCTCCTCTCCCTACTCTTCTCCCTCTGGGATGCCTATAATGTATATATTTGTTTGTTTCGTGTTTTCATTCAATTCACTGAGTCCCTGCTGAATTTTTTCTATGTTTTTATCTATCTGTTTCACAATCTGTGTGATTTCAGATGTGCTACATTCTGCATCATTAATTTCTCTGCTTGTTCAAGTCTGCTGTTATGTGCTTTCAGCATATTTTAAATATCTTGCATTATGCCATCCATCACCATCAGATCTGTTATCTTTTTATGTACGTTTATGATTTCTTCTGTATGTTCTGCCAGTGTCTTCTTAATATCCTTTATCTCTTCCTTCACTTCATTAAGTTGATTCTTAATATTTATTTGGACATCCTTGATTCCACATTCTGCCTATCCTGTTTTTTTTTGTTGTTGTTGTTTGTTTGTTCATTAGACTGGGCCATGTATTCCTGCTTCTTAGTTTGGTTTGCAATTTTTGCTGGTGCCTGGGCATCTGTTTATTTTGATGGGCTTATTCAGACAGTTAGCTTCCCTTCTTACTCTTGGGTTTTATTTTGTTTTGTTTTGTGTTAAAGTTCCTTTTTGATACACGGTTACACTTAGTCTATATTATTGTAGTTGTCCATGTTTCCCCCCAAAATATTAAGAACTTAGAAAAAGAAAGAAAGAGAAGAGGGAAAAAAATAATAAAAATAAAAATAAACAAGATGGAAAACAAACCTTAGAAGAACCAGGAAAAAACGAAAAATAAATACCTAATAAGAGCAAAATATAAATAAAATAAAATAAAATAAAAAGGATTAAGAATAAAAATTGTGGAATGATAAAAGTAAGAAACATAAAAAAGATAGAATGAAATAAAAAGCCATAGAAATGAGAAGAAATGAAAGAAAATGAGGACCTAAGAAGAGGAGATTAAAGGAAAAGACCAGAAATTGAGAAGAGAAGTAAGAAAATAAGGTCCCAACAAGAGAAGGAGGAATAAAAGAAACACAGTAGAAGAGAAGAAAATGAAACAAAGAAAAGAAATAAACTGAGGAGAAAAAGGAGGGGAAAAAAGCAACAACAAATACAAAAAACAAACAAAACACACAGATAAAAGAGGCTTACCTCGTAGGCCACTAGCAAAGGTTTCAGGCTTCCAGTGCTCACCAATCAATCTCTTGAAAGCCTGCCCTTCCCAGGTAAGGTACCCCGGGTGTAGAGAAAAGAATGAGGACTAAAAAAAATTAAAAAAATCTAATAGCCTACAAAAAAACCCCCAAATCTCAGTCTAAGTGCCTTGTCCTTAGGCTGCTTGTCCTTCAACTCCTGCTCCCAGTAGCTTCTGGGGTGCCTCTCCCCACCTCCCCTTACCACTGGGGCCAGTTATTGCTTTTTTTTTTTTTTTTAGCAGATACCAAGTATTGAACCAGGGACCCTGTATAGGTGAATCAATAGTTTTACCGCTGAGCTACACCTATTCCATAGGCTTGATAAGGCTTCTGAAGGCTTGCCATCTGCCTCTGCCTGCCCTCTTTTACCTCAGGCCATTTAGGCTTCTAATGTTTTAGAGTTTACCTCTCCAGGCTTCCCACTCTCCCTGGCTGTTATGCACTTATTAACCTACCCTCTCACTGGCCCATTTCCCCTCTCTCCCAGGGTTGGTGGGTGTGGCAGCTTGCCTGATCAGTTTCCATCCTCCCCAATCCCTGGAGCTGTTTCAGGGCCTGCTAGTGTTGGTCATGTTTTTTTCCCTGGTTAACCTCCCTGTTTCCCCTCCTCCCTATAGCTCTCTCCCCTGGGTTGGCTGGGTGCTGGACTCCCACATCTACTTGCTCCTCAGCTTCCCCACCTCAAGAGCTTGCTGGGTACTGGGACACTTCCCTGGTCACCTGGAGGGGGGGGTGGGTGGGGGGGCAGGGAACTTAACTCACTCTAGGAGACAGCTGAGACTGGTCTTCCAGCCAGGTCACTGCCCTGGCTTCTCTGGCCTCTGAGCCCAATTGAGTTCCTTGTTGTCTACGAGTTCCCTCTCCCCTGAACAACTGGGTCTCCCATATCCAGCTGCCCTCTCCAACTGTGCCCGTGGTCCTGCAACTTCCCTTCTGCCAGGTAAACCTGCCTACCTTCCCACAGTTTCTGCAGGAGTATTGCAGCCTGCTGTTCCCTATTCCACCATCTTGGAGCTCTCTTCCCACTTCTTTTCCCACACAGGCTCCCAACAATTTCAAACTGCCCTCTGGAGAATTCCCCTTTCACTACCTCTATGAATTTTCTGTAGCTATCATATCATCAAATAACAATTCATGAAGAGAAAATTTCTTAAAAGTCACTTGTGGTATAATTTTGCCTTTTATTCTGATATTCTGAGATTTGTTTATATTTTAACATGTATTCATATTAATAAAATTGTCATGAATGCAACATACATTACTTGTTAGTGATGTTTCGGCATTGCCTAAAGATAAAAGAACACAATGTAGTTCCCCTTATTTTCAGTGTATTTAACCATATGTACTGGTTAATGTAATACTTATTAATAGACATTTTTTTTAGAAAAGTTGTTAATAGAATTTTTCAATTGCCAATATATACTAACTAATAAATGTAAAATAATAAAGCATTGATTTCATACAAGGGAAATCACTTTTAACTTTGGGTGCATGTACTTACTCCCTTTTAAGTTCCTTTGTTTGTTTCCTTATACATAAGGTTCTAAATGCAATTGGTATATTTAATAAACACCTTATATATGGATATATCTGTGAAATAAAATGGCTTTGTAGCTTACTTTGTTGAATATCCTTTTTCTATATTCATTTTTAGTTTGAGATTGGTTTCATTATTTCAAACTTTTGGAAAGCCCTTCAGTTAAGTATAAAAAAACCATCAGCATAGCTAATATTTAAAAAATATATACTATCTTATTTATTCCTGAGCCCAACTATGTCAGGTTGCCTTTATTATTCTCATTTTACACTTGTGGAAAGTGAGCCTTAAGAATCTTATTAAACTTGTCCTCAGTCAAAGAGTTAGCCAGTTGTAGCACTAGAATTCAAACACAAGCAATATTAATCAGATTCCTTATTTTTATTTTTTTTAGGATCAACCCAGGACCTCATACATGGGAAGCAGGTGCTCAACCACTTGAGCTATATCTGCTACCCAAGATTTCATATTTTAAACACAACATGAGGTTGAGAGAACGTTAATAATTTGTAACTGATTCAGTTTACTAATGTCAGCAAGCCTTGATCATAACCAATTTAATATTCTTTCCCAGATATTACTATCTTTACCTAATATTCAAATTATTCATGTCATATATGTGGGGATATAATGAGGCTTTAAAGCTAGACAGTTCATTTGCTAATAGAGTCTTCATTTGGCACTCAAGAAAGTTTTGCTCCCTTGACATCATGTTGCTCATATGGAATTGATGTTACTGTGGCTATTTTTGATGCCTAGCCTAGTGATAAATTTCACAGTCTTTCACAAGCACTTGCCAATGTTCTTCTTCTAGTTGCTGAAATGAAAGAGTGTAATAGGGCAGAAAGAAAAGAGCAAGCTACTCCCTGACACAGGAATTCTTAAGCTATTGGTTATAGTTGACTGACAGGGTAGTAGACCCAGCACTTGAAGAGGGCAGACCTTCTGTTTAACAAAGTAAATGCCTTGTGACATCAAGGTAGGTGAGCAATCTCTTTCACCCCATGACAAATGAATAGAGCAACTGCTGAGGGAGGAGCAGATGCAAAGAAACTCTCCCCAAGAATCTAAAACAGGTTTTAGTACCAAGAGATTGGGATGCTGTGACTTCAAATAACAAAAATGTGGAAACAGCTTTAGAAGTTGGCAATGGATTGAGGCTGGGAATATTGTGACGTGCTTGATAGGAAAGGCCTAGATTGCTTTGAAGACTGTTGTTAGAAATATGGATGCTAAAGGTATTTCCAATGAGGCTTCAGAAGGAAAAGATGAATGTATTATTGGAAACTGGAAGAAAAGTGATCCTTATTTTAAAGTTGCAGAGAACTTGGCGAAATTTAGATCTGATGTTGTGCTGAAGGCAGAACTTGATAGCAATGATCTTGGATATGTAGCTAAAATTTCCAAGCTATATGTGGAAAGTACAGCCTTGTTTCTCCTTGAAGCTTATAGTGAAAAGAGAGAAGAAAGAAAGAAACTGAGAGCTGAACTCCTGGGAACAAAGTAACAAAAAAACTGGCATTTTGGAAAATTCTGAGTTTCAGGAAATTGAGTCCCCAAAGAATAGTGATCCATGTGAAGGTTTAATTGAGCATGGATCCAGGCAGCAATTTCCATGGAAACCAGTATTCGTAAATACAGTAAACCAGGAAAGAGTTGTGGCAAGTTCTTCTGTCTAATGGTTTAGACCTCTGTGTACTACATGCAAAACCTAGAGGTTATTGTGAGATCTATATGAATGGAACCACTGCCAGCCTGGACTAAAAGGGACAGAAAAGGGGTAGATTGAAGGAAACATCACTTCAGAGGGAAAACCATGGAAGCTGAGTTCTTGACCAAAGACATCATCTGTGACTGAGAAGGCAGACCCACTGAAGTGTGAGGAAAGGGTAAGTATGCCCAGTACTTGTAGAAGGTGGAATTTCTGCCCTGTTATCCAGGAAGAGTGCTGATACCCCACTGTTCTGAGAGTTTGGAACCCATACCCAGGGGATTGAGGAGTTTCTGGCCACCACCCCAATGTTTGGAGAGGGTGGAGCTTCACCCCAATGCTCATGAAAAACATTGCCACTGCACATGCTGTTGGATGGGGTAGGGCTGCCAATATATCAGGCTGAGAGGACAAATCCTCATTCCATAAATGGTTCTCAGACCCTGAAATCTAATGGAATATGTTTTGCAGGGTTTCAGAATTGTTTGGATCCTGTGAACCTTGTTTTCCTTGTAATTTCTCCCTATGGTAATAAAAATGTTTATACTATGTTTGCCCCTTGATTGTATATTGAAAGCAGATAGCTTGTTCTCTAGGTTCCAGTGGTCCACAGACGTAGGAGAGTTGTGTTCCAGGACAGATAACACACACAACCACTTTTGATGAAACTTTGTACTTAGCATTATTACTGAAATTACTTAATGTTCTTGGGATGTTGTGATGAAATTAATGTATATTGCATACAGAAAGAACATGTATTGAAGCAGAAAATACCCCCAGAAAAAAAAAAGTTCTTAATCCATTCTTGTGGGTATGAACACAGTGTAAGTAGGACCTTTTCATGACATTCCTTCACTTAAGTTCTGTCCCATCTCATTCAGAATTGGTCTTCATCCTATTACTGAAGATTTTATAAGAGAATGAAAATCAGACACAGAGATATAAAGCAGTGGAAGCAAGAAACTGAAATCAAAGAAACTTGGAAGAATAGGAAGAAACCTGTATGTGCCACCATATGCCTTGCCATTTGAAAGAGGAACCAGGAATCTCTGGCAGCCTTTCCAGGTCTTTGGGAAGAAATCTTTGCCTTGATTTGGATATTTTCCTGACCTCAAGTGAAGAAGTACATTCTCATTGTTTAAACCGAACCATATCATGGTATTTACTTAAGCAGCCTAGGGAACTAAGGCAAAAATGAACCAGGATTGATGATTTTGGAAGTACTTAGCCTATCCAGTTTCCTAAAAATGCTAGCATTTGAGAGTCACTGGCAGGAAAGTGTGTTCTAGGAGAAACTCTGGATGTGGCTGTACAACCTTTGGCTAGTACCTCGGAAGTATCAAAAGTTAGAATATGCAGTTATTAGGATGGCATCTGAAGAGATTGTGTGATGATTAGCTTAGCCATCTTAGTAGAAGCCAGGAATGAGATCATTTAGGATGGCTCTATGGAGGAACTTCCTGTTTAATCAACTACAGTAATTCCCTGTATTAAATATGGCAGATATATGGTATTTTAGAATGTTACATCAGTGATATATTGCTAAATTGGACTAAATGGACTGAGTGGGGATGAAATTAAAGAGCTGTCAATCTCTCAGAATTCTAAAGGCAAGAAACAGGCTGATAAAACTATTCAACTATAAATATTTGCGACTCTTCAGAAAAATACGAAGGATAACTCCAAGAAAGAGTTTTGGACCCCAGCAGTGGCGCTCTTGGCCCAGGAGGCAGAACTGAGAGCCCAAAGGATCATTTCCAGACCTAGGATTTAATGTAGTTCTCCTGAAAGATTTTAAAAAATTGCTTAGGAACATTGCCTCCAGTTTTTCCTTCCATTTGCTCACAACTTCCCTGGGAATGTCTATAACTTTTATAACTTTTGCCCATTCCACCATTGTGTTATGGGTGCAAACAAGCTGTTTAGTTGTTATACACATCCAGAGATGGAAAGAAGTTTTCTCTCAAGGTAGATCATTCCCAGAGTTTCTCTGATATATTAATTTGATGAGATTTGAAGAGATTTAAAACATTTGAGCTGTATGTAACCTTTGAGACTGGATCTTTTACTCAGTGTGGTGTCCTTAAAGTCTGAACAGGCAGATGTATTTATTGATAGACCTAAAGGTAAAATTGAAAACTATAATATTTCTTGAAAATTTGATAAGAGAAAACTTTTTTTTGTTTGATTAGGCAAAGAATCTTATATAAGACAAGAATGGATGAACCAAAAACAAAAATATAAGTAGAAATTCATCAAAATTTCAAACTTCTCCTCTTCAAAATCATTATTAATAAAATGAAAATACTAGCCACAGCTTGGAAGAAAATATCACAGAACACAAAATTGATAAAGAACACATCCAGAATATATGAAGAAAACTTAAAACTCAATATTAAAAAGGAAGGCAAGCTAAGAAGTAGGGAAAATATTTCACCAGACCCTTCACCAAGGAAGAAATACAGATGACAAGTAAACATAAGAAAGGTGTTCACCATCATTAGCAGTTAGAGAATGCTAATTATACCAAAATAAGATGCTACTGCATACTTAGTACGTTGAGTAAAACCTAACAATATTACAAAGGTCAATATTGGCAAAGATGTGGAGCCATAGAAATCTTATACATTGCTTATTGGAATGCAAAATAGCACTGCCACTAGGGGAAACAGTTTGATAATTTCTGGTGTGATGGTTAAGTGTATGGATAAGTTATAGTGACCCATTGTTTGCCCAAAAAAGCCTTGGTCTGATTGTTACTGTGAGGATATTTCATGGATTGAAATCATTAGTCAGTTGATTGCATCAATAAATGAGGGCATCTACAATGAACATAAGAGGAGATTGCCTTCAACAATGAGAGAAGTCTCATCCAAATCCATTGAAGGTCTAAAAGGGAGCACTGATGACTTCAGCAGTCTGAAAGAAGAATTTCCATCTCTACTTCAGCCATCCAGCTTCTCCTGGGTAATTCATCACAACCTTCTTTGGACTTCCTGGCTTGAGCCTACATAATTCAGATTTGTCAATCCCCATGGTCTAATGGGCCATTTCTTACAATAAATCTCATAATATTTACATATATATCCTTTTAGTTCAGTATCCCTGGAGTAGCCTGACTAATATTTGGTAAAGTTAAAGTTATACTTATACATGACCAAGAAATCCCAGTACTAAATATATACCCAAAAGAGTTGAAATCACAGATTCATTCAACACCTGTACCTGAATATTTATAGCCCTTTTTCCCTAAATGACATAAAATGGAAAAACTCAAATTTACTTCAAGTGGTCAATGAGTAAATAAATGTCAGACCTGCCATGGGTAAAAAACTAACAGCAAATAATAAAAGATGCAACTATATGCAACTATATGGATGAAGCTGAAAGCCATTAGGCTAAGTGAAAGAAGAGAGTCAGACAAAAACTACACTATATTATTATACTTATGTTAAATTTTGGGACTAGTAAAAGGAATGGGACATAAATCAGATCAGTTGTTGTCAGGATCTTGTTTGAGGGAAAATATTTGCCACAATGGTTCAAAATGGGAACTTTGAAAGTATTAGAAATATTCTATAGTAATTGTGGTGCTGGTTACATGCCTATATATGTTGGAGAAAGACTCTAAAACCATATATTAAAAAGAGTTGAATCTTACTTTATGTAAATTATAACTCAGTGTTTTAGTTCTCTGACTGCCAAAGCCAATTCCATGTAATGGCTTGAATAACAAGAATCCATGTTCTCACTGTTTTGAGGCTAGGAGAAATCTTAATCATGGCCTTATCAAGACAATTTTTTCTTCCCAAAGACTGGCATTATGGGACTGATTCGTGGTGGTCCATTTTTCTCAGGTATCTTTGTCTCATGGCAGTGCCCATGGCTGTATCTCCTGGCCTCTCTCTTCTCTTCTGGGTTCTCTTGACTTTCAGCTTCTGGATGCTCCCTCAGGGCCTTTATCTCTCTCTGTCTAAATTTCATTTTGCTTATAAAATTTAAGATCCATCTTGACTGAGATGGACCACAACCTAACTTAAGTAATCTCATTGGAAGGTCCTACTAACAATAGGTTAACTCTCACAGGAATGGGTTATGTTTAAAGACATGTTTTGGGCAATACATAGATTCCAACCATCACATTCAGTAAACCTGATTTATATATTCACACGTGTGTGTGTAAGTCACACCAGAGCAGTACTATGGAGCAAGTTGTGACAGATTTATGCCACCCTATAATTTCCCGCAAGAGATTAGGCTATTCTGGGTGTGAGAAAGGGGTTAAAAATCACTGCTTGGTCCCAGCAGAAATTGCTCATTTACCTACAGACACTCCACAGGTTTTTTGGTAGTCACACATACTGGAGTGCCAATATTAGAGACTTAAGGACCTAAACAAATAGCCAATTTGTTCCTCAAGGTATTTACTAATTAGAAGCTGCTTAGGGCAGAAAATTCTGAAGCTAAGCCCACGCTCTAAAACAGAGCAGAGTGTTTACTTCTACACAAGGCTGGAGACACAAAGACTCATCTTGCTATTAGTGAACAATGAGACTCACCTCATAATTACTGAACACATGAGGTTCCCACTTGATACCTTTAATGAACACACTTTAGGAAACAGAAGACACTAGATATTGAAGGAGTTCTAAACAATAACAACCTAGAAATTTGTCTCAGTTCTCAATTGTATTAAACCCAATACTTTATCTGGTTAGCAGAGGAAAGGAGAAACCCTGCTTGGTGTAACATAAAGTTATTTCAAGAATTTATAAATTATATATGATCAATTTATTTTATGCACATTGTAACTGCATTTTCAACATCAATAACCTCTGTCACTAAGCAGTGCCCATGCTGGCATCTCCTGACATCCCTCTAGTCTTCTGGGTTCTGTTGGCTTTCAGCTTCTGGTTGTTCCCTCAGTGGTTATCATCAACATTGTCAACTAAAGGAAAATCTAAAGATGTACTTCTGTCAAAATTTTAAAAATGTGAAGGAAGTTCTAGAAGGCAATTAAAAATAGATAGCAAAGATATGAGAAAGAAAAGAAACACTGACTATAAGATTTAATTTATGGGCTCAAAAACTCTGGAAAAAAAATACCATGAAAATGTTATATGACAAAAGTGATAGTAATGAGTTAAAGTGATCTAAATCCTATACCCTTTCAATGAGAAGGAAAAAATTATGATTGTCCAGAAAAATCATACTCCAAAAGAATAGGATATACATTCCTCTCAAGTGCATATGGAATTTTCTCCAGGAGAGACAACATATTGTGTCACAAAACTTGTCTCAATAATTAAAAAAAAAATTGATATCATACAAAGCACTTTCTCTGATCATAATGGAATGAAGCTGTAAATCAAAAAGAGGCAGAGAACTGGAAAATCCACAAATATATAGAAGTTAAAAAACACACTCTTAAATAATCAGTGGGTCAAAGAAGAAATTGCAAGGGAAATCAGTAAATATCTTGTTATAAGTGAAATTGAGGACAAAACATATCAAAGCTTATGGCATGCAGACAAGGCCATATAGACCTAAAATGCTTACGTGAATAAAGAAGAGAAAATCAAAGACCTAACTGCATGCCTCAAAGAACTAGAGAAGAACAACAAACTAAACACTAGACACATAAAGCAAGAGATTTGAATGGGCAGAAGAATCAGTGAACCAAAAGACAGTAGAGTTGGAATCATACAGTCAAAAGAAAGAGTGTAATAGAGAATAGAAAAAATTGAGCAATGTCTCAGTGATTTGAATGACAGCATTCAAATGTATACAAACACATGTATTATGAGATATTATCTAAATAGAGGAAGCAAAACTTAACAAAACTTAAATAAGAAATTTATAGATCCAACAGCATCATGAGAGATTTTAAAAACATCATTCAGTTATTGATACACCATACAGGAAAAAAATCAGTGAAGACACTGATGTTAAGAACACAATTCCTAATATGATCTAATGGACATATAACAAAACCTCATGAAACAAGACCTTTTTCTTTCCTCTACAAAATTTCTACACCATTTCAATAAAATATCTCACAACAATGCCATCTTTCACCTAAAGTGATCAAAGTCTTTGGATTTCACCTTAGCATTATGGCAAGTTTTCCTTAGTGTAGAATGCTGCATCCAACAACCAAAGAATAATTCTCAAACACATATGGAATATTTACAAAACTTACCCCATACCAAGCAAATGAGATAGTCTCAACAAATTCCAAAGGAAGTTTGATAGAAATTGATGGCATGTTATGACTCTATTGCAAATGAGCTAGAAATTATGACAAAATGGTAACTGGAGAAAGTGACCTTATCCATATGGCAAAATAAGACATTTTCCTGGAAAAGTCTCCACTCAGAATCAACAAATAAAAGGACAAATTCCACTTCACCAGAATCCTGGAGCATAACAAAGTCCTTCCACAACTGCTGAATCAGTGAAAAATAAAAATAATCTCTACTATTACGTGGAAGATTTTATTCCTAGACCTGCCTATCTGCACTCACCCTTCTTACTCTGTCCACAGCTTGGGAGTTGTGCAGAGCCTACATAGCCTTTGTCCCTCCTGTCATGAATGCAGACTATAGAGCCATTCACAGCAGCAAAATAGACATCCTTACATATCTAGGCACAAGGAACCAAATCCACAGAGCCCCAGGGTGAACACAAGGTGCTGAAGAGTGCCACTTAATAATGGGCACACTGGGCAAAAATAGAAAGACAGACCATGGCAGAATTTTTGGCAACACCAAATCCAGTCTCTGTTCATTTGGTCACCTAAATGCTAACAGAATTTTCTAGATTGACCCATTCTTCTGGATTGACCCAATCTGGGTCCCTGGGGCAGGTAACCTAATGTGCAAGAAAGCAGAGGCAAAAAATTTTCATAAAAATGTGTTTGAGGGAACAGAGTTGCTGCAAGATATGATGGATCCAAGAATGTAAAAGTGTAACAAGAATGGGGAACTTAGAGAAGGAAAGAATTAAAACAAATCATAGGAGTTGGGGAGAAAAATCTGCAGAAAAACTAACAGAAAAGATCAGGGTTTGCAGAGAATGATCAGAGGAACGGATACTTTCTACTGGAAGTGAAATAAAATTGCATGAAAGTGCAGTCTTAAAAATAATACTGCATATCCAAGAAACAATTGAAGAAGAGTTAAGAAAATGTTAACAGTTGAACACGGGCTTCTAATAAAGGTCCAGAATAAGTTGGACCAAGCATTAAAGAAGAACTTTAGCACAAAGCCAATCAACAATAAAACCCTAGACAAGAGGAAGAAACTGAGCTTCAGAGATAACAAATCAAAAGAATCAGATGCCTAGCCAATAGAAAAAAAATTACAAGATGTACAAAAAAATAAGAAGATATGGCTCAGTGAATGGAACAAATTAAAAGTTCAGAGGAGATGCAGCATTTGGAATAATTAATCAAAGAAGTTTAAATAAATCTAATCAGTTCAAGGAGATGAAGGACAATATAGCTATAGAGCTAAAAGATAGTAATAAACCAATGTATGAGCATAAAGAAGAATTTGAATGTTTAAAAGAAACCAGGATCAACACCAGAGCTGGTGGTCATAACCTCTATGTTTCATTTCTTAAAATAAACATGTCTCTTATTGAAAAGGTGATTTATTGCGAGTGCATTAGCAGGGAACTAGGGTAATCATCCCAAAGCTAGTTCAAAGAGAAAGTGAGAGCTACGGGTTTTATAGGAAAAAAAGAAAAGGTGTAGTTGAAAAGAAAAACAAGCAAAAGAAAGTAATGAGTCAAGAGGGTACTTGTAATTTCTCAGTCTTGTGTTGTCTCAAGCACATCCAACTTGTCACTGATTTCAGTGGCTAATAAACCACAGTTTAGATATAGTTATTCAGATGCAAGTCCATCATGGGTCCTTTCTCAGACAACTGCTCAAGGATATCACACTTTTTGTCTTTGGGAAAAGTTACAGATTTACACCATTCTGTCTGGTTTTACTTTGAGACGTTGTTATATTCATGTAAGCAAAACTGAAGATCTGGTTAATATCCTTCAGGGGACTAAGTCCAAAGTGTAAACTTCTAAAATTAGATTAATAGAAAACCAGCTCAGTGGATTTCAGAATTTTCAAAGCTACTTAAGTGAAAACATTTCAATAAGCACATTTTCCAGCTATCACAAATATGGACTAAAGTAGCCTTATTAATATTTTAGTAACAGAAGAACTTGTAACAATGGTATAAAGATGGTCATCACCAGGTTCTATGGGGAGGGAGAGGGAAGAATAGATGTAACATGGGGCATTTTTAGGACATTCAAATTGTTCTGCATGTTATTGAAATGGCAGATACAAATTGTTATACATACTGTCAAAACATAAAATTGTGCTGTGAAAAGTGTAAACCATAATGTAAACTATAGACCATGTTTAGAAGCAATGTTTCAGTATGTGTTCTTCAATTGTGACAGCTGTGTCACTCTAATGAAAGCTGTTAATGGGGGAAAGTGTGGGAGGGCGAAAGGGTGGGGTATATGGGAAACTCATATTTTTGATGTAACATTTATGTAATCTAAATCTCCTTTAAAAATAAAGAAACAACAACAACAACAACAACAAAAATGCCATGGACCCATTAATGGTGTGCAAACCTGATTCAAGAGTGCCTGGACATGAGAGACTTCAAAAAGCTATTTTACTTATTGCAGATTCATGGCCTGCCAGCAGATGGTGCTTTTCAGTTAGCCTTTCAATGAGGTGTCTACACATCCACTCACTGGTGAGTCTAGTCTGCCCAATACTGAGATTTAACACAGGCTCCCCTGGCCAAACTCACAGAAGAGTAATCACACTCTGCCGTCTGCTGCACAATCCCCCTCCCAGGGAAGATGTCCATTTCCCTCTCAGTTGGCTGAAGTGAGCCACAGGATTTACCCAAGGTGTTCACCTTTAGGGTGGGGGATGGGTGCCATTCCTGGCCATGGGGCTAGTAACTCATGGTTTTCCCTTTGCCCTCTTCTTCTCTCTGTCCTTCTTCCTCCTGCACATATGACTAGAACTCTTCTGGTCTGCAGTCCCTCAAAGCAGCTCCCTGAGACAGCTTTCAGCCTTTCCTCTGTTGTTTTTGTAAGAGAGTTGACTCATGGCACCCTACTCTGACACCATCTTTCCAGAATTATGAATTTTTATATTTTTAATATAATAAAATAATATACCATAAAATTTAAAAAAATGTACATATAATTTATTTTTAGCAATCTCAATGCTCAGAAGCATCTGTGTTTTGATGAATTTTATGATCATTCTCCTAGTGCCAAGCAGAGTGCCAGACACATGGTGAACACACAACCACCACTTGTTAAAAGAAAGAATTTATCCAAAAAGTGTTCATTTAAATGTGGATAGCTATTTTTTTTTTTAAAGTCATACAAGTCCCACAGAATAAGTCCAGTAGTAGTCCTTCTTCTGCTATTCTCTGACAGAGTTCAGTTTGAAATACTGTTGAAAATGTGAAAGGACTCACTTTTAAAAACAATCTAGGTATGACGTTTCCATGATAGAAATATGTTTATTTATTGAAATAATTTAGTTAACAGCTTTAACTTTATTCAGGTATTCCATGTCTTATTTAATCACTTAAGGTGAATTATATTCACCTGGGCTAATGGTGTGTTCTCTGCTGGCTTATATTTTTCTATGAACGAAGGTCTTTGTTTTGTAATGGGTCTTCTTATTGTGGATAATAATCTGTTTACCATTCATTCACATTACTTTTTAGAGTAGTTCAAGCATTTACATTTTTTGCTAGAGTGCATGCAACTGGTGTGTTATACAGATATACACAGTGCAATGAATCTTGTTAACTGCATAACTTTTCTTTCACTTCTTTCAATAGAGAGCTTAAACATAATTATGATATAATTTTCAGCATCAGAGCACATTTACAAGAAGTTATAGGTTATGGGACATGAATGTGTAATGATTAAAAAATGTAAACGTTTATATATAATTTCCTAAATACAGCTATCAAAGAATGTCTCAAATTTCCACTCCTCTTGATTTTTATACCCAAGGATATTGCGCATGTGGAGGGTTTAAAATTGTTGTTATGTTGTTGTTTTTTTCACAAAGAACCAACACATTATTCAATTCTTTCTTTTCCACAAGCTACCAATTTGCTATCTTTTTTTGTGTGTGTATGTGTTTTTAAGTAAAAATTATGTTTAAACTACTTTATTTTAAATTTTTAAATTTTTAATTTTTTAAAGATACTTAGATTACATAAATGATATATAAAAAATGTAGAGGATTCCCATTTGCCCCACTTTCTACCCCTCCCACACTTTCCCACATTAACAACATCCTTCATTAGTGTGGTACATTTGTTACAATTGATGAACACATATTGGAGCATTGCCACTAACTGTGGATTATAGTTTACAATATAGTTTCACTCTTTCCTGCACAATTTTGTAAGTTATGACAAGGTATTATATATAATGACCTGTATCTGTCATTGCAATATCATGGAACTGGGGGAAGGTTTGGGGGAGGGAACAGATGAAATCTGGGGATTTACTGCTATGTGGTTGAAACTACAAGGTTGGGAATGTTTTTTTTTTTTTTTTTTTTTTTTTTTTTTTTTTTTTTTTTTTTTTTGCTATCTTTCAAAGCCTACCAGATACCCAAGAGTTTTCAGTCATAGATTCAGTGAAGAAGGAACTTCCAAAATTCCGTGCTAAATAGAATTCCCTGAGGCTCTTATAATTTGCGTTGTTTGTTAGCGAGTTGCAAATTGGACTCTGTCTGTGATTCCAGGCAATAAAGCACATTGATTCCTCTGTCTCCTGGACTACAAAGCTCAGCTGGCCAATACTGATTAAGTAAACTGTACCTGCCCTTCTGAAGGGTTACATCTTAAAATCATTTTCTTCATGGATTTTTCCAGCACAATATTTTGAACTGGAGAGGACATTAAATAAACAGATTCCACTCTTTGGTCTTGTGACCATCAAAAATAAGCTCCTTACACTTGTAATGAAGATGTCAGCCTTTTCATGTCGCTAGAGGAAGGGATAATCAGGAGCATGCCAGAGCTAAGAGGATATTTTTCAGCTTCTGCCTTAATGTGATAATCAGTTTTCATGTCCTTCCTGTGAGTCTCCAATTGAAAAATCATCTGGAATTCTGGTCACTGGACTATGAATTGCATTACTTATGAACATAGAAGTCTCTTGGACCCAGCAAAAACCAGAGCTTTAGGATATCTTCTAAACCATAAAAGCCAGAAGAGAAGTAATTGCTTCTATAATTGCTCCTAAGTTTCTGTCTTTCTTTCCTGAATACTTTCTTCTTTCTCCTCCAACAAACTTTTCTTTCTGCCTCTCTGAAGTGCTTCTTTACCCTGGGTATTCTCATAGATTTTTTATGTGCTGAGACTGCATCCACAAGTTTTAAGAAGATTTTCATATTTTCCATGCAGTGGTGTCCATGTGCTCAGCTACTCTAAGCAGCATCTATGATAAAACTCTTTGACCATAATGACTGATTATGCATTGGAAAAAGGGATTCCATGCATTCTGGGTCCAAAATGTTTTAGTCCATGTTCTAGGTTTAAAATAGGAGAAGAGCAGAGCAGCTGAAAACAAAATATTCAGGGAAACAGTGGAGAGGGTACATCAGAGTAGATGGGGATTTGTATCTTCCCTATTGCCCAGTCACATGTGCTAGGAAATTTAAAATTCTGCTGTTTCTAAATCTCTCCAAATTCAAAATTGATCAAATTAATGCAGTTACTAAATTGAATGAAGGAGGGGTAGATGCTAAGAAATATTTCAGAAAAAAATAAAATGCATTGATGTTATTATTTCACACCCATCTATTTTCACCATTCTCCCTATTCCAGGGGCCTCCCAGATCCTCATGGGATTTATTCTTCCTCATATCAAATTCCCTCATTTTTGGTCATTTAGAGTTTATGTGGTGTATTACATTGATTAATTTTCTTATGTTGAACCATCCTTGCATACCCAGGATGAAACCCACTGGGTCATGGTGTATAATTCTTTTGATTATGTTGTTGAATGTGATTAGCAAGTATTTTAGCATCTAGGTTCATTAGAGAAATTGGTCTGTAATTTTCCTTTCTTGTAGTATCTTTGTTTGGCTTTGGTATTAGGGTAATGTTGGCATCATAGAATGAGTTAGGCAATATTCCTTCTACTTCTATTTTCTGGAAGAGCTTAAGCAGAACCGGTGTTAGCTCTTTCCAGAATGTTTGGTAGAATTCAGCTGTGAAGCCATCTGGTCCTGGGTTCTTCTTAGTTGGGAGGTTTTTGATGACTAAATCTATCTCTTTACTTGTACTTGGACTGTTAAGTTCATCAATTTCTTCTTTTGTCAATGTAGGCTGCTTGTGGGCTTCTAGGAATTTGTTCATTTCCTCTAAATTATCATTCTTGTTGGCATATAATTTTTCAAAGTATCCTCTTATGATACTCTTTATTTCTGTGGGGTCAGTAGTGATATTCCCTTGCTCATTTTTTATTTTGTGTATTTGCATCTGTTCTCTTTTTTTCTTTGTTAGTCTGGTTAAGGGTTTGTCAATTTTATTGATCTTCTTGAAGAACCAGCTTTTGGTTTTGTTTATTTTTTCTAGTGCTTTCTTATTCTCTATTTCATTTAGTTCTGCTCTGATCTTTGTTATTTCCTTCTTCCTACTTCCTTTACGTTTAGTTTGTTGTTGTTTTTCCAATTCCTCCAAGTGTGCAATTAGGTCTTCAATTTTAGCTCTTTCTTCTTTTTTAATACGTGTATTTATGGCTATGTCTCTCTCAGGTCAGCTTTGGCTGCATCCCATAGGTTTTGATATGTTGTGTTGTCATTTTCATTAGTTTCAAGGTAGTTACTGATTTCTTTTGAGATTTCCTCCTTGACCCACTGTTTGTCTAAGAGTGTGTTGTTTAACTTCCATATCTTTGTGCCTAATCTGATTCTCTGGCCCTTAGTGATTTCCAATTTCATTCCATTGTGGTCAGAGAAATTACTTTGTATAATCTCAGTCTTTCTGAATTCATTGAGAACTGTTCTGTGGCCTAGCATGTGGTCTATCTTGGAGTATGATCCATGTGCACTCGAGAAGAATGTAAATCCTGCTGTATTTGGGTGTAGTGTTCTGTATATGTCTATTAAGTCCAGGTCCTCTAATGTATTGTTGAGAACCTTTGTTTCTTTATTGATTCTCTGTCTAGATGTTCTGTCTAATGATGATAATGGTGTATTAAAGTTCCCCACTATAATTGTAGAGGCATTTATTTCTCCACTTAGTTTTTCCAGTGTTTGCCTCATATAGTTTGAGGCACCTCGATTCAGTGCATAAATGTTTATGATTGATGTCTCTTCTTAAGAGATTATCCCTTTTACTAATATATTGTGCCCATCTTTGTCTCTTACAATAGTGTTGCATTTAAAGTCTATTTTGTTTGATATTAGTATAACTACACCTGCCCTTTTCTGGTTATTGTTTGTTTGTAAAATTGTTTTCCAGCCATTCACTTTCAGCCTCCTTGAACCCCTGGGTAGAAGGTGGGTTTCTTGTACACAACATATAGCTGGGTCATATTTCCTTATCCATTCTGCCAATCTGTGTCTCTTGACTGGTGAGTTTAATCTATTAACATTCAGTATTATTACTCTCAATGAATTTCTTACTTCAGCCATATTTTCTTTGGGTTAATGTATGTTATATGTTGTTTTATTTCTGTTTTTGTCTTTTTAGTTGATTTTAAACTCTCCTACAACTCTCTCTCCCTTGTTTTTTCCTTTCAACTTGTAGAACTTCCTTTAGTATTTCTTGAAGTGCAGGCTTCTTATTGGCATACTCTTAATTTCAGTATATCTGTGAATATTTTGAGCTCTGCATCATTTTTGAATGCCACTTTTGCTGGATAGAGAATTCGTGGCTGGAAGTTTTTTCTTTTAGTACTTTGACTATGTCATAGCATGACTTCTTGCCTCCATGGTTTCAGATGAGAAATCAGCACTTAATCTTATTGTGTTTCCCTTGTATGTGATGGCTGTCTTTTCTCTTGCTGCCTTGAGTATTTTCTCTTTGTCTTGAGCATTGGACATTTTGATAAGTATATGCCTTGGAGTTGGCCTGTTGGGATTTATACTGTTTGGGGTGTGCTGTGCTTCCTGAATCTGCACATCCATCTCCCTCAAAAGGGTTGGGAAGTTTCCAGCCATTATTTCCTTCAACACTCCTTCTGTTCCCTTTCCCTTCTCTTCTCCTTCTGGGGTGCCCATAATGCGTATGTTTGTGTGTTTTGTGTTGTTGGTTAAATCCCTGAGTTCTTGCTGGATTTTTTTATATCTTTTAATCTATTTGTTCTACTATCTGTTTGATTTCAGATGTATTGTCTTCCACATCACTAGTTCTTTCTTCTGCCTGTTCAAATCTGCTGTTATGTGAATCCAGCATCTTTTTGATTTCTTGGATTGTGCCATTGATCACCATCATATCTGTTATCTTTTTATGTATGTTTACAATTTCTTCAGTATGTTCTCCCAATGTCTTCTTAATATCCTTAATCTCTTCCTTCACTTCATTAAGCTTGTCCATGTTATTTGTTTGGATGGCTCTGATTAGTTGTTCGATGTTCTTCATCTCTTCCTGGTTTTCAGTTTGTTCATTGAACTGGTCCATGTCTTCCTGTTTCTCAGTATGGTTTGTAATTTTTTGTTGCCCTCTAGCCATCATTTTATCTTGATGGGTTTATTTGGTTGATTAGCTTCTCTCTGCTCGAGAGTTTTATTTAGCTGGTCATCTGTGCTTGTGTTAAGTTTTGTCTTTGAAACTTTATTATTCTTCTTATATTTCTTTGCTTTTTTCTATGTTCCCTTGAAGGAAAAAGATTAGGACCAGAGGAATCAAAGAGGTAAGAAAGGAAAAAGGATAATAGTAATATTGATAAAAGTTAGAAGTTAGAAGAGGGCTAACTTTTCAACACATTCTCAGATGCGTTGAAAGATACTGCTCACCGTGAATTTAGTAAAATGAATATTTAACTCATGTAGGCAGTGTAGAGTAATAGGGGGGAAAATGGAGTACTTACAATGGAATAGAAAAAACAAATAGATAAAAATATATAGAATGATATAAAAGGCCAGAATGATGAGGAGAGAGGGAAAGAGTAAAGAATGGGCTGAAAGGAAAAATTTAATTAAAAAAAAAAAGAAAAGAAAAGAAAACAGAATAGATGAGATAGAAATTGACACCCATGAAGTTGAGGACTAATGAAAAAAGGTGGAATGCAAGAACCACAACAGAAAGCAGAAGGTGGAAAGATGAAGGAAGGAAAAGGGATAGTGTTGGTAGACAAAATCTCTATACAAAGAGAATGGAAAATCAAGGAAGAAGAAGCACAGCAAAGAAGAAACAAACTAGCAGCACCTAATTTAAAAAAAGTGGTTGGGGGAGGAAAGAGGAAAGAAAAGCAAGAAACAAACAAACAAAGAAAACCAAACAAACACACAAGCATGCTGTCAAACAAAGCTAAGTAAGGACAGTGTTCCTTCTTGGGCCCCTGTGGAGCCTCTCAGCCTGTGTTCATCAATCAATTACCCTGCATCCTTCTCTCTGCAGGTTTTGAGGCAGATTTAAATGATTAAATCAAGTTAAATAAAAAAATTTTTTGAAGTAATAAGAGACCCAAAAGAAGGCCTCTTCTGGACCACCCTCTCTACCGAGGGGACCTTAAATAGGCTCCTGGGAACTTATCAAACACTTCCCACTGCCTAACTTCCCCAGGGGAGCTGAGACTCTGACACTCAGCAGGGAACTATAAAATTGGCTGGCTCCACCCCCTCCTGAGCCAAGCCTCTGTGTCCCAGGCTGTTAGGTAAATCAGGCTTCCTCAGCAGATTCACCTCTCCCCTCAGCCCAGCACCATTTCTAGCCAGCTGGTTTGCTCCCAAAAAGCTGCAAGGGGGTCCAGGCAACCAAACCCACAGAAAAAAACCCTCTCACCTTTTGCCAGTACCCTCCCACTCTGGGAGAGTGCTCCCTCTCACTGGGTTGCCGGGAGGGTGGGGCTTAGCCATCTGTGTCCACAATTTCCAGCTGGGGAAAAAAACTCACAATTTTATATTGAGCAGACCACCTCACTGTCCAGCTCCTTGCAGATCTATGTCCCCAAGGTTCTCACTCTACAGGCTCCCAGAACAGACTACCCGGGCAGGATTCTGTCCCCAATCAGCCGTCCTCCAGGCGAGAAATGGTGAGTGCCCACCTGAACCGACGCCGTCTTCCTTCTCTAAAGCTCCCTGCCTTTTTAAATAAACATGTGTCATTATATACCATTATGTTATGAAAATTCTATCAAAAGAAAGGTGAACAGTGATGACTCTTTGGGGAATAATATCTAAAACAAAATTTTCTTATTGCCTGAGTAGATGCCCCTTTTTTCCAAGCATCCATTTCCAAAAATAAGTGAACCTCCACTGAGAATGCTCTTTAGTCTGACACAGGAACCTGTGATTGTGCTATTTATACACCGCTTTGCAACTCTGTTTTGTAGGATGAGAGTTCACACGTGCATCAGATGCAATTGGACAGTTACATACATAACTGTTTCTGATTTTTCAGCTTATTTTATCATCAAAACGTTCAGCTCAGATGTGTTGAAAGTTACTGTTCACTGTGACTTTGGGAAAGTAAGGTGTCAGATGAACTATGTATCTCATTCCACACCTTCCTAGATAATTTCCAATGAGCGATCTCCACACTTAGAGATCAACATGAATATACTTCCCAGGTTTCCTACTGTCAAATCCCAGAAAGACCAAGGGTTTACAATAAGAGCTTCAATACTAAAGTTCTAAAGCTTGTTTCTGTGAGAATCCCCTAGTGCTCATACAAAAGCCAAATCTCCTAATTAGGAATTCAGTGTCTTGTGCTGCTCAGCACTTCCAGCTCCACCAACCAATCTGGCATCCCTTCTGCTAGATTGTATCTGATATTCTTTCCCTAGGATGTTGAATCACAAAGGCAGCTTAATGAAGAGAAGCCTCTGTGATTGGGTTTGGAATCATGTGAAAGAAGTCTCATGTGCATCCTTTCAAAGTTTCTAACTGTATTTGGTGAGAGTGGCAGGAACAAGACAGATTTTAGTCCCTACCTTTCTTTAAGCTTCTCCATCTGGAATAGTCTGTTTGGATCCCCTCATTGTGACTTGCACATAGGAAAACTTCATGCCTGCACTTTCTGAAATTAAGCTATAGAAAATTGGTTTTCCTGTGCATGTAGATCACCTTACCAAAGATGACGACTTCTATTATGGTAAGACCAGAGCCAAAAGACGACTCTTATACTGGAAAAAAGTCAGACCTTCATTATTTCTCTGGGGTTTCCTCTTTTTCCCACCTGCAGATTTTATGGTTCTGATTTCTTCTCCACAGCTAGCCTTCTACACCTAGCTTTCCGTGGTAACTCCTTTTACAATGACTTTTCTCATCACCTTTTCCTTACGCTGGAGACTGAGTTCTGGAGCATAAGTTCTTTATGGATTTTTCCCTCCTGTGCATGCTAAGTAGTATTGAATGCACAATGACCATAAAGCTTGCATTGGCCTGGAAAGCTGAGATCCAGTACTGAGAGATTACTCTTTAAAGGAGCAAGTGGAAAAGGACATCAGAATCCGTAATGAAGTTTTAGTGGCCTAGGAAACTAGAGTCTTCTTGATGCTAACTTCGTTTGCTATATATTGTTTTTCCCACAATTATCAAATCACTCTATCAATTCCGTTCACCAAAAATATTAGTGGTAAAAGGAGAACGAAGAAGCAAAGAATCCAGAGAAGTTTCTCATGAAAATGACAAAGTAGGTGAAGTTTGCCTATCATGAACACAGACTCAAGCACTGTGACCCTTCTCCCCATTAATGTGACCCCAGAATATCTGGGGCCTTTCTAATTTTCTGAGTTTCTTGTATTTACCATATTAGTTATCCATACACATTCTGCCTTCCAGCAGTAGACTTGTCTCATACTATCTTCATTAATTGATCTATCCAAGTATTTAGGCAATTAACTAAATTTTTCTGTACGGTCACATGGAGTAGGTAAAAATTGTGAGAACTTTCTCCTTGGAATGTCCTCAATTACCCATCTCCTTGGAAATGACTTGAGATCATTGCACTTAAGAGAGTCCATTTAGAATGGTAAAATGTGCTTTTTCTTTTAGAATTGATTGAATTTTAAATTTAGCCACATATTAATTCAAGTGGAATAATTTCACAATGGTATAAATTTCCACCATAAACAATAACATTGAAGATGGTAATTATTTGGGAATATTTCTAAAATTACCCCCAAAATGCAATCACTTGCTTCACTTCTATTTAAGGTTATAGCTAATGAAACATATACAAGATAATGATATGTGATTGTTTGAGAAGTGTTCAAATGCAGCTAAGCAGGCAAACTGTCAATATCTTATTATGGTAGGGGTGCATACTTTATTAAGAGAATCACCCGGGACTCCACTTTCTTACCTTCCACTATTCTCTATGTGAACACCTAAGCTTCTCTTCTTTTCTACTTTTTCTATTTTTAAAATAGGCATTGAAGCCACAGTGCTCACTGTGGCAAGGCAAGTGATCAAAATTTTAAATTACACCATACTTTGCACTGAAAGTTGAAATGAAGCCTTCTCTTCACTTGGTCACAGACAGAGTGATCAGGATAAACAGATCTTGTAATTCTACAACTCAGGCTTCTTTCTGGTTTGCTGATGGGTTGTGTGGGTCCTGAGTATGTAATAGAGATTTTTAAATACTGGATTTCTATCTCAAAGCTTCTCCACCTTTTCTTTTTTAATATTCTAGAATTTTATCAATATAAGTGCTCAGGAACAAAAATGGGATTGCAGCCAGATTTACATTGAGGGTAAATATGGAAAAATTTGGAGCAAATATCTTGCCAAAATCAAACAATAAATTTCGAATGTTGAGAAATTTGTCCAGTTGAAGTGAATGGATCAATTATTTTGCTTTGCTGCTGAAGATAGAGAAGTTTATTTCAAAAAGATTTTACAAACTCCACAATAAGAAAAATTGACTTTTCCATCTGGTCATTTATCTTCATGGAAGAATATGAATTTACTTCTGTCACTATGCTTGGCTACAAATTACCAGACATAGCTGAGAGGTACCGTAAATCTGGGTTCTGATAAGAGTTTGGAGTAGGTACACTTTTCTAAATAATAAATACGGCAAGTGGGGAAAGCCTGTAAGAGCTGGGACTGAAATACTGGTTGTTCCAACAGCAATATAAACTGTTCTGATGAGCCAACTAGGCCAACCAGATTCTGTGGTATCAGGGGAAAGCTGGGGGACTCAGGGTAGAGTCACAGTTCTAGTAGGTAGATTGAGATTACTATAAGGAATTACCATGCTAGGCAAAAGGTGTCATGAAGGAATAGAATCTGAGTATATAGTGATGGGTCAGGTTTCAAGTAGGCTATGAACAAATTCCCTAGTAAGGGAATTCATCCCTGAAAGTTGAAAAAGTACAAGTTTAAAAACGGACAAATAAAGAGAATTCAACCAACAATTTGACAAAATTAATCAAGATTGTTTGCCAAATCTATTGTAAACAGAATGTCTTAAAGTAAATCCATAAATTTGGAATAATTAGATAAATGAAAGAATGGATAATGTAATTTATGAATGAGTGGATGGATACATAGTGGGATTGTTGACAGACTTGACAAATGGACTGATAAAGAAGTAGGCCAGTGAAAGAGTAGATGGATAAATAAGTGGATAAACTCATAGATAAATTATCAAATGGATGGGTGCATAAGTGCCATGGTTTTAATCAACCCTCCACTTGTGTACAGAAATGAGCTAGTAAATGAGAGCTATTGGGAAACAGATATGGCTCAAAAATTGGGCTCCTGTCTACCCAATGGGAGGTACAGGGTTCGATTCCTGGGGCATCCTGGTGAAAGGCAAGCTGGCCTGTGCAGTGAGTTGGACCAAGCAGAGTTGGCCCACGCAAGAGTGCTGCCCTGCAAGCAGTGTGGCCTAAAGTGAAGACAAGCAGACACAGAAAAACACACAGAGAGCAGACAGTGGGCACAAAACAATGGGCCAGGGTGGGAGGTATCAATCAATCAACCAATCAATAAATAAATCTTTAAAAAAATTAGAGCGGTTCTCCGAGGAAAAGGAATCTTTAGGTGCTGGTTAGTACAGCAGAAGATAAGTCTTTTTCCAGCTATACATAGCTGATAGAAACTGAGTGTTGCACCTACCGCAAAATGAGTCCTGAACCACACAATTCCTTTTTTTTCCCTCATCACGTCCAAGTCTCTCTGAACAGTTGTTTATTTCTCAAACTGGAATTCAAGGCTGGGAAATTACTCAACAAGTGATCCACATAGTCTATTTGTTTTGGTTTGTTAAAGCTGCTGAAATTTAAACACCAGAAAATGGGTTGGCCTCTACAATGGAGATTCATTGGGTTGCAAGTTTGCAGTTTCAAGGCTGAGAAAAGTGTCCAAATTAAGGCATCATCAGGCAATGTTCTCTCCCCAACCACCAGTGTGTGGCAGATCCTGGACATTTCTATCACGTGGGAAGACATGGTGATATCTGCTGGTCTCTGCTTTCTCCTCTGGGCTCTGTTGCTTTCAACTTCTGGCTGCTCCATCTGTGGCTTTCTCTCTCAACTTCTGTGGGTTCCTCTGAGCTCCTGTGTGTTTTCCCTCTCTGCAGTCATAACATTTATAAAGGACTCCAATAAGAGTATTAATACCCACCCTGGGTGACATATACTGAAGTAACCTAATTGAAAGAATGTCCCACCTACAATAGATTTACACCTATAGGAATGGGTTAGCCCTAAGAACATGATCTTTTCTCGGTCCACAAATGCCTCAAACTGCCACACTTAATTTCTGTATAAAGTGAAACATATGAAAAAATGTTCAACATCCCCAGAGATTAGGGAAATACAAATCAAAACTTCAATGAGATATCATATCATACCTATTAAATTGGTCGCTACTAAAAAGTTGGCCCAATAGAAATCAAAACAGCATTTTTTACTGAACTAGAAAAACTATGTATGAAATTTGTTTGGAAGGTCAAGAGGCCTCGAATAGCCAAAGACATATTGAAAAAGAAAAAGAAATCGGAGAAATCACACTACCTGACTTTAAAACATACTACAAAGCTACAGTGGTCAAAACTGCATGGTATTCATACAAGGATAGACAATACTGACGAATGAAACCGAATTTGTGTTCTGATATAGATCCTCACATATACAATCATCGGATATTCAACAAGTCCACCAAGCCCACTCAACTGGGAGAGAATGGCCTCTTCAATAAATGTTGCTTGGAGAAATGGATATCCATATCCAAAAGAATGAGAGAGGAACACCATCTCTCACCATACAAAAATCAACTCAAGATGTTTCAAGGACCTAAATATAAAAGCAACACCCATAAAACTCCTAGAAGAAAATGTAGGAAAACATCTTCAGGATCTTGTGGTAGGCAGTCTTTTCCTAAACCTTACATTGAAAGCATGAGCAACAAAACAAAAATAGATAAATGGGACCTTTTCAAAATTCAATACTTTTGCACCTCAAAGGACTTTGTCTAAAGAATTTAAAGGCAGCCAACTTAATGGGAGAAAATATTTGGCAATCACATATCTGAAAAGGGTTTAATATCCATGATATACAACAAGATCATACAACTAACAATACAAAGACAAGCTGGTTAATTGTGGACAAAAGACTTGAAAAGACAATTTCTAGTATATTATTTTAAATAAATCAATTTTATTGATACATAATAAAGAATTTAATTCATCCAAAGTGTACAATCAATAGTTGGTATAATAACATAGTTATGCATTCATCACTTCAATCTTTATTAGATCATTTTCATTATTTCAATACTAATAATAAACAAAAACAGACAAACAAATGAACAAGAAAATTCCTCATCTCTCAATCTCTGTAAGCTTCCCACACTGTACATAGCTGGTATTTCTTGCTATTCAATCCAAAGTGCATAATCAATGGCTTTTAGAATAATCAAAATGTTGTACATCCATCATGTCAAAAATTTTAGAACAATTCTTTATTCCAAAAAGAAAGACTCCACAGACCTTAGCTTTCCTTCCTCAGATCTACATAACCACTAATTTCATTTCATCTTTTTAAATTGATTTATATGTACATTTCAAATAAATGAAATCATACAATATGTAGTACTCTGTCTGGTCTCTTCACTTAGTAAAATGTTTATTTTTTGTCAGATATTAACATTTTGTGGTATTAACTTACATTTGTTCAGCTTCAAAGAAAAATGTTCTTATATGTGCAATTCTACCCATATTCATATTTCATATAATATATTTATATTTCAAATAATATCTTTAGTTCATAATATAGCTATCATAAAGTATTTGTTCTTTTATGTCTGGCTTGCTTCACTCAACATAATGTTCTCCACGTTCTTCCGTGTTGTCAAATGTTTCATGAGTTCATTTCTTCTTTTGACTGCATAATATTCCATTGGTTTATACTCCACAATTTGTTTAGCCATTCATCAGTTGATGGATACCTGGGTTGTTTCCAACTTTTAGCTATCGTGAATAAAGCTGCTATGAACATCGGTGTGCAAATATCTATTCACGTCACTGCTTTCACTTCTGGATATATACCTCGCAATGGTATTGCCGGGTCACATGGCAAGTCTATATTCAACCTCTTAGGAACTGCCAAACAATACTCCACAGTAGCTCTACCATTCCACATTCTCACCAACAGTGAATAAGCATTCCTATCTCTCCACTTCCTCACCAACATTTCCAATTTTCCAATTTTTTAATAGCAACAAGTCTAATAGTTGTGAAATGATATCTCATTGTAGTTTTGATTGGAACATTTTTCATGTGATTCTTCACCATTTGTGTTTCTTCTTTGGACTGTTGTCTTTTCAAATCTTTTGCCCATTTTTTAAATCAAATACTTTGCCTTTTTATTGTTGAGTTATATTATTTCCTTTACATTGTGGGTATTAAACTCTTATCTGATATGTGACTGCCAAATATTTTTTCCCATTGAGTCAGCTGCCTTTTCACCCTTTTGGCAAAGTCCTTTGAAGTGTAAAAGTGTTGAATTTCGAGAAGGTTCCATTTATCTATTTTTTGTTGTTGTTGTTGCTTGTGATTTGGGTATAAGGTTTAAAAAACTACTCCCTACCACAAGATCTTGAAGATGTTTTACTACATTTTCTTCTAGGAGTTTTGTGATTGTTCTCTTTATATTTAAGACCTTGTTTCATTTTGAGTTAATTTTTATATAAGGTGTGAGATAAGAGTCTTTTTTCTTTCTTTTGGATATGGCTATCCAATTCTCCCAGCACCATTTGTTGAAGAGACTTTTCTGGCCCAGCTGGGTGGACCTAACAGTCTTGTCAAAAATCACTAGACTGTAGATGTGAGGGTCAATTTCTGAGTTCTGCATTCAGTTCCATTGGTCAATCTGTCTGTCTTTATGCCAGTGCCATGCTGTTTTTCCACTGTAGCTAAGTAATATGCTTTAAAATCAGGAAGTGAGAGTCTGCCAACTTCGTTTTTTTTTAAAGACATTTTTGGCTATTAAGGGCCCCTTACCCTTACAATTAAACTTGATTATTGGCTTTTTGATTTCTTCAAAAATAGCTGTTGTGACTTTTATTGGGATTGCATTGAAGTTTGGGTAGAATTGACATCTTAATGATATTTAGCTTCTAATCCAAGAACAAGGAGTGTCTTTCCATTTATTTTAGTCTTTTTCTTTTTTTTTAGCAATGTTTTGTAGTTTTCTGAATACAGGTCCTTTATGTCCTTGGTTAAGTTATTCCTAAATATTTGATTGTTATAGTTGGTATTATAAATGGAATTTTTTTCTGATTTCCTCCTCAGACTGACTATCAGTAGTGTATAGAAACACTATTGATTTTGTGTATTAATCTTGTATCCCACCGCATTGCTGAATTTATCTATTAATTCCGGTAGCTTTGTTGTATTTTTCTCAGGGTTTTCTATATACAGGATAAAGTCATCAGCAAATAGTGAAAGTTTTACTTCTTCCTTTCCTATTTGTGCACTTTTTAAATTTTTTTAAAATTTTTATTTCTTTTAAAGATACTTAGATCATACAAATGTCTATAAAAATATAGGGGATTCCCATATGCCCTGCTCCCCACACCTCCCACATTTTCTCACATTAACAACATCCTTCATTAGTGAGGTACATTCATTGCAATTGATGGACACATTTAGGAGCATTGCTACTAAGCGTGGATTAAAGTTTTTACATTGTAGTTTACACTCTCTCCCACCCAATTCTGTGGTTTATGGCAAGATTTATAATGGCTTGTATCTGTCATTGCAATGTCATTCAGAATGATTCCCAAGTCCCAGAAATGCCCCGTATTATCCCTGCTCTCAGAATCTCCAGTGGCACTGCCTCCACATCAATGATATAATTTCTTCCATTGCTAGAATCATAAGTGTTTAGTAGAATACCAGTAAATCTATTTTAATCCATAGCTCATTCTCCAATCCTGAGGATTCCAGGATGGTGATGTCCACTCCACCCCTAATTGAGAGGGGGCTGTGATCCCATATGGCAGACGGATGGAACTCTTTTGTTTGCAGTTGTAGACTCTCTCGGTTCCTTAGTATGGTAGTTTTCCATCACTACCTCCATGTTAGCTGCCCTGGGTGTCTCTCATTTCTTTTTCTGGCCTAATTTCCCTAACTAGAAGTTCTAGGACAATATTGAATAATAATAGTGACAGTGGGCATCCGTGTCTTGTTTCTGATCTTAGCACAAAAGCTTTCAGTCTTTCACCATTGAGTACAATGCTATCTGTGGGTTTTTCATATATGCATTTTACCATATTGAGAAGGCTCCCATTTAGTCCTATCTTTGATGTGTTTTTATCAAGAAAAGGAGCTGTATTTTTTCAAATGCCTTTTCTGCAACAATCAAGAGGATTGTGATTTTTCTTCTTCAATTTATCAATGTGGTTTATTACAGTAATTGATTTTCTTGTGTTGTACCACCCTTGCATACCTTGGATAAAACCCACTTGATCATGGTATATAATTCTTTTAATGTGCTTTTAAATTCTGTTTGCAAGTATTTTGTTGAGGATTTTTGCTTCTATATTCATTAGAGATATTACTCTGCAATTTTCTTTTTTCATAGTATCTTTATCTGTAGTATCTTTCATAGTATCTTTATCAAACAACCTGATTAAAAAATGGGCAAAAACCTGAAAAGATAATTTCTAGTGTATTTTTAATCTTTACTTGTGCCTTTCATCCCCATAATTTCTGTTATATTTCTTTTTATGCTTTTTTATTTTTAATATTCTTTTTTTTTTAAAGATACTTAGATCACATAAATATTATGTTAAAAAATTGGGGTTTTCCATATGCCTAACTTCCAACACTTCCCACATTTTCCCACAATGACAACATCCTTCATTAGTGTGGTACATTTGTTACAATTGGTGAGCATATTTTGGAGCATTGCCACTAAGTGTGGATTATAGTTTACAGTATAGTTTACACACTCTCTGGCACAATTTTGTAAGTTATGACAAGATATATAATGGCTTGTATCTGTCAGTGCAATGTCATTCAAGACAATTACAAAATTCCAAAAATGTCCCTATATTACACCTGTTTTTCCCTCTCCCTCCCCTCAAAACCTCTAGTGTCCACTGCCTCCACATCAATGATAAAAGTTCTTCCGTTGTTAGAATCACAATAAGTCTATACCAGAATACTCCCTGTTCATGGATAGGAAGACTAAAATTCATTAAGATGTCTGTCCTACCCAAACTAAACTTATGCTTTAAAATTTCTCTTTATGCTCACACATTGTCTTCTTAACATCCTTTATCTCTTTCTGTATATTTTCTTTCATCTCCTTGAATTGAGATTTATTTGAACTTATATTTTTGCTGATGTCTAGGCATTTTATTATTTAAGAGAATGTCTGAATCAAGGCATCATCAGGGCGATGCTTTCTGCTCTAAGACTGTGGCATTCTGGGGCTGGCTGCTGGTGAAACTTGAATCTTAGGCTGTCACATATCAATGCACATAGCAGCATCTCCTGGTCTCTCCCTTCTCTTCTGGGTTCCATTGATGTTCAGCTTCTGGCTGCTCCCTCTCTGACTTTCTCTCTTTCTGGATTTTATTCCACATATAAAGGACTCCAGTAATAGGAGCAAGACCAATCCTGTCTGAGGTGGGCTAAACCTTAACTGAAACAACTTCATCAAAAATCCTACTTAGGATGGGTTCACACCCACAGGAGTAGACTAAGTTTAAATCACGTTTTTCTGATGCATATACAGATCCAAATCACTATACCTAGGTTTAAACAAAGATTTATTAGATACAATGCTGAAAGCATGACCCATAAAAAATGTAGAAAAATTAGACCTGATTTAAAAAACTGCCCTCTGAAAAACATCTTTAGGAGAATGGAAAGATAAACTACAGACTGGGATAAAATATTTACAAATCATAAATCTGAAAAAGGACATGTATCCAAAATATATGAGGAAGTTTCACCTCAATAATGAGGAAACAAACAAATGAATTAGAAAATGGGTAAAAGATTTGAATAAATATTTCATCAAGGAAGATATATGGATGTTAAATAAGCACCTAAAAATGCTTAACACCATTAGTCATTATATTCGAAGTAAAGGCACATTGGAATACTACTACTATAAACTTATTAGAATTGCTAAAATTAAAAAGATTGACTATACCATATGTTGGTGAAGATGTAGAACATCTGGCTAACATTACCTGATTGAAAGAATTATTATAAAATCATAGGAATCAAAACAGTGTGATATTGGCAAAAAGATAGACAAGTAGATCAATGGAACACAATAGAGAATCCAGAAATAAGCTCAAATTCATACATATATATAACTTATTTTAGACAGGGACACAAAGGGAGTGCAGTGAAGAAAAAGAGCCTTCATTACAAATTGTGCTGAAACAATGGGATATCCACATGCAAAAATGAACTCTGCCTCCATACCTTGTAACATATATCAAAATGTACTCAAAAGGAATCATTTATATAAAATTTTAAATTAAAAAACTTCTAGGAAAACTCTTTGTGACCTTTGGTTAGATAAAGATTTATTAGCTTCAACAACAAAATCACATTCCTTATAAGACAAAATTGATAGATAGGACTTCATCAAAATATAAAACTTAAGCTCTTCATAAAACACCACTGAGAGAATGAAAAGACAAAAAACAGACAAGGAGAAAATTTTTGCAAAGCACGTATCTGATAAAGGGTTTGTGTCCAGAATATATAAAGAACTCCACACTCAACCATATGAAAACATTCATTCCAATAAAAATGAGCAAAATATTTGAACAAACACATCACCAAACGGCATCTGCGGTGCTTATATAAGCAGCATCTGTGCTCTATGGATTTACCCTGGGCTTGGGAGGGGGTTGAGATTGTTCTCCTGACATAAAAATGGGACAGAATATATCATGACAGATAAGCCAGGAAAAGATGCTCAACATCATTAGTCATTAGAAAAATGCAAAATAAAACCAAATTGAGATACTACCATACAAATATTAGAATGATTAGAATGTCTAAAATTAAAAAATACTGACTATACCAAGCACTGGCAAGAATGTAGAGGAACTGGAAATCTCATATATTCTTGGTGGGAATGTAAAATGGTGAAACTGCTTTGAAAAATTATTAAAATCTCTACTAGATGCAGAAATGAAATCCATTTTGAGTTTCTCCCTCCTTACCTTCTTCTTTGCAACTTATGAGATCAAAATCTTCTCCAGGCATGAGGTGGCCCCCAACCTGAAGGTCCAGAATGGACAGCTTCTGTCGCTACGACCTAGAAAATTATGAATATGAATTCCTCAACCATCTTTTATGTCTGCCCTCAAAGAGACCCTATTCCCCCCATCCAGCAACCCCGACCTTTCACCTGAGGGCTTATTAGTAATTCAGAGTTGCTCCTATCCCCCCTGACTGCTCTGTTTATTTTTACCCTTTTGCTTTGTAATTTCTGTCTGGTTCTCCCTCTCTCTACCAGTGATTACCTTATCTACTAGAAATTTTCTTCTGCTTCTCCCCAAAATAACCTTCTCACAGAAGATCTCGGTCTTTTCATTTAACTTATTTAATTCCTAAAGGAGTTAAATGAAAAGATCAAGATCCTCTGTTTCAGAGGTGAATGATTATCCTTTGCGTAAACCGAATCCTAAGCAATATTTAGCACATAGTAGGTATACAATAAAAATTATTAAATAAATGCATTTGGAATGCCCAACAAACAATCAGTAAGCCAATCTCAGTCTGTTTCTAAGTCAATTTTCCAGCCTCATCTCCAGCCAAATGTACACTCTTGACATGTACATTCATTTTTGCTCCATATCCGAAGATACATTTGCAAGACAAGAGGGACACAAAGATGTTCTTGGCTCATTTTCTAGCTTATCTGTCTCAGTTTTAGAATGAGCTATTTCTCCAGGGAGCCCTCATTCTTTTAAGAGGATAATGGTACACAGAAATCAAGATCTGGGTTCTTGGTGGGTTCATTGCTACCAGAGGGTCTCTGGTCTTAAGTCCCCTCAGAGGACAGAACTGGGGAATGTGTGTGCATATATCTGTGCATGCATATGCACATACATGTATAGATAGATATAAAACCATGGGTTCATTCCAGTCCAACACAGCAGAGTTCATTCCAGCTAGCATTTTGTGCCACTAGTAGAAATTCTGAAATCTCCCAATGTTCTCCCAGGCCATTCTAAGATTAGGAAAGATTGTCTCCTGTCTACTTATATCTATTTAATCCATATTGCCTTTCTGGTCCATGGCACTTGCACCATATTTTGTGGAGAACTTTTTAAAAGGGCTTACCATAACCTGGAACCCCATGTTTCTTAGTCTAAAATTACTTTTGTTCAGATATCTGCTCATCAATGTCTTAGAGACAGAAAACGTCACTTTCTACTTGGTCTTGTGTGAGAACCTCCTGTTGGCAAAATTTAAATTGAAATGAAGTAGGCAATAGAGTTTGGGAAATGTAGTCTCCAGGAACAACTGTTATTTTTGTTCTGTCAATTTTAGACAGGGTATCTTTACTCTTTACTTTGAGAAGAGAGGAAATTATTCCACTAAGCCTTTTTGCTCCTACTTCTGTCTCTCGCATCTCTGAACACTTTTCTGTTTTATCATTATTTTGCTTTGTTCAGAATTTTAATATGTTCACTAAGTTTTTTTTAAGCTATAATTTTATCTTTTGTGTTTATGGATTGATTCGGAAAACTAATAAACAAAAGTAATGATTAATTGATGCATTCGTCTCTGTGGAACAGTAGTGTGATTCAATTTGTTAGCAGCACTAAATTTGTGCTGAATGTGGGAAAATATTTTAAGCATCACACATAAAATAATTTTTTACAGTTCATCAATTTCTCATAATCATGCTACTTTTTAGCATGCTTCATATTTAACCATCATTTTCATGCATAGATTTATTTTTTTCCTCTATATTTTAATTGTCTTATTTTTCTTGACAAGGAAACCCATGCCTTCTTTGCCATATCATCATGTTTATCCACTTTTAAAATCATAATACTTGTTTAATGCTAAATACTAGACTGCATGGTCTCTGGAATTCCTATACATTTATTATTTTTACTATTTTTCATAATGTAGCAGATGCTGTTGCTACCTATACACCATGTGCTCTCATCTTTATCACTTCAATGCATACTCATGCAGCTTCCAACTCTCAGTCTCTCACCTTCTGTTGTATTGTAGCTAACTTAGCTGCTAGAATCACAACTACACAACTCTTACCTCTAAGGAATTGGGATGGGATACAGGTAGAAAGTGATGCATTGTATATGTGATATCTTTAACTATTGAAAGATATGGAAACAATAATAAAGAATATTGTACAATTGTTTCTTGTTGTAAAATGACAAGCTTGGGTTAGCCACTATCAACCTAGGACATGGTGTGAAAGCCAGGAAACTTTTATAATAATAAAAAAAAAACAAACACAATTTCCTATAGCCAAAGGGTTCCTGTGCTGAAAATAAACTACAGGACTTGAATATGAGCGTAGCTGAATTTTAAAGAGGGCCAAATTCACACCTCATAAAATTTCCTCTGCTAAATTCAGGATCCTAATAGGAAAGGAGTGGGACTGTGAGAACTGGGATAGAATACATTGATGGATGTGCTTGAGGGTCCATAAATCTTTTGAACCATAGAGCTTATAGAAGTAGCTCATTGTTTTAGTTTGCCAAAGGGCTGCTGATGCAAAGTATCAGAAGTGTGTTGGCTTTTATAAGTGGTATTTATTTGGGGGTAAGAGCTTACATTTCCAAGGCCATGGAAAGTCCAACTCAAGGCACCATAAGAGGTGCTTTCTTACCAAAGTCAGCTGCCACATGTTGAAGCAAGGTGATGGGTGATCTCTGCCTGGTCTCTGCCTTCCCCTCCAGGCATCCTCTCTCAGACTCAGCTGCTCCTGATTTCAGCTGCAAGCTGGCATAGGACTTGTCTCTTTCCAGGCCTTCTATATCAGCTGGCTGTTCTGTTGTCTTTACAAAGTCTAGCTGTAAGCTATCAGGCATATAGCAGGGCTGGTCTCCTCTTGAGTGGAAGAAAATGTCACTGTACATATGGGACAACAGAAACTACAGTGATGAAAGACAAAACATCAAGACAAATTTTAAAATATTTTTCATTATTTTTTAATACCCCAATTTTTAATTTTAATTTAGTTTTAGTTTTTCTAAGTTATTACGTACTTTATTTCTTACATATAAACCTATCATTATTTCATTTTCCTGTTAATTGTATTTGGCAATATTTTTGGCTTCATTTTTGAAGAAGTGTTGGACCACAGAAAGGTTACAAATGTTGCAGGGGAGGATCATTGGTGTGGGGCATCACTGATGGGAGATAGATGGGAAGAAGTTCTCCTGGGCATACATAAAAGGTATATAAATGTGTTTGAATGTTCATGGGGCATTGTCACAGTGGGTAGAGATTTATACAATAACCAAAAGTGTATTGAATTCCCATCCTGGGGAGCTCTGCCACATTCTCTAATGGAATGGCAACAATCCCCCAAGTACAGGGACAATGACTAGTGAAGAAGAATGGTCCATTGATGGGCCCTTGATATTGATGACTCTACTTATGAGCCTTTGCTCTTGAAAGTGCAACTTAGCCTAGTGTTGTAGGGTGCCTAAGAGTTACCTCCTGAGAGCCTCCTTGTTGCTCAAATGTGGCATCTCTTTAAGCCAAACTCAGCATATAAATGCATTATTTTCATGCATGGGACCTGACTCCCAGGGATGAGCCTCCATGGCACTGAGGAATTGCTACCAAGCACCAACTAGCAATACAATTGGAAAAAAGACCTTGAATAAAAGGGGGAAAACTAAAGACAAATGTGTTTATATGGCTAAGAGTCTTCAAAGTGCATTGGGAGGTCATCCCAGAGGTAACACTTATGCACATCTCAGCAAGATTGTATAGACTGCCAACGTAGATACTAACCAAAATAGTTGGATTATAAGGACTCTAAAGACACCCAGATCTTACAGTTATAGCAGATAGATCCAGAGTTTGGTGCTTTGTCAGTGGACCCTACTTTGGAGTTTGTGCTTCCCAGTTGACAGAGTTGGACTCAATTGTGACTTCTCTACACATACCTCTTCTGTCTCTTCTATTTGAACGTATAGTTGGTGCTGGAGTTGGTAGGTGTATGCTCAAGAGACTTGAATCTTTGGGCTGTTCATGTGCTAGCTGGGCCCTGAGCCTCAGTGGAGTTGCATCACATACTCTCCCATTCATTTGGCTTACTCAGGACAACTAACAAGGAAGTGAGGATGGTCAACAACCATACCAAGGAACCAAGAGAGTCTACAACTTCAAGCAAGAGAGTCCCATCCATCAGCATTACGGGATCGAAGCCCCCTCTCAATTAGAGATGGAGTGGTCTTCACCATCCCAGAATCCTTAGGATTAGGGAATAAAATATGGAATAGAGTGGACTTACTGGTATTCTAGTATAGACTTATTGTGATTCTAGCAATGGAAGAAATTATATCATTGATGTGGAGACAGTGGCAACTGGAAGTACTGAAGGCAGGGAGAGAGAAAAAGAGGTGCAATATGGGGCCACTTTTGGGACTTGGAATTGTCCTGAATGACATTGCAATGACAGATACAGGCCATTATATATCCTACCATAACCTAGGGAATTGAGTGGGAGAGAGTGTAAACTACAATGTAAAGTATAATCCATGCTTTGTGGCAATGCTCCAAAATGTGTTCATCAATTGCAGTGAATGTACCACATTAATGAAAGTTGTTAATGTGGGGAATAGTAGGTGGTGCGGGGTGTGGGGCATATGGGAATCCCTTATATTTTTTTATGTAATATATTACATAATCTAAGTATCTTTTAGAAAAAATAAAAAATATATTAAAAAAATAAAAATAAAAATAAAATAAACTCAAACTGCCACACTCACTAAACCCTTACATTTCTTGCTTGGAGACCTTGCAGAAGCTTTACCTGAGGCAGGAGCCTTGTAAGATATTACTTGCTCTCTGTCATCTCTCCCTATGACTTCTAGACCAAAAGCTGGGGAAGTATTGCCCTGCTATGGGAGGAAGGGCTTATTTACCAAAGCAGCAGCAAGCATGGAGTATATATACCAGCAAGAACTGAGAGAATATGCTCAGGAATGGATCCTTTTTGTTTAGCTCTGTTTTCTCTTTTTATTGATTTATAAAACATATAATAAAGTCAGGGAAGTGCACAAATCTTAAAGTTACAGCTCCATGAATTTATGCATATTTGTGCACTTATGTAATTGCAATCCAGGTCAAGACTATGAACATTTCACCAGCTTATAAAGCTTCCTTACACTGCTTCCCAGTCATTCCAGTCTACATAGATAACTTCTAACCCTATTTGGTTCATCAATTATCACTTATCTTTTCTTGAACTTTGTATAAATGAAACCATATACTATGTAGTCTGGCTTCAATCATATAATATCTCAGATTCATTTATGTGTTGTCCATAGTGTTTTTAGTTGTATAACATTCCATTGTATGACTGTATTAAAATTTACTTTTTTTCCAGCTGATGGGCATTTGGGTTATTTACAGTTTTTGGCTATAGGCATAAAAGTCTCATGAACATTGAATAATATTTTTCATAGCTAAGTATACTCATTGATCTTTGGTATACACACAGGAATGTATTTTTCAGGTCTTAGAGATGCTATTTAGCTTTAATTTAGTAAATACTGTCAAAAAGTTTTCTGTAGTGATCGAATGAATTTACCTTCCCACTAGCAATGGATATGAGCCCAATTATTCTACCTCCTCATCAACACTTTAATATTTTCAGTATCTTCAATTTTAGTATTTAGAATGATGTCTTTTACATAAAATTCAGAACAGGCTAAACTAATGCTTCCTCTTGCTTTAGCTTTGTTTGGTGTTCTGTAAGAACTTGATGTCTATGGTTGAAGAAATAGGGACAAGCCTGAGGATGAAATACAGTAATTAGAGGGTAGCATAGCAGATGGATGGAAAGAATCACAATAGATAATTTTATTGAGATACTGACCCAACTCTGGAAGAATATATATCCAGACCTCTTGTTAAATCATTGATAAATATTCTTATGGTATATGTTAATTTTAGTCACATTCCTGTTATTTGAAGATGAAAACATGTCTTATGAATATATTCTCTATTAATTTAATCATCTTTTAAATCATTTAGCTCAATTTTGTTATTTTGTTCATATGGGTTCTAACTATTTATTGTTAAGTTAAATTCTGAGGATTTTATTGATCTTGTTACAGTGAATAGATTCTTTTCTATATCATACATATTTCTTGTTTGCTCAACAGTAATTGCTGATACATAGGAAACTACTGAACATATGGCCATATTTAAATTTTCACATGGTTAAACTTTCTTGGAATACTAGTAATTCTTCATTTCTAATATAAAGTTTTCATAGATTTCTCCATATAGATAATATTCCACTTCTAAATATTTTAGATTCCCCCTACTAAATTTAAATCTCATATTTTATTCTAACTATTTGCATTGAGGAGAATTATATAATTCTGTTAACTACTGTGGATAATAATAATGTTTTTTTCATGTTATTTTTTATAACTGTACTTTTACCAATCTGACATTTTATCATGAAGTATAGTTGGATATTGTTTAAAGGAAAATATTTTTAATAAATAAAGAAAGAATCATATGAATCTTTGTTTATTAAACATTTCTGGTAAAAATGGTTGTTAAATTTCATTTTGTGACTTCTGAGAATCTATAAGGTGAACATATGATTATATGACCTATTGACTTGAGGAATCAAGTCAATCATAAACTGTACTTGGACATGCAATATTCTTTCAGTATAGATTTGGAACCAATGGATTGTTATATTATTTATAATTGTGGCCTAAATATTCATTAAAGATGGATAATTTTTTCTATTTTAAATCAGAATTACTTTAGCTTTGTGAATGCATTGACAGTTTTCCATTTTATCTGTGCTTTGGAAAAATGCATATAATATTGAAGTTTGGAAACGTTCATCTGAAACTATCAGTACCTGTGGTCCTTTCAAACTACTTGTTTGAAAATTTTTGTCTTCATTTTACATAAAGCAGTTCATTTGTCTTTTTCTTGAGTTATATATTCCTAGAAAATTAAATAAAATACTGTTTTTAAATTTATTGCAATTCATCATAGCATTTTCTTGTAATTTTTCTTCTTTATGTCAGTGGTATGTTACTTTTTCCTTTATTTCTTAAACATTTTCTACAGATATGTCAAAATTAATAGATGTTTTAACATTACTGTAGCCTAGTTATTTTCTTCATTCTGTTTATTTTTTAATTCACGAATTTGTGCTTTTATTCAATTCCTTTATCTTCATTTTCTTACATTAGATTTGTCATTTTTCTAAATCATAGATTTGAGCACTCAGCCAATTTAAATTTTTTTCTTGTTTATTAGAGAATGCATTTTATGATAGAGTTTTTCTGCTGTCTTCTGCAATGGCATTATTTTGTCATTTTTGCATGTAGTTATCTCATTTGCATAATATTCCACATGTGGTTCAGCTTTTTTTCTGACTCACTTTCACATTCATGCTATTTATTTTCACAGCACTTTCAACAGTTCTGAAATCTTTTAATCATTATGCTTTGAAAAAACATTATGGCATATATCTGCATCCATTCCAAACTTTCTCTCCTCCTTTCAATCCCCAATCATTATTTGCCTGTTTAAAATAATCCATGGCTTCTCATTTCCTAAATAGCATGTTAAATTTAATAAGACATTTGTTGTGTATACTTTCTAAATACTATCCTAATTGTTGCTTACAATAATTCTGTGAATTATTTCAGCTCTTTTTTCTATGAGAAATCTTATATTCAGGGGGATTTCGTGTTGTCATTTTGACAATAAGTAGAAGAATCAGGAAATAAGTTTGATTCTTTTTTTCTAATTCTTAACCTAGTGTTTGGGCTTGGACCAAAGGATTAAAGACTACTTTTCTAACTCTGGCCTAAAAAATTCTTTCTAATCTGCCCTTAACTTATTTTTCAGCCAATTTAACTGCTTTTGGTACTTGACAGACCTATCTGTTTCTGTTTCTTTGGTCACCTTTTTCTCCACTTCAAATGTCCTCTTCCTTTGTTCCACTGATCCAATCTATCATGGGCTTTCCAGCCTCACCTCAAGCCCTGCAACTTCTTTGTAAAGAGGAGTTTAAACCTGATCTCAATAATAAACCCATGAGCCCAAACATGAGTCCATCTTAGAACCAAGTGTAGCTTACCTGTGAGCCTGGATAAACAGGGTAATGTTCACCTCTGTGTGCCCATAGGAATTTAGCTGAAATCGAGCAATGGTGAAGAAGAATTGGGTTATGCAGACAAGGCTCAGCTCTCACTAAAACAGCAGATAAAGAGCCAAAGGCTGCCTTGGGGACCTGGTTTGGGGAGCAACAGACCAAAACACTGCTTCACAACTCCCAGAAGAGTGAGGGACAGAGAGACGAAGAAGCTGAAACAATAGACTGTGAGTTATTAAACCTCCCAGCTGCTGGGAAGGGCTCCGTTCCTCCATCCCCGAGATATTAAGTGAGGGTAAAACTCCTGGTGAATTATATCTAACTGAGAGGGGAGCAGTTGTCTTCCTCACTTCCAGTTGCTTTGGATATATAGAGAATGGGAAGGTGGCCTGAGTCATCTAGGAGGGTATTGGAAAGGTAAAGAAGCCAAAGGAAAACTGTGAGTTGCTTGCCCCTGTGGGTGGAAGCAGCATATATACCCCATACTCAAATAGGTGGAGCAGCTGGTTCCTACTCTGAACATAGCATGAGGGTGGAATCTCTGGGAGGAAGAGGGATCTGGGAGGGTGGAGATTGGTTTCTTTGCAGTGCGTTTGGCCAGATGAGCTCCCTATGAATATCTGAAGGGACCCCAACTCAACAAGGAGAGGGGAGGAGGATCTCCTCAGGCAGGCTGTCATACCCAGATGCCCAAGTAAAGACAGGAATTAGATTAAAGAGGAGGGAGGGACAGACAGGTACCTAATCAGCAGGACTCTGGCAAACTGTAAGGAATCTAACCTGCCTGAGCAAAAGAAGATGGATAGCCTCCTGAAAGGCTAACTAACCTAGGAATGGACTTTAGCTCAGTGGAAGAATTCTTGCCTTGCATATTCAAGGTCCCTGGTTTGATTCCCTGCTCTTCTTAGAGAAGTGATCCACTGGTTATCGGGCATCCAGCTGAAACTTTATGACAAGGAACATATAGACATGATTTTTATATTAGCTTGTCTTGGATCTCTTTCTCTTTTCTTTTTTTTTTTTTCATAAAGAAAGGTCTCATTTTTTCCCCATATTTTACTCACTAAAACCTGGTTCAAAACCTGCAGGATAATTGATTGATTAACACCAGCAGCCTAAGAATATCCTTACAGGTCTAAGAGGGAAGACTGTTTTTCCATGTTTATTTTTGTTTTGTTTTTTTTTTTTCTTTTATTTCCCCCTTTTTGAAATTAGTTGCTGCTGTCTTGTTTCTGGATTGTGTTTCCCCTTCATTTGTTTCCCTGTTTTGTTTTTTTCTTTACCATTTTTTTATACCCATGCTATTTCTTTTCTCTCCTTCATCTTTCAATCTTCTGTTTTCTGTTACTGTTTTTTCATTCCATCTCTTTTTGTTTGGTGTTAATTTTTTCTTGTTTTTATTTCTCTCTCTTTTTTCTCTGTTTTTATTCTTTTTTAACTTTTTTCTCTTTTTCTCTTCTCATCACTCTGTCCTTTTAATTCATTCATATGTTTCTCTGTTCTATTCCTCATATCATTGTTTCTATTTCACTTTTTAATTCTTAATCCCCTGTATTTTTACTCATGTTAATTATTCATTTTCCTAGGTTTTTACAGTTCTTTTTCTTCTTTTTACTATTATTATTACTATTATTCTTTTTATATTCTTATCGCTTTCCTTTTTTCTGATCTTAGTTTTTTTCAAGGGGACATAGACTACAGCAAAGAAATAGAATAAGAGGAAGGAAGTGTCAAAGTGAAAACTTACCACACACACACACACACACACACACACAACAACAGTCATGGCCCAGTCCAATGAACAAACTAAAAACCAAGAGGAGATGCAGAACATGGAACAACAATCAGAGGTGTCCACACAAATATCAGGAATCAACTTAATAAAGTGCAGGAAGAGATTAAGGATATTTAGAAGACACTAGGAGAGCATACTGAAGAAATTGAAAACATAAATAAAAAGATAAAGAATATGATGGTGATTAATGTCACAATTCAAGATATTAAAAATACATTAGAAGCACACAACAGCAGAATTGAACAAGCAGAGGGAATAATCAGCAATGTGGAAGAGAGTACATCTGAAATCAGATAGATAGTAGAACAGATAGATAAAAACATAGAAAAAAATCTAGCAGGGATTTAGGGATTTGAGTGACAAAACAAAATGCACAAACATATGTATTATAGGCATCCCAGAGGGAGAAAATAAGGGAAAGGGGACAGAAGGTGTGTTGGAGGAAATAATGGCTAAAAACCCAACCTTGTTGAGGGACACATACGTACATGTCCAGGAAGTACAGCACACACCAAATAGTGTAATCCTAACAGACCTATTTCAAGTATACTTGCCAAATTTTCCAATACTCAAGACAAAGAGAGAATACTGAAAGCAGCAAGAGAAATGAGATCCATCACATACAAGGGAAGCTCAATAAGATTAAATGTTGATTTCACATCTGAAACTATGGAGGCAAGAAGGCAGTGGATTGACATAGATAAAGGGTTAAAAGAAAAAAACTTATAGCCAAGAATTCTCTATCCAGCAAAGCTGGCATTCAAAAATGAGGGAGAGTTCTAAATATTCACAGATAAACAGAAATTAAGACAGTATGTAAATAAGAAACCTACACTTCAAGAAATACTAAAGGGAGTTCTACAGGTTGAAAATAAAAAAGAGGAGAGTGAAAGTTGGAGAAGACTGTAAGAACAACCAAAAAAATAAAAAAGAGAAATAAAACCATCATATGGCATACATAAACCTAAAAAAAATAAAGCTAATGTAAGTAATTCCTTGACAGTACTAACATTGAATGTTAATAGATTAAAAACAGCAGTCAAGAGACACAGATTGGCAGAGTGGATGAGGAACTATTACCCAACTATATGCTGTCTACAAGAAACCCACCTTAGACCCAGGGATGCAAGGAGGCTGAAAGTGAATGCTTGGAAACAATTTTACATACAAAGAATAACCAAAAAAGGGCAGAGTAGCTACACTAATATAGGACAAAATAGACTATAAATGCAAAAGTATTGTAAGAGACAAAGAAGGACAGTATATATTAATAAAAGGGGTTTCTATCAAGAATAAAGAACAATCATAAACATTTATGCAGCTACCCAGTGCACGTCAAAATATGAGGCAAAGATTGAAAAAACTAAGTGGAAAATAGATGCCTCTACAATTAAAGTGGGGGATTTGAATACACCATTAACACCATTTGACAGAACATCTCAACAGAGAATCAATAAAGAAACAAAGGCTTTGAATAATACTGTAGAGGATCTGGACCTAATAGACATATACAGAGCATTACACCCAACTACAGAGGAATATACATTCTTTTTGAGTGCACATGGATCATTCTTGAAGATAGACCACATGTTGGCCACAGAACAGCTCTCAATGAATTCAGAAAGACTGAAATTATACAAAGTAATTTCTCTGGCCACAATGGCATGAAGCTGGAAATCAGTAAGTGGCAGAAAACCAGATTAGGTACAAAATATGGAAGTTAAACAACACACACTTATACAAACAGTAGGTCAAGGAGGAAATTGAAAAAGAAATCAGTAAATACTTTGAAATGAATGAAAATGACAACAAAACATATCAAAACTTCTCTGCAAAAGCAGTACTGTGAGGGAAATTCATAGCCATAAATACCTATATTTAAAAAGAAGAAAGAGCTAAAATCAAAGCCCTAACTGTACACCTGGAAAATTAGAAAAAGTACAACAAAATAACCCCAAAGGAAGTAGAAGGAAGGAAATAAAAAATATTAGAGCAGAACTAAGGAAATTGAAAATAAGAAAGCACATGAGAGAATAAACAAGACCAAAAGCTGGTTCTTCGAGAAGATTAATAAAATTGGCAAACCCTTAATTAGACTATCAAAGAAAAAAAGAGAGATGATGAAAATACATAAATAAGAAACAAGGAAGGGGATATCACCACTGACCCCACAGAAATAAAGAATATTATAAGAGGATACTTTGAAAAATTGTATGCCAAAAAGATGGATAATTTAGAGGAAATTGACAAATTCCTAGAAACACACAGGTAGCCTACATTGATGAAAGAAGATATTGATGAATTCAACAGACTAATCACAAGTAAAGAGATAGAATTTGTCACCAAAAAACTCCCAACCAAAAAGAGCCCTGGAACAGATGGCTTCACAGATGAATTCTACCAAACATTCCAGAAAGAACTAACACCAATCCTGCTTAAATTCTTCCAAGAAATAGAAGTATAAGCAACTTTGCCTAACTCATTCTATTATATCAACATCACTGTAATATCAAAGCCAAACAAAGATGCTACAAAAAGGAAAACTATAACCAATCTCTCTAATGAACATAGATGCTAAAATATTTAACAAAATATTTGCTATTCATATTCAGCAACACATCAAATGAATTATATGCCATGACTAAGTGGGTTTCATCCCTTTTATGCAAGGATGGTTCAACATAAGAAGTGAATTGGAAAAGGAGGGTTTGGGATCTCTCATATGTACCACATCCAAGGTGACTCTCTATTGGAAGAAGTTTTTCTGCAGCAAGAATCTGTGGGGTGCTGCTGCTGCTGGAGAAGAAGTGGGATAGAAAGAGTAAACAGAATTCAACTCCTCCCAGATCAGGAAACTTTGCAGTGAGGAGAATGGCAGGACCTTCTAAAGAAGTCCTACATGCATCCACCAGAGACAACATTCAAACAACTGCCACAGATGTTATTTGTTTGGTCAGACATTGCTGATGAGAAAACTAGTGACAATCAACAGTGATTACTTAGATGCAGTCAATTGTTCTGTTCCCTCTCCCTTTTTTCCAACAAATTGGAGGAGCTGAGTCTTGAGGAGGTGGTGGAAGTGGTATCTTTGAACCAAATTAGGCTTCCTCAAAATGATGGGGATCCCAGCTCAGACTTGCATCTGAGGAAAGAGAAGAATGAGACTTAAATTAAGTTTGGAATACCTCTTAAATTAGAATGTACCTTTACTAGTAAAAGTGATCAGAACATTAAAGGTAGGTCTAGTATTTTTTTGAGAAAAATGGAATAGGAATTTCACAATGCTAGGTTGAATATAGTACCATTGAAAAAACCCCAAAACAGTTTCATGTTTATATGCCATGGATTTGGGGATGTTCAGTAAATTGATTACATTAAATTTTTATGTACAGAAGGTATTAAAGACAATATACCTAAATCTGGGTGGTAGAATTACTTTTTCATTATCATCATCTTTTCTTTAGGATACATGCTTACTTGTTATAACTTAAAAATTAGAAATACAGATGTTATTATATAGGACATGATTCAGTATATGCTATGTTTTAAATATTTAAAAATTCAGTTAATATAGAACTTAAAAAGGTTTAATATATTAATCATGTACTTTCACTATTTTTCTCATTATTGACATACAGAAAATAACATTGAATGGGTGTAAGTTATCATACTTGAAAAGACATGCAATGACATGGAAAAGCTTCTCAAAAAATACAAATGTGGTGAATCATATAATAAGCACTGTATATTTCATAACACTTGTTAAAATAAAAAGGAAATTACTCCAAATCAAATGCCTAAAATCCTTTGATTTCTCCAAGTAGGCTAAATGGTAATAAGAATTCCAAAAAGGAGGTGAAATGTTGGAGAGGACTAAATTTCCTGTTTTATAGAACACAATTAAAATGCATCAAAGAGCTCCATTTTTAGGTGGACATGGTTCAGAGTCTAGTGATGGGGTTTCTATCAAGGTTTCTTAGTGATGGACATCATCCAAAACCCTCTGGAAATTTTCTTAGTTTCTGTGTCTAATTCTGTACTGATCAGGTGCAAAGATATGTTTTGGATCTATATATCCCAATGGAAAACTATGTTGTCCTTACCCTTTGACATTTTACTAACCTCTGTTTCTCTCAAAGTGATCAATGACCCACATTCCACTTGACCTCAAGATGAGTGGGGACAGCTTGTGGGACACTCCTGTTGGTGGCCTGATATTATGTGGACAGATGCATCTGTCTGTGACATTCAATCCCATATTCCAGCAGCCTTCCAGAATGCTTCAAGTGAGTTCTATTCTGTAACAAGAGGTAACATTCATGAAAACTCCTAAAGGACAATGCTCAATCTAGTTCTTTTCCATAGGAAGACTTTGCTTCTACGTATTTGTTTGCTTCTAATTAGATTTCCATTTGTCTTCTGTTTGTGTAGACCTGTCCTTCCTTGTTCTCAGGCACAGGTTTAGGTTTTCTTACCTCTGAATTGGATCCAGGTATGGCAACACTCTTAAGGCAGCAGAACTACATTGATGACTTCTTTCTGTCAGAAATTGATTTATCTGTCTTCTTGTTGGGAAATGGTAGCTGTTTTGAGGCCTGTCACACAATAGGGGAGGATATCAACCCCCTATGCATCATCTTCCAACCCTCGTTAGAGGAGAGTTTCCAATATCTCTGAATGAAGCATCAAGATTTGGGGTTATAATGGTCTCATAACATGGGATCAATTACCCTGTAAGAGCTCAAACACTCACTTTACTCTTTAGAAAAAGCCAATAACTTGACCATTCTCTAACCTATTCCCAATTGAGAGGAGGTACTGGTCATTAGAAATATAGGCCTGTAGATTCACATGGCTTTAGATTTCACATTAGCTAGCAGATGTGTGATGGTGATCTTCTTAACAAGGGGTACTCAGTGTATAGTCCTACAATGCATTTATTCTCAATTATAAAGCATATCAAAAAAGAAGTTGACAAGTGGCAGTACATTGAAAACAAACAGCACAATTGCATGGGAATTTAAAGAAATGTTTTATAAAGATTTGAGGAGATGCTGGAAATAAATATCATATTTACCAATGATATTTTAATGTGTAGCTTAAAAGAAGAAATATAATCTTTCCAACTCAGTTTTTAAACAATTGTGCACACTGAAGTTCTTACAATGTGCATGTGGAAAATGAATTTGTACATGCAAGAGATAATGGGTCTTATCCAAATTTGTCTATAAGAATAAGACAATATTGAGATATTACATGCCCAATATTCAGGCTGTTAGTGATAGCATTCTTGCCTTTGCTTAAAGTGCTTTGAGCACTTGCCTTTAAAAGCTCCAGGGCCACCCATTGCTGGTAAGGGAAATCTCTGCAAGATGAGAAACAGAAAATGATTCTTACCTTCCAGCTGCAGAAGAGCAGATATTATCCTATTTCATAAAAGTGACCTTGCAAGGCCACAGAATTTGACAAATTGTTTCTCTAACCTATGAAAATAACCTTTTATTTCTAAAAGTCTGTAATTCTGAAAGGTTGGAAAGATTGTCTTATTTAATGGTTTATTTCCTTGGGTAATACCAAGGTAATTTAGAGTAATTAATTTGCCCTGGTAATTTAGAGTGAGATTCTGATTTTGAAAGGTTTAAGAACTTATAGTCATTCCTTAAGTCAGAACACTATAATTGCAATGTCTTTCTTCTCCCACATGCAAGAGTTTAAAACAAAAGCCATGAATCCACTGGATTTACTACCTACAGTGTTTTAGTCCTGTCTTATTTAAATTGAACAGTGTCAAGTACTTTAATAATTTCATGGTATTTCACATTTTTCAAGGTCTGGGAGTAATACTAAATATAGAAAACTTCATTCTCAAAATAGTTTAATGAAATATTAGCACAATGAAACTGTGCCTGAGATACAATTTGGAGCAATATGAGAAATAAATGAATGAAGCAGTTGATATAATGGGAAAAGGCAGAAGCATGTCTAATAATAGTGGGACTATTACATCTAATTTGGTTTATATGCTCAAGGAAAGGAGATAACTGAAAATTCGAATTTTGAAAATTAGAAGGTATGGGAAAATGTGTATGATAGGATTCTAGGTAAAATGGTAGTATGTTAATAGTGTGATTATAAATATATCCAAGAATGAACTGAAAACATGTAGAACAAAATTTGAAGTATAGAAATATAACTATTGATGTGTTACTAGTTTTATTTGGATGGATGATCCATTTTAAATATTTTATTATACATATTTATTTACACATAGAAAAATGTTAATTAGTATTAAATATTATAACATGAGTCAATAATCTTTTGTAATTTAAAAGAGTGAAAAATAAAGTCCATTGAAACTTGAAATGCTCTAATATATCCATTTTCTTACAATAAATTTATCAGAATAATATAGCTAGCACATGGGAACCAGAATTGAGTAGGCACTATTTTATTTAATAAAAATATAGAAATAAAAAGGGTATGCAAATTTTTTTAAAATAAAAATTAAAAATTAAAAAAAAAGCTATGGATATCTGAAAAATAGCAAAAGGAAGACAAAAATCCTCAAAAAAGATTTAGGGAATCACAAATGAATACTGGTAAAGCTTGTTAAAATATTCCAATAAAATGGAGACAAAAAATGCCCCCAATCCAACAAGGAAGCAAAACAGCTAAATAGGTTCAAACAAGGCAGTATGTTGAAATGGGCTGAAATATGTTTATCTTATATAAAATTCTAAAATTTGATAAGCATAGATTTTAAGAATATGTTTTACAAGAAGAATTATTAACAACAATGGCTTTTAGACAAATATCCTTTAGGAGAAAGTTAGAGTTCAGTAGAAGGTGGTTTGAGGGCATCAGGTGGGCACAGATACCAAAAGGTGGGAGCCTTGTAGAAAGAGAAGAGGGAGGATGAGAAGAAGGAAGGCTCCATAATAGTCCTGGGTAACAGGGCTTCTCAACACTCTTCCAAGTTCCCCACAATCTGGAACTTATTTGGGGACCAAACAGAAGTTCTGTATTTGCCAGTATTCAACTATTGCCCTCTCAAGAGAGAATCCCTCCCTAACACTATTCAACACTATTTAAATCCTTCCCCTTTCCACATCTCTCGTGGTTTCTTCTCACTTTCCTTGTCTCTCCCTCCTCCTCACTCTATGTTGTATTCCTTTTCTCCTCCATCCTTTTAATAGGAGTATCCTGCTTATATGTTTGCCTGGCTAATAGCCAACAAGCAAAGATAGACCTCAGACCAACTGTTTCAAGGTACTGGATTCTGCCCACAACCTGCATGAGTTTGGAAGTAGATTTCTCCCCAGAGACTCCAAATAAGAGCCCAGTCTTATCTAACAACTTAATTTCAGACTCGTGAGACACTAAGTAGAAAACCCAGTGGAGTCTTTCCCGACTTTTGACCTATGAAACTGTGACAAAATAAAGGTGCATTACTTTAACCAGCTAAGTTTATGCCAATTTTTTATGGCAGTAAATTATCAGCTGTGAGTTTACCTGTTGTATCTGTCAAATTCTGACTTCCTTTCTTGGCCACATTTATCTATTTCTGTATGTCTCCAGAGTCCTACTCCTGTCTGTCAACCTCTTCTTCCACCCTATGAAGTCCAAGTCCTTATTTTTCTTTCTTCAGAGACCCTGGCTCTCTTCTTAGAAAATCTTTTCATAGCCACATTAATTCAAATGAAAAATTCAGGAGACAAAACATGCAGGGTCAATACTAATATGGATTATTTTCAAAAATATGAATTAGCATGTCAGTCACCATAACTATAAGATTAAGAGGTTTTCTGACTCATTGCTTTTTCTGAGTAATGGCAAACAAAATAGCTCCCAACACTTTCCTTGATAATTTTTAAGAAGTGAGACCCAACAATGTATCTTACAACATGCACAAATTGGGCAATGAGGAAGTTCTTAATACCACACATTTCATGTCCAGCTACATTTCATTCCTACTTCCCTTCATACTCTGTCTCTTCATTACTCCCTGAGATTTTGTAAATATTTTAGCTTCATTCTTCTCACAGCTGCCTTCACCTCCTTGTTCTTCAGGCTGTAGATGAGAGGATTAACTAGGGGCATGACTATACTGTACTGTATGGAGAGGATCAACTCCAGTGGGGAACCCGAGGTTGGCATTAGATGGCGAAGAATAGCTGAGCCATAGAACAAGCTCACTGCAGTGAGGTGGGAGGAGCAGGTGGAGAAGGCCTTGCTTCTGCCTGAGCTGGAGCTGATGCTCAGGATGGTAGAGACAATGCGGGCATAAGAATAGAAAATCAGGAGGCAGGTCCCAAAGGCATGCAAGAGGGCAGAGCAGAGCAACATTGCAGAGTTGGTGGATGTATCAGAGCAAGAGAGAGGGAAGAGGGAGGGCAGTTCACAGGAATAGTGGTGGATGGTTTGAATCTCACAGAAGTCCAAATTCAAAGCCAGTAGGAGGTTGATGAGTGCATCCAGAAAGGCCACGACCCAAGAGCCCCAAACCAACTTCAAACATAACTGCTTACTCATCACCTGTCCATAGAGTAGTGGGTGGCAGATGGCAGCATAACGGTCATAGGCCATCACTGAGAGCAGGCAGGCCTCAATGCCTGTAGCAGCAAACACAAAGAAGACCTGAGCTAGGCAGCCATCTAATGATATGGTTTTCCTCTGAGACAGGAGGTTCTCCAGCATCTTGGGCACAGTGACTGAAGAGTAGAAGATGTCTTGAAAAGAGAGTTGGCTCAGGAAGAAGTACATGGGTGTGTGGAGGTGACAATCTACATGGATCATAAGTATCATCAGCAGGTTCCCCATCAGAGTCAGAAGGTAAATCATCAGGAACAGAACAAAGAGCAAAGCCTGGATCTTGGGGTCAGCAGACAGCCCGAGGAGGATGAACTCAGTGATGGTGCTGTGGTTCCCTAAGGCCATATTTTGACACTGAGTTCTTTAGGAATAAAAGGAGGAATAGGACCGAAATCTCTTCTTTCCGCAACAGTTGCCTAGAGGCATCACCCTGTTATCTTCTCTAGCTGTAGCTTTCCTGCTTGGTCAGCTCTTCATTTTCATATGTGTCATATTGGCCCTCAAAGGTTCCACGGAGTCCTTGTCTTCTCTGGATCTCTAATGCACATCTCTGAGCTCTGGATCAGCCCCTCTGAGCTCTATCCTGATAAGGACAATAGATAATGTTATCATCAATGATAAAGGCCTGCTGGAGATTTGCCCCATGACTAAATATGCCATCTCTTTAGCTAGGCCTTTGTGTTCTACAATATTCCTCATCATCTTTTAGGAATTCTAGGGGATAACCTGGAAAAGCTGATGCAAATTTCTGCTCAACTGTATGACCTGTTCTGTTGTTCCCCCAAGAATAAAACTCTTTGACTGTTTCTTTACTGATTAATTTTGTAATCAGTAAAGATTGACAATAACACGATAACCACTGTGTTATTGTTGTAGTTTGTCTTGTATAAATGACTTTCACACTTGTTTTCCACTCTGTGTGCATTTGTGTTATGAAAGTGGGGGATAGACTACTGAAGAGACTGCTGAATTCACTTCACAGGTGGAAACATTTAATCCCAATGATTATACAACTTTTCTAGATTTCCACACTGATCATTTTTGAAAAGCAAAGATTGGAATTTGTGTCATTTGGTTTCAAAAGAAGAGTGTTTTTCTTCCATACCACAATGCTTAGAGAAAAAAAAATCAAAACTATCATTAGGATTCAATGCATTAATCTGGCATTAACCACACTCTGGGCACATCAACCACCATTCTTCAAATGTCCCTTTTTGAGGCCAGAGAGCTCTGTTTGCTCCTGACCACCTGAGGAACCTTCCTGTTTCCCTGAATTGTTTATATGGATGTATTTCACATTCCTCTTTATTGATTTATTTCTAATTTACTTTGAAATCTGCCTTATTTACTACTTGTTTCTCTTTTATCACTCTACTCTTTTCTTTATTCTCATATAAATCTCTAGGAAAATCAGTATTACCCCCATATTTTTCAAGTGATGAAAATAAAGCTAAGTAAGTTAATTCATTACTGTAAATTACCTTCATCTTGTTAAAGACATTAAACCATATTTACTTTCCTTTACTGTGTAACAAATTAATCAACACATTGTAAATTATCGACTTCATTTGCCTTTCTATCTTGCTCAGGTCTTATAGCAAACATCTGTATGGTGTTTTTCTTGTCTCTTCAATGACAGTACAGTTTCATCGAGGGCAAAAATTTTGCTATTACTTTCTGTCCTCATAATACACACACACACACACACACAGTGAACAATGTATAATGGAGCCTCAATCAATAATTGCTAAATGAATTCATGAACTGGAGAGAATATGCAGCAAAAACACTTGGAGATTATTGACAGTTGCAGAAAGGCAACTTCAGGTTGTAGTTAAGGGAAATGCATTATGGAGGCCAGGAACTAGGAGAGAAAAGGAGAAGGTGGAGTGCTTAAATATATATATAGATATATATTTTTCAGTAGTTGTAATAGCCTGACAGAGGGTTTTGCTTTTGCTGAAATTACCGACATGTACACATCCCTGCTTTGGAGGGAACACCCCACAATTTGTGTAAATGTACAAATTCTATCCATCCATTTTCACCCATTCATCCATAAAGTCTTTCAAGAGACATTGCTGAGTCTCTGCTTTGTAAGGCACTGTTTTGTACAAACAGTTGAAGACAGTCCTACATTATATTTTTTTGAGCTGTTGTAATGCACCTACCTGAGCAACCATTCTCCATGATCTATGCATTATCAATCTTCCTGCCTGCTTCTTTATCATCAAATGAAATCCTGACCAATGTTTCTACATTCAGGCTCAGACTTTTTTGAGTTCCAACATCTACTTTGCTACCTAGAGTAAACTCTGACATTTCCCTTGAACTGTGAGTTCTTCCTGGGATCTCTATCTTTGGGGATACCAGGCAAATTTAATCTTGGTATACCCCACGAATCTTGGAATAAATTGTTACAGTCCTGCTTAGGAGGAAATTTTGCTGTCCTTGAATTAACTTTCCATCATACCCACCTCTGCCACTCTTCCTATCAAAAACTTAAATAGCTTTGGGCCTTTGTTTAGAACACTTCCAAAATTATCTATGAGTCTGGTCCAGTATGTAATCTGCACTCCAGGGGATTGTCCCAAATTAATTAAGATTCAGCTACAAAGTACCACCATATGAAAAATAAATTTTATTTTTGAGTTTGTAATATACTTTTGAAAGTAAATAACTTCTGTGAATTCAATAATAACCAAAAAAATAGTGAGCAAAAGGCATTCTCTTCAAGATGTGAAAATTTGTAAGAATTGTGTCTTTAAAATTCAAATTAGTCAGAGACATTGGCTCAGTTCTTCCACATTTACTCTGTCATATAGCCCTGGCCACAAGGACCCACATCTTAGCCTTAGAATACTCCATCATCTTCAAAGAATATTGGAGAAACTATTGATTATATATCCCAATCCTAAAAACTTTTATTCTAGGACAGAAGCACAATAATCCATCAGTGAGGCAGATATTAACCAAAGTATGTGACTTTTGAATCATCTTACCTTAGGCCCTGTACAGAAGCCTTCTGATGAATTACACCTTATTTCAAGGGGGGATCAAGACACTTATGCTAATATTTAAAGAAATGGTGAAATTCAAATGACAGAAATGTTTGCTTATGTCCAAGAAGGAACACTGTGTGTTCAATTCAGCCTAGAGTTTTAGTGAGTGATTACAGATGTAGAATGGATGTGAAAGGAGGGGATCTTGGGTCATTACTGAGAAGATAGAGGAGTCTGTAGAAAGGAGATCTCAGGAGTTGCCCCCAAGGCTGTTTACCTTTCCAATTTGACTTGAATAGCAGACAGAAAAAAAAACAACAACAACCAAATAACCAGAAACCATTTTGGCATTCATGTTTTCTTCAAAGGCTATCTTAATAGAAGTGGGGAATAAAGCTGAATTCAAGCATCACTATAAATAATATTCTTATTTTTACTGAAATTTTGATGTTGGAGACATTTTTCTTTTACCAGAGAATGTGTCTAAAGTAAAAACAAACAGTTCTGGGAGGGGTTTCAAGTATGGAGATAGGTATCAAGTATCAACTCTTTAGATCTAATTAGACCAACAGTGCCCTGAAGGTGGCAAGTACTCAACTACCAATGATTAGAATATGAGGCTTACTTCAACATGTATATGATACTTGTCCTAAGGTAGTTGCTTTACAATGTTTTTCAATGAATGAATAAATGGATAGATAAATGACATTAAAAGCAGAGGAAGTTGAAGTACTTCCATAGTTATAGGACAGGCATGGGTGACCATAATGAGTTGTCATAAATACTCAGCCAATATAAAGTCTCTGTGGGCATGTGGTAACTTCTGCAATGGGACAAAGCTCATGGAAGTTAATAAATGCAGTGACCATGGAATTTTCCTCAGAGCCTTCCCTAGTCCTTATCTCGAAATGTTCTTTACATTAATTATTTCAGCAAGGATCATTGAGAATAGATAAAAATAGAAAAATCAATTTTCTGAAGTACATAGGATTGAGGCCCAGAAGAAAGGAATATTGACATTTCCTCATTTAATATTTATCTGTGACTCTAAATATTGTGTTCATTTTTCATTTAAGAAAATATGTCTCAGTTCTGCTTTCTCAGAAAGGCAATTATATATTAGGCAGTCAGTACATTGACTGACAGAGCATTACAGCTCAAGACAACTGTGGACTGAAACCCTTAGTGTTCTCAGTCTAAGAGCTGGGTCCTTGTGGCCAGGTCCACAGCACAGAATAAATGTGGAAGGATTGGGCCACCAAAAACTGAATACTTAACACTGTACTAAGTATTAATACTTAATACTTATTATCTGCCAAAATTCAAGGAGTCCCCTTTCTCAGTGAATAACATTCCTCATCAAGTAAAAACCTGCCTCCCTTACTAGCTGAACAGAGAATGTGAGGACAAGGGTATACTGGAACATAATAAGAAATACAGACATGGTTTAGGGAGTCCTGATGAGACAAGGTTTTGTGTACTTTAAGTGGAAGGGAGGTGAGAAAGTGAAAGGCCATGTCTCAGAGATCCAGGAAGTGAAGGTCCAACAAGGAGATATTAAAGAAACTGGAAAGTGGCTAGAAAGGATTTGGGAAACACTTTCAGAAAAATCATAGAAAATATTACCAAGCTCCTGCATTTTTCTGGCACAGAAGACATATTGTAGTGCTGTTCATTTTCCCGGTAGAAGAACTAATCTGTGGTCAGAGGCACCCACAATCAGTGAAGTAACTCTAGGAAAAACAATGATACTTACTTTTCCTATTGGAAGCCATGAGGGGAGGAAGACAGAATGTACTAGACTCTAGATTGTTCTGTAGTCTTGGTCATCTATGTCTTCATTGGCCACAGAGAAAAGATTTTCAAATCATCATCAGGTGGTAATTTCAACATGGTGAGGGATTTCTCTCAGATGCTCACAGGCTTAGTGACATGACATCTCCTCATTTAATTTCCTCTGTTACTCAACCTATGACTCAAGAGAGTGAGTCACAGTTCTAACTTCTCAGAAAGGCAGTTGTAGAGTAGTCCATCAGTATATTGGCTGGCTGAGCGTGTCAGCTTAAGAGAAAGGTGATCCTTTATTCCCTGGAGTTAGAATCTGAAGTCAAATTTACATTCATTAATTAGAAAAATTGAACTTTGTAAGAGTCACAGGAGATTATCTCAGATATTGGCTTCAAAACTTAGAAACTTACTGGAAACCCTTTTCCCCTTGCACAGAAGAGTTGCCAAAAACAGTGGAATGATGATCCACAACAGGACTTGGCTTATGATATTTGTGTCTTCTCAAACCAGGCAGACTCACCTCATTGGAATGAATTGTTGGACCAAAATGAGCATCCATTTTGGCAATATGAAATTCTCAATTTAACGTTGGTTTTAAATAACCAGTATGTTAAAAGCTGTTGTGATAAAGGATACTTTATATGATGACTCATGGTTGTCAGCACACACAAGACATTTAGAGTTGTTGATTTCCATTACATAATAGAGTCTGTAGAATTCTCATTAAAATTCTGAAAGTGTTTATTTACAATTCACATTATTCTAACTATATCAAGAAATTCATAGAAAATTAAAGAAGAATAAGCCACTGTTCTTTGACTTATTTTTAAGAAACAAAAACCAGTCAAAGAACTGAGCCTCTTTTATATAATATCACCTTTCATAAGTGTATTGTCTTTTTTAAGAAATCAATTTTATTGATACATATAAATACAGAATAAATGCATCCAAAGTAGTACATTCAATGGTAGTTGATATAATCACATAGGTGTACCTTCATTACCTCAATAGTTTTTACAGCATTTTCATTATTCCAATAATAATAACGATGATGGACAGATCCTTGAGACTTCCAGGAAGATGGCAGACTAGTAAGACACGGGAATCTCTTCTCCAGAAAAATAGCTAGAGGACAGGCTGAAACAGCCCTGGAAAAGATCTTCTAAGGCTTAGGACTGCAGATGAAAGCTGCATACCACCCAGAGGAGAGAGGGTCAAAAGAGGGACAGGACAGAACCATGAGTTGGAACCAGCAGCACCTGCTGCTGCTGGCATCCTCCCCAACACTCTTTAGAATTCTTGGGCCTCTGGACCTGTGACTACAGACAAAGGGGGCTCCAGGGATCTGCCACTCCAGGAAAGGGGAGAGAGAGGGACACAGCTTAAGGCTGACTCAGGTTCTGACCCGCAAATTTGGGCTGCGGAGCTCCACAGAACCTTCCACATGGTGGTTTGCCCTGGGAGCCTAAGAAGGACTGGAAGAATCCGAGCCTCCCAACCTGCCTCTCTTCTAGCCTGGACTAATTGTTGAGGACTCCACAGGAGAGGGGAGAGAGAGCCTGGGGCTGACCCTGCTTTTGACTCACAAGTTTGTTCTGCCCTGTCCCGAGAGCCCTTCCAGACTGAGTGGGGCTGTGCCATTGTTTGCCTTGGAGCCTGCAAGGGGCTAAAGATATACAAACCTCCCAATCTCCTCCTCTACTAACAGGGACTGATTATTGAGGACTCAAAGGGAAGTGGAAATATTTCCTAGATGGGAAGAGGGAGGGTGCTGCCAGAGAAGACTGGAGAGCTATCTCAGAAAGTTTGAATTACAAGGCTCTTAGCCCCCAGACAGGAAGCTCTATCACATTGATCTGGTCTGTGTCACAACAAATACACTCTGACAAGGCATTGAATTGAGTGCTGCCAACAAATTCCATCTCCTGGCAGACCAAGGAAGTGCACATTAGAAAATTAAAAATAAATAGGAGAGTCTTTTCCTGGACTCTATAGCCTCCCAGCCCAAGACCCTAGGAAGTGACTCTACAACCAATTACTGGGTCCAGTGCCCAGTTTGGAGCAACCAGCAGGACAATCCTAAGAATCAAGTTTGAACCAAAAATCAAAGAGCTGTGATAACTCACAGCCTCCTGCTACTAAATCCCTATAAAGGAGAAAGAGATTGAGCAACTAAGTAAACTACATCCTAACCAGATGCCTAAACACCAGTAAAAAATTACGAGCCATACTAAGAAAATAGAAGACATGGCCCAAGAAAAGGAATACATCAAAGTCTCTCTAATGAACATAGATGTGAAAATTCTCAACAAAATACTTGCAAATTGAATCCAACAGCATATCAAAAGACTTATACAACACGACCAAGTGGGATTTATTCCTGGTATGCAAGGCTGGCTCAATATAAGAAACTCAATCAATGTAATATACCACATTAACAAATTGAAGGGAAAAACAACATGATAATCTCAATAGATGCAGAAAAGGCATTCGACAAAATCTAGCATCCTTTTTTGATAAAAAACACTTAAAAAGATAGGAATAAAAGGAAAATTCCACAATATAATAAAAGGCATATATTAAAAAACCACAGCCAACATCATACCCAATGGGGAAAGGTGGAAAGCTTTCCCTCTAAGATCAGGAACAAGACAAGGATGCCCACAGTCACCATTGTTATTCAACATTGTACTAGAATTTCTAGCTAGGGCAATTAGACAAGACAAAAAAATTAAAGGCATCCAAATAGGAAAAGAGGAAGTAAAACTCTCACTGTTTGCAGATGACATGATCCTGTACTTAGAAAATCCTGGAGTATCCACAACAAAGCTACGTGAACTAATAAATGAGTTCACAAAGTGGCAGGATACAAGATCAACACGCAAAAATCAGTAATGTTTTTGTACACTGGTACTGAACAACCTGAGGAGGAAATCAGGGGGAAAATTCCATTTTCAATAGCAACAAAAAGACTCAAATACCTAGGAGTTAATTTAACCAAAGAAGTACAGGACCTATATACAGAAAACTACAAGACAATGCTAAAAGAAATTTAAAAAGACCTAAACAAATGGAAAGACATTCTGTGTTCATGGATTGGAAGAATAAATATAGTGAAGATGTCAATCTTGCCCAAACTGATTTAAAGATTCAATGCAATACCAATCAAAATCCCAACAGCTTACTTTACAGAAGTAGAGAAGGCAATTACCAAATTCATCTGGAAGGGTAAGTGCACCCGAATAGCCAAAAGCATTCTAAAAAGAGGAGCAACGTGGGAGGAATTTCACTGCCTGACCTTGAAACAGATTACAAATCTACAGTGGTCAAAACAGTATGGTGGTACTAGCATAAAGATAGACACATCGATCAGTGGAATACAATTGAGAACCCAGAAATATACCCTCACCTATACAGTCAACTGTTTTTTGACAAACCTACCAAGCCCACGCTAATGGGAAAAAACAGTCTCTTCAACAAATGGTGTTGGGAGAACTGGATATCTATAACCAAAAGAATGAAAGAGGACCCCTATCTCACCCCCTATACAAGAATCAACTGAAAATGGATCAGAGATCTAAATATAAAAGCCAGGACCATAAAACTACTAGAAGAAAATGTAGGGAAACATCTTCAAGACCTTGTAGTAGGTGGTGGTTTCTTGGTCCTTACACCCAAAGCACGTGCAACAAAAGAAAAAATAGATAAATGGGACCTCCTCAAAATTAAACACTTTTGTACCTCACAGGACTTTGTCAGAAGGGTGAAAAGGCAGCCAACTCAATGGGAAAAAATATTTGGAAATCACATATCTGATAAGGTTTTAATATCCAGGATATATAAAGGGATGTTACAACTCAACAATAAAAAGACAAACGACCCAATTAAAAAATGGGTGAAAGACTTTAATAAACATTTCTCCAAAGAAGAAATACAAATGGTGAAAAAACACATGAAGAAATGCTGAACATCACTCATGATTACGGGAATGCAAATCAAAACTACAATGAGATAACATTTCACACCTATCAGAATGGCCACTATGAAAAAGACAGAGAAATACAAGTGTTGGAGAGGATGTGGAGAGATAGGAACACGTCTTCACTGTTGGTGGGAATGCAGAATGGTTCAGCCACTATGGAGGACTGTTTGGCAGATCCTAAAGAAGTTGAATATAGACTTGCCACGTGACCCTGCAATACCACTACTGGGTATATACCCAGAAGAACTGAGAGCAGTGACAAGAACAGACATCTGCATACCGATGTGCATAGCAAAATTATTCACCATTGCCAAAAGTTGGAAACATCCCAGGTATCCATCAACAGATGAATGGATAACCCAACTGTGGTCTATTCACACGATAGAATATTGTGCAGCTGTAAGAAGAAATGAAGTCGTAAAGTATATGACAACATGGATGAACCTGGAGGACATTATGATGAGGGAAGCAAGACAGACACAAAAGGACAAATACTGTATGAATGTGTCACTATGAACCAAATTGTGTAAGATATTGTTTGAGTCAAAAAAAAATTTATATGTATCCATTACATTTAATTGAGAAATGTATATATTTATTCATCTGTGTTTACTTTTTAGTTTTTAATTGTTTATGTTTTCAATTATTAAGTGTACAAAATAAAGTTTTAAAAAAAGTACAAAGGAATTAAAAAAATAAAATAAAAAAAGTACAAAAAAAATAATGATGATGAAAAGGACAAACAAAAACGTATGACCTCTCAATCTCTCTATTCTTCCCTTGTTGTACATAGCTGCTATTCTGTTTCCATCCCCTTAGTTTATTTGTATTCATATTTTGTAAAAATACTCTTATATATACAATATTGCCCATATTTGTATTTCAAATGAGGTTTCACTACATTATACAGGCAGCCCCATATTACATTTTGAAACTTTCCTTCTAGTAATATACATGGCCTTAGACTTTCCTTTCAACCACTGTCATACCCATATACTAGCTCTGCTTGTTACAAACACTATGATGTACTTTCAGCATTTCTATTCATTTCCAAAGATTTACAAACAAACTTTATATCAATCCTGTTCAGATGAACCCTCAACTTTCCATTCTCTAATCTCATTCTATTTTCTGGTGGCCTATATTCTAATTATTAACTCCCTGAGTTTACACGATATATTTAGTTCATAATAGCACAATCATTCAGTATTTATCCTTTTGTGTTTGCCTTGCTTTACTTAACATAATGTACTCCAGGCTCATCCATGTTGTCATACGCTTCACGGCTTCACTTCTTCTTACATGTGCGAAATATTCCATAATGTGTATGTTACTACCGTTTGTCTATCCATTCATCAGTTGGTGAACACCTTGGTTATTCCATTTTTTGGGAATTGTGAATAATGCCACTATGAACATTTGTGTGCAGACGTCTGTTTGTGTTTCTTGTATATACTTAGTAATGTTATTGCTGGGTCACATGGCAGGTCTATATACAACTTCCTTCGGAACTGCCAAACCATCCTCCACAGTGGCAGTACCATTCTACATCCTACCAACAGTGAATAAGCTTACCTATCTCGCCACATCCTCTCCAACATTTACACTTTTCAGACTTTTTAATAGTGGCCATTCTAAAAGTTATGAAATGATATCTCGTCATTTTGATTTGCATTTCCTTAATAGCTAGTGATTTTCAACATTTTTTTAAAATGTTTTTTCACCATTTGTACTTCTTTGGGCAAATGTCTATTTACCCCATTTTTAAAGTGGGTTGTTGGTTTTGTTGTTATTGTTGTTGTATTGTATTATCTCTTAATATATCATGGATATTAAACTCTTATCAGAAATGTGATTTCCAAATACTTTCTCATATTGAGTTGCCTGCCTTTTCACCCCTTTGACAAAAAGCCTTTGAAGCGCAAAAATGTTTAATTTTGAAGCGGTCCCATTAATCTACTTGTTCTTTTGTTTCTCTTGTTTTGGGAGTAAGGTTAAGAAACTACTGCCTATCATAATATCTTGAAGGTGTTGTCCTACATTTACTTCTAGGAGTTTTATGGTTTTTGATTCTATATTTAGGCCATTGATCCACTTTGAGTTAATTTTTGTATAAGGTGTGAGACAGGGGTCCTATTTCTTTCTTTTGGATATGGCTATCCAGTTCTCCACGCATAGACTATTCTGGTGAGCTGAGAGGTCTTGATAACCTTGTCAAAATCACTTGACTGTAGATGTGAGGATCTATTTCTGACTTCTCAATTCGATTCCATTGGTGAATCTATCTGTCTTTATGCCAGTGCCATGCTGCTTTTACCACTGTTGCTAAATAATATGCTGTAAAATCAGAAAGTAGGGGTCCTCCAAATTTGTTCTCCTTTTTTAAAACAGATTTCTGGCTATTTGCAGCTCCTTATCCTTCCAAATAAACTTGAAAATTGGCTTGTCCATTTCTGCAAAAAAGGCTGTTGGGAATTTTATTGAGATTCCTTTGAATCTGTAAATCAGTTTGGGTAGAATTGACATCTTAATGATATTTAGTCTTCCAGACTATGAATGAACATGGAATGTCCTTCCAATTATTTAAGTCTTCTTCGTTTCTTTTATCAATGTTTTGCAGTGTTCTGAATACAAGTCCTTTATGCCCTTGGTTAAGCTCATTCTTAAACACTTGATTCTTTTCGTTGTTATTTTAGTGGAATTATTTTCTCTGATTTCCTCCTCAGATTTCACATCAGTAGTGTGTAGAAAGTATTGTATAGAAACGCTCTTGATTTTTGCATATTAATCTTGTATCCCACGACTTTCCTGAACTCATCTATTAATTCTATTAGCTTTATTGTGGATTTTTCAGGATTTTCTAGATATAGGATCATATCATCAGAGAACAGTGTTAGTTTTGCTTCTTCCTTTCCTATTTGGATGACTTTTATTTCTTTATCCAGCCTAATTGCTCTAGCTAGATCTTCTAGCCCAATATTGAATAATAATAGTGACAGTGGGCATCCTTGTCTTGTTCCTGTTTTCACTGGGAAAGTTCTCAGTTTTTCATTGTTGAGGACAATGCTTGCTATATGTACTTCATATACACACTTTGCCATACTGAGAAAGTTTCCTTCTATTCCTAACTTCGGAGTATTTCTATCCAGAAAGTGTGCTGCATTTTGTCAAATGCGTTTTCTGCATCAATTGAGCGGATCATGAGATTTTTCTTCTTCAATTTATTAATGTGCTTTATTACACTAATTGATTTTCTTGGGTTGAATTGCCCTTCTATGGACAGCATAAAAATCACTTGATTGTTGTGTACAAGTCTTTTAATGTGCTTTTGGACTCTGTTTGCAAGTATTTTGTTGAGGATTTTTGCATCTATATTCATTAGAGATATTGGTTTGTAATTTTCTTTTTTCATAGTATCTTTATCTGGTTTTGGTATTTGGGGGAGGCTGGCTTCGTAGAATAAGTTTGGTATTGTTCTTTCCTGTTCAAATATTTGAAAGAGTTTGAGCAAGATTGGTATTAGATCATCTCTGAGTGATTGGTTGAATGCTCCTATGAAGCCTTCTGGTCCTGAGCTTTTTATCTTTGGGAGGATTTGATGACTGTTTCAATCCTTCACTTGTGATTGGTTTGCTGAGGTCTTTTATTTCTTCTAGGGTCAGTATAGGTAATTCGCATGTTTCTAGGAATTTTTCCATCTCATCTACATTGTCTAGTTTTTTGATGTACAGTTGTTCATAATATCCTCTTATGATCTCTCTTATTTCTGTGGGGTCAGTGGTAACGTCCCCCTCTCATTTCTGATTTTCTTTATTTGCACCTTCTCTCCTTTTTCCTTGGTCAGTCTAGCTAAGTGTTTGTCGATTTTGTTGATCTTCTCAAAGAAACAACTTTTTGGTTTTGTTGATTCTATTGCTTTTTTCTTTTTGATTCTAATTATTTTTGCTCTGATCTTTACTATTTCTTTCCTTCGGCTTGGTTTGGGATTAGTTTTCTGTTATTGTTCTCATTTTAGGAAGGTCTATTTAAGTGCAGGCCTGGGATCTGTTCTTTCTGACTTATTTTCTTTTCACATTTTTGTGATTTTTCATAGACTGTGTTATGTGGCACCCCCAAGTGCAATGACCGGCTGTATAAAAACCACTGGTATACTGAAAGGTACATAATAATCAACAAAACCAAGTCAAGATTACAAAACTATTGATAGACATTTATTGACATCAAGAAATTCATGGAAGAGGTGCATTTCATAAATATGAGAAAGAAAGTAAAGAAACTAAATGGACAACTCTCAGTGGAAGAGGGAATTTTTCTGAAAGACTGCTTAGAACAGATAAGCCAATGAAACCTTAATAAGAAGACAACTCAATGTACACGCTCTCTTTTTGAATTATGAGATATGAACTATTATTTTAAAATGAAACATATATAATTTTGTAAAAAATTTGGATTTGATTTTATTTATTGAAGGCTTATCATTACTGGCAAATTAGAGAATTAATTTTATAGCAATTTTGCCTCCTTGAAGTGTTTTTTGATTTGCTCTGTGAGCACCTTGTTTGCTAAGATCAAAGGATACAAAGTTACTGTTCCAGGTACTACATGAGTAACAGTGGCTAATGTAGTGGAGGGATACAGCAAAGTAAGTAATGGAAGTGTTGAATGGACTTTGCAGGTAGTTAGCTCCTTGTTTACCCTTAGAGGGATGGAGAGGGGAAAAGATTGCAAAAGGTTTGTGACTGAATTGTTGATGAAATGGGCCCGATTAGTGAAGAATGTTCTTTTACATATTTGAATGAAAATGAGACACAATAATTGTATACTAAAGGCAAAAGGAAAGGACACAGATGATAAGATGGGAATGTTTTCCTTTTCCATGCTTTAAATTTCTCATAATTTCTGTCTTGAACCAAAGGAAAACAATGTTTTTAAGCTGATGCTATTTTCTACTTGCATCTAATATTCTGACCATTATGCATATTTTCATATGTTTATTTATACATGTATGTATATAAATAACTTACACGTGTTCATATATATTAATGAAGTACTTCTTTTATTGTTAATTCTGTCTTTCTTTTTCATTATATTCTTTTACTTATTTATTTTTTAAAGATACTTTGATTACATAAGTGTTACACAAAAAAAATAGGGATTCCCATATGCCCCTCCTCCCACACCTCCTACAACTTCCCACATAAACATCATTCATTAGTGTGGCACATTAATTGCAATTGATAAACACATCCTGGACCTTTGCCATTAAGCATGGACCATAGTTCACATTGTAGACCACATTCTCTCCCACACAGTTCTGCCTGTTATATGATGATATAAAATGGCCTATATCTGTCATTGCAATGCCACTCAGGACAATTCCCAAGTCCAAAAAAAGCCCCTGTATTACAATTACTTTTCCCTCACCCTGCCCCCAGAACCTCCAGTGGCCACTGGCTCCACATCAATGCTGTAATTTCTGCCATTGCTAGTATCACAATATGTCTATAGTAGAATACCAGTAAGTCCACTCTAGTCCATAGCTATTACCCCCATCCTGAGGAGTCTGGAATGGTGATGTCCACTCCACCTCCAATTGAGAGTGGGCTTATATCTCATGGGGAAGATGGGTGGGATTATCCTGCCTGAAGCTGCAGACTCTCTCCATTCCCTGGGACAAATGTTGTCCATCATCATCTCCCCGCCACTTGTCCTGGGTGAATCCAGTGAGCTGTAGAGTAGGAGTTGCTGCTCCATCGACGTTCCAGTTCCAGCTGGCACATGGACAGCCCAAAGACTCAAGTCTCAGCTGGTTCACCTACAAACTCCAGCACCAAGTATAGGTTTGAATAGAAGGCACAGATGAGCCATGTGTAGAGAAGACATAGTTGAGTCCAACTCTGTCACTCTCAGGAGCACAAACTCCAAAGTAGGGCCCACTGGCAAGGCACCAAACTCTGGAGCTAACCTCTCCAGGTGGGTGTCTCCAGAGCCCTCAGTAGCCCCACTATTTGGGATGATATCCTCTTTGGAATTCTATGAGATCCTACTGAGATGTGTGAAAACCTTACCTCTGGGATGAACTCTCAAATTATTTTGAAGTCCCTTAGCCATATAAACTCATTTGTCTTTACCTTTTCCCCCTTTTATTCAAGGTATTTTTCCAGTCGCATTGCCAGTTGGCACTTGGTAGCTATCCCTCGATGCCAGGGAGGCTCATCCCCGGGAGTCATGCCCCATGCTGGGAGGAAGGTAATGCATTCATATGCTGAGTTTGGCTTAGAGAGAGGCCATATTTGAGCAACAAGAAGGCTCTCAGGAGGCAACTCTTAGGCACCCTATAACAATAGGCTAAGTTTCAATTTCATGAGCAAAGACTTATAAGGCTAGTCATCAATATCAAGGACCCATCAGTGGATCATCCTCCTTCACCAGTCACTGATCCCGCACTTGGGGGACTGTTGCTGCTCCCTTAGATAATGTGACAGAGCTCTCCAGGATGGGAATTCAGTATTTGCTTATTTATTGAGTGATTCTCCACCCACTGTGACAATACCCTGTGAACATTTCAACATTTTTATATACCTTATATTTATGCTCAGGTGAACTTCCTCCCATGTATCCCTCAACTCTGACACCCCACACCAATGACCCTCCCCCATCCCAGTTGTAACCCTTCTGTGATCCAAAGCTTCTTCAAAGATGAAGCCACTACAATAGCTGAATACAATTAAGAGGAAAATGAAATAATAATGATAAGTTTAAATATAGGAGATAAAATACATTAAAATAAAAAAATAAAAATTAAATTAAAATTGCGATATTTAAAAAATGAAAATATATAAAAAAAGAAAAATTTTAACGTTTTTCCTTTCATTACTGCAATATCTGGTGTCTAATTTGTACTGTGGCACCTTCCCCCTCTCATTTCCCCATGTCTATTTTTCATTTTGTTTCCAAAGAAGTTTTAAGTCACAGCAAAGTCACACACAAAATACAGGAGACTCTCATATACCCAACATCCTCCCCCTTTACTCACCCCCCCATATTAATACCTTTTTATATGTGGATGGTGGCATTGTTATATCTGATATACAAATAGTGAAACATAGCTACTAAACATTGTCAATGGTTTACACTATGGTTTACATTTTAGACCGTATACTTTTATAAATTTTGATGACATTTATCATGTCCTGTGTCCATCACTGTATGGTAATGAATATAATGGTCATTTCCACTGACCACTAAATATCCCATTTGATCTATTCTTTTCCTCCCACCCCATCTCCCCAGGGCCCACGATGACCTCCTGGCTTGACTCGTTGGATAACAAGATTCATAGTTACATGCAACAAGAGGTCTTGACACACTAGTTTGTCTTCCCCTATTAGGAACCGCCCTTGCTCTTGAGAGACTCCTGCATGTCTATTTCTGAAAAAATCAGCCCTCCCAAAGATGGGAGTCCAAGACCTTCCCACTCATTATGTGGGTCTCCTCCCACTGATATAACACATTATGACAGGATGAACACTCACACACTCCCTAGAAGCCTGCTCACAGTGTGCCCTGTCCCAATTGCCCCCCCCCAACCAACACCCTAAACCAGCGACCCTTCCTTGTCATTTTACCATAAGAGCATTCCCACCTCTGTACTTTCAACCTCATACCCACAAATCCCCAGTGTTCACCTGGTCCCTCTCTCAACCCTCCCCCCAAGTATCCTGGACCTTCTGACCCACACTTCCCACCTGCCAACCCTGCACCACCCAACCCAATAATATCACTACCCTCAATACACAACTACACTCTAACACTTTACCAAAGATTACATCTGTATGGTTGATGGCTCACCACCTTCTCTTCTCTTTCTATTTCTTGTAAACCTATCTTACAGACAATAGCTCTCTGAGACTGCTCAATGTCCTTATTTCATATCACTGAAGTCATGTAATGTTCAACCTTCAATGCCTGGCATGCTTCACTCTTTATAATGTCTTCAAGATTCATCCATGTTATCCTGTGTGTTAGCATTTTATTCCTTCTTACAGCTGAGTAATATTCCATTGTATGTATGTACCACATTTTGTTTATCCATTCTTCTATTGATGGGCACCTGAGTTGATTCCAACTTTTGGCAATAGTGAACAATGCCACTATGAACATTGGTGTGCATGTATCTGTTCATGTCTTTGTTTTCAATCCTTCAGGTTATATACCCAGCATGAAATCACTGGATCACATGGGAGTTCTATAGTTAGTTTTTTGAGGAACTGCTCAACTGTCCTCCATAGTGGCTGGACCATTCTATTATCCCACCAGCAGTGGATGAGTGTTTCTATTCCTCCACATCCTTTCCAACACATATAGTCTGCTGTTTTTTTAATAGCTGCCATTCTAATGGGTGTAAGATGGTATCTCATTGTAGTTTTGATTTGCATTTCCCTCATAGCTAGCAATATGGAGCATCTTTTCATGTGCTTTTTAGCCATTTCTATTACTACCTCAGAGGAGTGTCTTTTCAGGTCAAATGCCCATTTTTTAAATGGGTTGTTTGTCTTTTTATTTTTGAGGTGCAGGATTTGTTTATATATGCAGGATATTAAGCTCCTATCAGATATATTGTTGACAAATATTTTCTCCCATTGAAGGGCTGCCTTTTTACTCTCTTGATAATGTCCTTTGAGGTGCAGAAGTTTTTAATATTGAGGAGATCCCATTTATCTACTTTTTTTTTTTTTTGCTGCTCATGCTTTGGGTGTGAAGTTCATGAAACCATTTCCTATTGCAAGTTCCTGTAGATGCTTCCTTACATTATCCTCCAAGGTCTGTACAGTCTTAGCTTTTATATTTAGATCTTTGATCTGTCTTGAGTTGATTTTAATATAAGTGTGAGATGGTGTTCCTCTCTCTTTCTTTTGGATATGGATATCCAGTTCTCAAAGTACCATTTGTTGAAGAGGCCATTCTCTCCCAACTGGGTGGGCTTGGTGGCCTTGACAAACATCAGAAGACTGTATATGCAATGATATATATCAGAACTCTCATTTCGGTTCCATTGGTCTGTATGTCTATCCTTATGCCAGTATCATGAAGTTTTGACCACTGTAGCTTTGTAGCATGTTTTAAAGCCAGATAGTGTGATACCTCCAACTTCATTTTTCTTTTTCTATATGTCTTTGGTGATTCAGGGCATCTTAGCCTTCCAAATAAATTTGGCAATTAGTTTTTCCAATTCATTAAAAATACAGTGTTGATTTTTATTGCGATTGCATCAAATCTGTAGATAGTTTGGGTAGGATAGACATCTTGATGATGTTTAGTCTTCCTATCCATGAATAGGGAATATTCTTCCATTTATTTAAGTCTTCTTTGATTTCCTTTGACAGTGTTGTGTAATTTCTGTATGTAAGTCCTTTACATCTTTAGTTAAATTTATTCTTAGGTATTTGATTCTTTTTGTTACTGTTGTAAAAGGGATTTTTTTCTTAATTTCCTCCTCAGATTGCTCATTATTCATGTACAGAAATGCTACTGATTTTTGAGCATTGATCTTATAGCCTGCGACTCTACTGAACTTATTTATAAGCACTAGAAGCTTTGTTGTAGATTTCTCTGGGCTTTCTATGTATAGGATCATGTCTGAAAATAGTGAAATTTTTACTTCTTCCTTCCCAATTTGGATGTCTTTTATATCTTTTTCTTGCCTCAGTGCTCGAGCAAGTACTTCTAAGAGAATGTTAAATAGGAGCAGTGATAGTGGACATCCTTGTCTTGTTCCCGATCTTAGAGGGAAAGCTTTTAGGATTTCAGCTTTGAAGATGATGTTGGCTCTGGGTTTTTCATATATACCCTTTATCATGTTCAGAAAGTTTCCTTCTATTCCTGTCTTTTGCAGTGTTTTTATCAGGAAAGAGGGCTCCTCTTTTTGTCAAATGCTTTTTCTCCATCTATAGAGATGATCATGTGATTTTTTCTATCAATCTGTTTATGTGGTGTCTTACATTGATTGATTTTCTTATGTTGAACCATCCTTGCATACCCAGGATAAAACCCACTTGGTCATGGTGTATAATTCATTTGATATGTTGTTGAATGCTATTAGCAAGTATTTTGTTGAGGATTTTAGCATCTAGGTTCATTATAGAAATTGGCCTGTAATTTTCCTTTCTTGTGTTATCTTTGTTTGGCTTTGGTATTAGGGTAATGTCGGCATCATAGAATGAGTTAAGCAATATTCCTTCTACTTCCATTTTTTGGAAGAGTTTAAGCAGGATTGGTGTTAGCTCTTTATGGAATGTTTGGTAGAATTCATGTGTGAAGCCATCTGGTCCTGGGCTCTTCTTAGTTGGGAGGTTTTTGGTGATTGAGTCTATCGGTTTACTTGTAATTGGACTGTTGAGTTCATTAATTGAAAGTATCCCTAAAATATTTTTAATATTGCCATTCATCTTTCTATTGAAACAACATAGGTTAAGTTACCAGAATCTTCCTCTGGCATTTATGCTTTCGCCTCTTGTGCAGTGTTATTGTTTCTTCTTTTGCCACCCTCTAATTCCTCCTATGTATACCTCAGTCAGAGTTGTATATTTTAAAATTGAACAAAATTCACATAACATAAAACCTTCCACTTTAAAATGTACAATTCAGTGGTAGTTAGTACATTCACAGTGTTTGCAACCACCATTTCTATTTACCCCTAAACTCTTTTATCATCCTAAAAGAATCTAAAGATAACTCTTGTCTTTAGCTTCCCTGCTGCAGTGACAAATACCACAGAATCAGTTGCTTAACAATAGGAATTGTTTCATGGTTTCACAGGCTAGAAGACTTGTTTCTTCCCAGGGCTGGTAGCACTGTGGCTAGCTGGGAAATCTGTCACATAGATATGCCCTCTCCTTTATTCCTTCAGTTCCATTGATTTCCAACTTCTCCTCCATGTGGCTTTCTCTTGCTAAAGCCTCATTCAGTTGGGTCACTCCTTAACCAAAAACAACATCTTCAAAAGTTCCTATTTACAATGGGCTCACACCCAGTGGAATGGATTAGGAGTAAGAATATATATATTTTTTCTGTGGTACATAAATCAACCTACCACACCTCTCCTCCCTCCAGCTTGCGACAACCACTAATCTTCTTTCTATCTCTATGGATTTGCCTAATCTGGGTATTTCCTGAAAAAGTAATCCTATAAATGCGACCTTTTGTATTTGACTTCTTTAATTTAGGATAAATTTTAGGGGTTCATCCCTGTTCTTATCATGTATCAGTACTTCATTTCTTTTTATAGCTGAATTATATCCATATAATTGAATATTATTCATATAAAATAGTAGGGATAGAAATCTGATTAGTGTTAGTCAGGAGTTGAGATCCAGGAGAAGGGTTGACTACAGAGAGGCCAGGGAGAAATTGTGTGTTATTAAGTTGCTTGTGGTGGTGGTTACAAGACTCTATGAATTTTTCTTGCTTCTTTATTTTTATTTTTATTTTTATTTTTTAATAGATACTTAAATTACATAAATGTTACATTAAAAATATAGGGGATTCCCACATGGCATTCCCACATGACCCTGCTTCTAACGTCTCCCATATTTTCCCACATTAACAACATCCCTCATTAGTGTGGTACATTCATTGCAATTGATGAATACATTTGGAGCATTACCACTAAGCATGGATTACAGTTTACATTGTAGTTTACACTCTCTCCCACCCAATTCTGTAGGTTGTGGCAAGCTATATTATGGCTTGTATCTGTCATTGCAATGTCATGCAGGACAATTCCTAAGCCCTGAAAATGACCCTTACTACACCTGTTTTTCCATTTCTCTGCCCTCAAGCTACTGCCTCCACAACAATGATATAATTTCTTCCAATTCTAAAATCACAATGAGTCTATAGGAGAATACCAGTAAAGTCTACTTTACTCTATAATTCATTCCCCCAAACTGAGGACTCTGGGATGGTGATGTCCCCTCCACCTCTAATTGAGAGGGGGCTTAGACCTAATAGGACCAATGGATGGAACTCTCTTGCTTGCAGTTGTAGATGCCCTGTGTTCCTTGGTATGGTGGTTGTCCATCATCACCTCCTTGTTAGTTGTCCAGGGTAAGGCTAATGAACTGGAGAGTAGGTGTTGCAACTGTCTTGAGGCTCAGGGTCCACCTGGCACATGGAGATTCCAAAGATTTAAGTCTCTTAGACATATACCTACCAACTCTAGTACTAATTATAGGTTCAAATAGAAGGGGAGAAGAGCCATGTGTAGGGAAACCACAAATGAGTCCAAACTGTCACACTGGGGAGCATAAATTCCAAAGTAGGGCCCTCTAGCAAGGCACCTAACTCTGGAGATATCTGTCCTGACTATAGTGTCTGGATGTCTCCAGAGCCTTCAGGATCACCACCATTTGGGGTATTATCTACTTTGACAGTCATGAGATCCTGCTGAGATGTGCATAAGCATAACCTCTGGGATGACCTCTCGAATTACTTTGAAGTCTCTTAGCCTTACAAACTCATGTGTCTACCTCTTACCCCTTTTGGTCAAGGTCTTTTTCCACTTGCATTGCTAGCTGGTGCTTGGTAGTAATCCCTCAGTGCCATGGAAGCTCATCCCCAGGAGTCATGTCCCACAAAAGAGGGAAGGTAATGCATTTATATGCTGAGTTTGATTTAGAAAGAGGCCACATTTGAGCAAAAAGGAAGCTCTCAGGACATAAACCTTAGGCTTCCTATAATATTAGGCAAAGTTACAATTTCAAGAGTAAGGGTTCATAGGCACTGTCATCAATATCAAGGACCTGCAAATGGACCATCCTCCTTCATTAGTCATTGTCCCAATTTCATTTTTATTTTTCAATATGTCTTTGGCATTTTAGGACCTCTTGCCCTTCCAGATAAATTTCATAGTTTTTCCCAATTCAGTAAAGAATGCTGTGTTGATTTTTATGGGGATTGTATTAAATCTGTAGATCAGTTTGGGTAGGATAGACATCTTAATCATGGTTACTCTTCCTACCCATGAACATGGAATATTCTTCCATTTACTTAAGTCTTCTTTGGTTTCCTTTAGCAGTGTTGTTTAGTTTTCTGCATATAAGTCATTTATATCTTTAATTAAATTTATTCCTATGTATTTGATTCTTTTGTTGCTGTTGTAAAAGGGATTTTTTTCTTGATTTCCTCCTCAGATTGCCCATTATTGATGTACAGACATGCTACTGATTTTTTCACATTGATCTTATAGCCTGTGACTTTACTGAACTTATTTATAAGCACTAGAAGCTTTGTTGTAGATTTCTCAGGGCTTTCTATGTATAGGATCATGTCATCTACAAATAGTGAAATTTTTACATTTTCCTTTCCAATTCAGATGCCTTTTATGCCTTTTTCTCTCCTAAGTGCTCGAACAAGTACTTCTAACACAATGTTAAATAGAAGCAGTGAAAGTAGTCATCCTTGTCTTGTTCCTGAAGTTAGAGGGAAAGATTTCAGGATTTCACCATTAAATATGATGTTGGCTTTGCATTTTTCATATATATACCCCATATCATGGTGAGGAGGTTTCCTTCTCTTCCTATCTCTGGTAGTGATTTTATCAGGAAAATGTGCTGTATTTTGTCAAAGGCTTTTTCTGCATCCATAGAGATGATCATATAATTTTTTTCATTCAATCTATTCATGTGGTGAATTGCATTCATTGATTTACTTATGTTGAACCATCCTTGCATAAGAGGGATGAAACCCACTTGGTCATGGTGTATAATTCATTTGATGTGTTGTTGAATATGGTTAGCAAGTATTTTGTTGAGGATGTTAGGATCTAGGTTCATTAGAGAGATTATTCTATAGTTTTCCTTTCCTGCATTGTCTTCATTTGTCTTTGGTATTAGGGTAATGTTGGCATCATACAGTGAGTTAGGCAATGTTCCCTTGACTTCTAATTTTTGGAAGAGTTTAAGCAAGACAGGTGTTAGTTCTTTGGTGGAATGTTTGGTAGAATTCACCTGTGACAGTATCTGGTCCTGGGCACTTATTTGTTGGGAGGTTTTTGATGACTAATTCTATCTCTTTACTTGTAGTTGGTCTGATGATTTCAGCAATTTCTTCTTTTTCAATGTTGGTGGCTTGTGTGTTTATAAGAAATTGACCATTTCATCTAAATTTTCCATCTTGTTGGCATACAATTTTTCATTTCATCTAAATTTTTCAATATCTTATAATATTCCTTATTTTTGTTTGGTCAGTGGTGATATCTCCTTCCTCATTTATTATTTTATGTGTTTGCATCTTCTCTGTTTTTTTCTTTGTTAGTGTAACTAAAGGTTTGTCAATTTTATTAATCTTCAGGAAGAACAAGGTTTTGGTTAGGTTTATTTTTTCCCAGTGCTTTCTTATTTTCAATTTCATTTAGTCCTACTCTGATCTTTGTTCTTTCTTTCTTTTTACTTCCTTTGGGGTTAGTTTTTTATTCTTTTTCTAATTACTCCAGGTGTGTGGTTAGGTCTTTGATTTTATCTCTTTTTTCTTTTTAAAAATAGGCTTTTATGGCAATGAATTTCCATCTCAGTAAAGCTTTGTTGCATCTCATAGGTTTTGATACATTGTGTTGTCATTTTCAATCGTTTCAAGGTAGTTACTTATATCTTTTGCAATTTCTTCCTTGACCCACTGTTTGTCTATGAGTGTATTGTTTAATTTCCATATCTTTTTGCTTAATCTCATTACCTGCCATGTACTGGTTTCCAGCTTCATTGCATTCTGGTCCTAGGAATTATTTTGTATCATTTCAATCTTTCTGAATTCATTTAGAATTGTTTTGTGGCCTAGTGTGTGATCTATTTTGGAGAATGAACCATGTGCTCTTGAGAAGAATGTATATCCATCTGTATTTGGGTGTAATGTTCTGCATATTTCTTTTGGGTCCAGAGCCTCTAATGTATCATTCAAACTCTATGTTTCCTTATTGATTCTTTTTTGTGATGTCCTGTCTAATGGTGATAATGGTGTATTAAAGTCCCCCACTATAATTGTAGAGGCATCTATTTCTCTACTTAGTTTTTCCAGTGTTTGCCTCATGTATTTTGGGGTGCCCTTGTTAGGTGCAAAAATATTTATGATTGTTCTTTCTTCTTGATAGATTACCCCTTTTATTAATATATAGTGTCCTTCTTTGTCTCTTACAATAATTTTGCATTTAAAATCTATTTTACTTGATTTTAGTATAGCTACTCCTGGACATTTTTGGTTATTGCTTGCTTGTAGAATTGTTTTCCAACCCTTAACTTTCAGCGTCCTTTCCTCTCTGGGTTTAAGGTGGATTTCTTGTAGACATATAGATGGGTCATGTTTCCTTATTCATTCTCCACTATGTGTCTCTTGTCTGGTGACTTCAATCCGTTAATATTCAATGGTATTACTGTAAAGGAATTACTTACATTAGTCATATTTTCTAGATGTATGTATGCTTTATGTTGTTTTACTTCTCTTTTTATCTTTTTAGTTGTTCTTACACTCTCCTCCAGCTCTCTCTCTCTCTTGGTTTTTCCTTTTGAACTGCAGAACTCCCTTTAGTATTTCTCAAAGGGAATTTTTTCTTATTGATGTACTCTCTTAATTTTCATTTATCTTTGAATGTTTTGAACTCTCCCATATTTTTGAATGCCAGCTTTGCTGGATAGAGGATTCTTGGCTGGAAGTTTTTCTCTTTTAGTATATTGACTATGTCATACCACTGCCTCTTGTCTCCATGCTTTTAAATGAGAAATCAGCACTTAATCTTATTGAGCTTCCCTTGTATGTGATGGTTCTCTTTTCTCTTACTGCTTTCAGTATTCTCACTTTGTCTTGAGCAATGGACAATTTGACAAGTGTATGTCTTAGAGTAGGCCTGTTAGGATTTATACTGTTTGGGGTGCATTCTCCTTCCTAGATATGTCCATCCAGCTCCCTCAGTAGAGTTGGGAAGTTTTCAGCCATTATTTCGTCGAACACTCCTTCTGTCCCCTTTCCCTTCTCTTCTCCCTCTTGGATGCCTGTAATGCATATGTTTGTATGTTTTGTGTTCCAATTCAAATCCCTAAGTCCCTCCTGGGTTTCTTCTATCTTTTTACCTATCTGTTCTACTATATGTTTGATTTCAGATGTACTGTCTTCAACATCACTGATTCTTTCATCTGCCTCTTCAAATCCGCTGTTATGTGCTTCCAGTGTATTTTTGATTTCTTGGTTTGTGCCATTCATCACTATCATATCTGTTATCTTTTTATGTATGTTAACAATTTCTTCAATATGTTCTCTCAGTGTATTCTTAATACCCTTAATCTCTTCCTTCATTTCATTAAGTTGATTCATGATATTTGTTTGGACATCTCTGATAACTTGTTCCATGTTCTGCATCTCCTTTTAGTTTTTACTTTGTTCATTGGACTTGGACATGTCTTCCTATTCTTAGTATGGCTTGTAATTTTTCTTGGTGTCTTGGCATCTGTTTATTTTGATGAGTTTATTCAGATGATCAGATTCTCTCTCTATTCTATGGTTTTATTTTGTTGTTTGCTTTTGTGTGTGTGGTAAGGTTTCATTTTGACATGTTGTTCCTCTTATTGTCTTTCCTTGTTGTTGTCAATATTCCCTTGAAAAAAATTAGGACCAGAGAAAAGGAAAGAGATAGGAAGTGAAAAAGAATACTACTACTACTAATAGTAAAAGGTAGGTGTGCAGCTGTAGATCTATGAAATTGAAAAATTTACATGAGTAAGGAGTACAGAGAAATAAGTTCAGAAAAGTTGAATAGAAACAATGAAACAAAAAACAGAATAGAGAAAAATATGTAGAATGAATGACAAGGCCTGACTGAAGAGAAAAAGGGGAAAAGAAAATAGAGAGAAAAAGAAAAAAAAGTGAAAAAGAAAGAAAACAGTGAAAAAAGGAAAGAGAAATAAAAACATGAAGAATTGAAGACCAGATAAAAAGAGGTGGAATGATAGAACAACAACCAAAAACAGAAGATATAAAGGTGAAGGAGAGAAAAAAAAATAGCATAGGTAGAGAAAACGGTAAACAAAAGAAAAAAAAGAAAAAAACAACCAAACATACAGAAATAAAGGAAGGAGAAACATAACAAACTAGAAACAAGACAGTAGTGACTCATTTATAAAGAGGAGAAAGAAAGAAGAAAAAAAGATAAAGAACCAAAAACAAACACGGAAAAACAACCTTCTCTCTTAGACCCCTAAGGATCATCTCATGCTGATGCTGTTCATCAATCACTCACCCCGCAGCCTGCCCTCTACAGGTTTTGAACCAAGTTTTAGTGTGTCAAGCAAAGAAAATGAAAAAAAGGAAACTTAAAAAAAATAGAATATCCAAAAAAAGCTAATACAAAGAGAATGTCTATATGTTCCTTTTCATAAACTTTCATCTGGATGCCTGAAAAAGTGTCGTGGTGTATCACTTTTCTAAGAAGAGCTGGTTATTGAACCAGGAGCCTCATATATGCTAGGCAGGAATTCTTCCACTGAGGTACTCTGTCTCCTTAGGTTAATTTGTCTTTTAGAAGGCTATCTGTTGCTTTTGCCTCGAGCAAGATAGATTCCCTACAGTTTGCCGGAGTCCTGCTGATCATTCACCAGTTTATGCCTCTTTTCTGATTTAATTCCTCTCCTTCCCTAGGTGGCTGGGTTTGAGAGCCTACCTGAGGAGATCCCTCTCCCCTCTCCCTGTTGAGTCAGGGTCCCTTTCAATATTCAGGGGGAGCTCACCTGGGTAAACTTACTGCAAAGAAACCCCTCTCCACCATCCCAGACCCCTTTCCCTCCCAGGGAATCTGCTGTCACACTCGATCGGGAGAAAGGAGCCAGTGGCTCCACCTAGGCTATCTGCACTGAGGTTGGGGTATAGGTGCTGCTTTCAGCCTCAGGGGCCCATGACCCACAATTTCTCCCTGGTTTTCCTAATTGTACTGTACCTTCTTAGAGGACTCAGAGCACCTTCCCGTTCAATATATATCCAAAGGAGCTGGCAGGGAGGAAGATTCCTACTCTCCTCTGAGTTTGATACACTTCGCATGGTTTTACCATCATTTAATATCTCGGGGGTGGGGGAAGGGAGTTCTTCTAGGTGGCCTGGAAGTCTAATAACTCACAGCCCTTTGTTTTGGCTTCTTTGTCTCTCCATCCCTCAGTCTCTTGGGAGCCATGAAGCAGTGTCCCAGTCCACTGTACACCAAAGCAGGTCTCCAAGGCAGCCTCCGGCTCCCTCTCTGTTGTTTTAGCAAGAGCTGTGCCCTATCTGCCTAACCCATCATCCATGTTCCCACAATTCCCCCACATTTTTTTTAAATGCAGAGAAATGTACAAAAATTGTGAATTTTACACATATAAATAAAAAAGGAAATAGTACTATAAGAAACCATTTGTGCAAAGTTAGAAATATTCAAAACAGCACTGTCCACATTCTTGTAAGTACATAATAATAAATGCAAGAGGAACAGAAGCAAAGTACAAGAAGGTGAGCACCTCTGGAGGGGGAGGTGTATAGAAAGGAAAGTTCAACTCTCTCCAAAATATTTTATTTCTGAAACAAAAACAGTGATTTGAGGTAAATATAACAAAGAGCAGGGAAGAGAAAACTTCCTTGAGCAAAAAATAAAAGCTATAGGAGAAAATTAACTTGCCAGAGCTGCTGAGCTTCTTTATCCCTTCCTAATCAGCAATCAAGCCAACCTCTTGATGTACTCAAAAGCTGAACAATACTATGAGAATGAGTGTGTAGTTAGGTGATACCATAAACCATTCCCCTAAGTAAATCATGTCAGGTATAATTTGTTTCAACTCTGCTTCTCAAACAATGGTATTTATACTTTAGTAGAAGAGTGTCTTAAGGGTTCTATACAAAAGTGATTATGTTAAGGAATTTAAGATGGGGAGATTATCCTGGATTATTCATGTATACCCAGTGTAATCACAAGAATCTTTATAAGATTGAGGCAAGAGTGTCAACATCAGAAAAGGAGATGAGGTTGTGGAAGCAGAGGTTAGAGTGATGCACTTTGAAGATGAAGGAAGCCTCCAGAAGACATGGAATACAAGCAGCTGGAAAGGAAAGGAAAAGGCAGGAACAGCAGAAACCAGCTTTGCTGCTACCTTTCCTTTTGCCCATGAATCTAATTTTACAATTCTGTCCTCCAAACCGCAAGATAATAAAACTGTGTTGCTTTAAGTCAATAAGATTGTGGTAACTTGTTTCATCAGCAGTTGAAAACTGATATAGACATAGAGTCCAATGTTTTTTAAAATATTAAACATAAAATCAAATTCATGAGAAAACCATTAAGACCAAAGTATAGTAATTCATATGCATAAAATTTTCAAGTAGGAGGAACTAAATGATAAAAAATAGGAAATTATCAAATTCATCATGACTTATTTTTTTTTTATCAATTCTACATGATTTTTTAAAATCTTGTGGAAACTTTTATTTCATTGATGAAAAGAATGCAGTAAGTGGAGTCTATACTGATTAATATCAGACATGCCCCTCTACCTGAAACTGCTGTTAGTTTTTGACTAGCATAAATCTCTATAACTAATTTAGGCACATCTTTGCATTTTGTACCCTGAAATACAGACTAAATTAACTTCTTCCTTGTGGCAGTCTAGAAATGGGCATTATGTTCACTGGCTAAATTTCTTTAAACTCTCAGGCTGCCTATACTGCCCCCAGAAACCATGTTTTACATAGGTTTTTAAGTAAATCATAGCATAGGGAAGGGAGATAATCTAGAAAGCTGAGGTGTACAGTTTAAAAACTCCATAGATTTTTTTTCCCCAGCACTGATAGTCAAACAGTAGATAAGAAGGCCTAGAGTTACAGTACCAGATTAGTCTCCCCCTACCAATGCCCTTTCTGAAACATGCAAAATTGTATATTAATCTCCCCAGAATTCTGAAATGAATCTGCACAAATGACAAATGCTACCTCTGTGGTCCCACTGTCAAGTTACAGGAAGCAGCTAATGGAACTTTGAGAAAAGTATAGGCCCACAGACAGTAACATGCACATAGTAGAGTTTTGCATTCAACTGTCAATTTTCACATGATTAGCATTAAAAAAAACATAACCAAGTACATATATGACCCTCAAGCCCCACACAAAAGTAATTGGTCTCAGATGAAAGAGTGTCCCAAGAGTGATAAATGGTAGGAGCCAACCCAGCTGCAGCCTTTTCTTCAACCATCCCATCAATAGCTCATCATTTCTTGAAGTACTTCGTTTTTCAAAGAGGTAATGCCAAGATCAGTGGGAAAGGCTTCCTGAGAAGTCTCTCTTGGATTTCTGGGTCTGTTCCAGTTGATTCAAGATGAATTGGCTGTTATCAATGAAGCACTCAATGCCGTTCACAAAACAGTCCTCAGCCCAATTGTCTAACTTTGTCCCAGGCTTGACCATGCACTTCTCTCAACAAAGCTCACTCACTTGCTGCTCCAGCTGCTGCAAGTGCTGCTTCTGCATCTCCACCTGGATGAAGTGCTTCAAGTGCAGGTCCACGGTGCCCAAACCCACAGTGGAGGAAGCCAAGGAGGAATCCATCCCAGCGCTACCATGTGTGCTGAGAACAAAGCCACATCAACTGCTCGACTTTCTCGTGCCTCCACAATGGAACCCGAAACACAATCTACCAACTTAAGGACTGCCCGGTAATCTCACTGCATTGGTGCAAGGCTGGCCTGGAAGTCTGCCCCACCAGCTTCCTGCCCCAGCAGGGGTGCTCCCTGGCCTGGGTCTGGCGCTCAACCTCCTGCCTGCTCTCCCACCCTGATGCCAACCTGTGTACTCAGCTCTCACAGTGTGCGGCCGAGTGCCGTTCTTCATGATTTTAAAAAATCGTAATATTTAATACAGGTGTGGTTAAATAAACTTTTCATTTATTGTTGGTTGTTTCATTAGTAATTCTTTTTTCTTTTAATCTTAAGAAATTCTAAAGCAACTAACGTTCAAAAAAAGTTAAAATAAGGAACTGAGTCACAACACAATCCTTTGTTTTATTGTTACCTATTAAAAAACAAATTCATTTTAATTGCTTTCAAATTATGTAGTATAAAATAAATGTATTGTCTTAAAATATTCCTGATGAGATGATTTAAAAAAGGTTAGAGATTAAAATTGCAAATAATATTGTCATTTAAAGATTTTGTTCAGTACAATGGTTTTGATGTATATATGTGAATCTTTTCTATTTATTCTCCTCCAACTAGTTAATGTCAAGTGACCTGTCTTCAAGCTCATTGATTCTATCTTCTGTCTGATAGAATCTGCCATTCAAACACTTTAATGAAATTTTCATTTCTCATATCTTACTTTTCAGATCCAGAACTTGTACTTGTTCCTTTTTTCTAATTTCTGTGTACTTATTATATTATCTATTTGTGGAGACATTCCTTTGTCATTTGAATATATATATTTTTTTAGCAATTTGAGGACATTTAGAAGAGTTGACAAAGTCTTTTTCTAGTTGAGCAAATGTTTGGCCTTCTTCCTTTACAGTTTATATTAATTCCTTTCATTCCCTTGTGAATGGGCTATGATTTCTTATTTCTTTGCATGACTCATACATTTTTTTTAATGTGGGCAATTTGAATATTATAGTGTGGCAAATCTTGTCACCCTTCTCAGGGTTTGTTGTTGCTGTTCTTTGCAGGTGTTGTTTGTTTAGTGACTTTTTAGACGTGATTTTGTAAAGTCTATGGTGTTTGTTATCTGAGGCCATAGAAGCATCTGTTCCATAATCATTGTTATCAGTGAGTGATTTGACAGAGGTGTTCTCAATACCTGCGACAAAAATGAAAAAGATGAAGATGAAAACAAAGAAAAAAAGAAAAACCTCTTTAAGTCTTTTCACATTTGCTATGCTTATGTTTAGCTGTCAGTGTAGAACTATTTCTCAGTGAGTAGGTCAGCAAGACTTTGGAAGTCTTCTCATATCTTTTCTGAGCATGCATCTTGCAATGAGGTCTTCTGTGTTCTTTATAGTCTCCAAGATATGCAAGAGACTTTTTTTTGAAAAGCAAGAGCTTTTCAAAACCCTTCATACCCTGATAATATCCTTCCCCTGCAGGGTTTTGTTTTAGGATCATTTTAAACCTATAGATCATTTGGGGAAAATTGACATCTTAATAAGATGGCTTCTTCTGATCCATGAACACAGTGTATTTACCTACTTATCTAAGTATTCCTTACTTTTTCTCAACAATGTATTATGGCTTTCATTGCATAGATCATGCAAAACTTTGTCAGATGTATCTCTATGTATTTCATATTTTTTGATGTAACTGTATGGTAAGTATCCAATGATATGGCTCCCAATGATTTCCACATCCTAGTCTTTCTGTCCCTGCATTCCCTCCCCTCCTAGATTATGGGTTAGAACTAGTGCTTTGCTTCTAGAATATTGAAAAAGTGATGGGAAGTAATTTTTTAATCAAGTTAAATAGATGGTAAATTTTGTCTTGATAATATTTTCTCATATTTGTCCATATTGCTCTCTTGTATGCTTGTCCTGACAATGCAAGCTTCCATGTTTTGAAGTGTTTTATGTAGAATTCCTCACAGTGAGGAACCAAGGGAGGTCTCCAGCCAACAGCCCATGAGTAACTGAGGACTCAGTCCAGCAGTCTATGAGAAGCTGAAATCTGTTGTCAATCAGATTAGCTAGTAATTAGTTCTTTCACAGATGAGTCTTGAGGCAATTCTAGCATTGTGAGAGACTCAGAGCCAGGGGACCCAATTATCTTTCCTTGTTTTCTGAGTCATGGACATTTTGAGAAAACTGTAAGACGATACATATATGTTAAGCCAATGAGTTTTGGAATAATATGTGATGGAGAAATAGAAAATTCTTAGATTTTTACACATAGAAATTTACGGTTGCCATAATTAATTCCTATATCTGTAGATGGGTCTTTGGGAATTGGGCAGCGGATGCAGGCTGGGAGGTTTTTGTGTACCAAGTTAGGAAAGCCTAAATTGCCTGAATGGACAACTAGCTGAAACCTGGGCTTGAGGATGCTATTTGGGACAGCTTAAGAAAAACTGGGGAACATCATTTTGGAAATTGGGAGCAGGTGGACCCTTATTATGTAATGGCATACTTCTGAGTGACAACATTTTCTGCAGTAACATGGAAAGCAGAACATGTACTGAATAAACTTCGTTATCTATCTAAAAAGACCTCGTTACATGAACAGATATATGATGTTTTTAAAGCCTCAATATGTAAACTGTACATTTCAGCCATATTAATTTATAAGTTCATATAATTTACATAAAAATTCCAGAAGACAACCTGTAAAAAATAATCCCTTTCTGTTCAAAATCAAGGGATGGAGGTTGTAGAGGGTCTTTAACAAGCAATTGGAGATCACTGGTGTCTGATTAGAATCGTGCCTACCTCATCATATATGTGAATAAATATATACTAAACATAAGAAATTGTTATAACACAATATTTAGAAGTTCATTAAAATGTGCAAAATGTTTCCATAGATATTTTATTAGAAAACATATATAAAAAAATAAAAGAGCTTAACATCATTAGCAAGAGTGAAATTAAAACCATAATGAAATAGTAAAGATCAGAGCAGAAACAAATGAAATCGAGAACAACAAAAAATTAGAATCAACAAAACCAAAAAGTGGTTCTTTTTGAGATCAACAAAACTGAAAAACCCTTAGCTAGACTGACAAAGAAAAAAAGAAAGGCGACACAAATAAATAATTAAAATGAGAAATGAGAGGGGGCCATTACCACTGATTCCGGAGAAATAAGAGAGATCATAAGAGGATACTATGAACAACTGTATGCCAAAAAACTAGAAAATGTAGACGAGATGGACAATTCCTGGAAACACATTAACCATATGCACCGACTTTAGAAGAAATAGAAGACCTCAACAAACCAATCATAACTGAAGAGATTTAAACAGTCATCAAAAACCTACCAAAGATGAAAAGCCTGGGACTAGAAGGCTTCACAGGTTAATTCTATCAATTATTCAAGATGAACTAACACCAATCTTGCTCAAGCTCTTCCAAAAAAGTAAACAGGATAGAATACTACCAAATTCACTCTATGAAGCTAACATCACCCTAATAGCAAAACCACATAAAGATACTCTGAAAAAAGAAAATTCCACACCAATGTCTCTAATGAATTAAGATGCAGAAATCCTCAACTAAATACTTGCAAACAGAACCCAAGAGCACATTAAAAGAATTATACACCATGATCAAGTGGGTTTTACCCAAGTATACAAGGGTGTTTCAGCACAAGAAAATTAGTGTAATAAACAACATTGATTAATTGAAGAGGAATAATCACATGATCCTCTTAATTGACGCAGAAATGGTATTTGACAAAATACAGCACACTTTTTGATAAAAGCACTCCAAAAGATAGAAATAGAAGGAAGCTTTCTTAATATGGTAAAGTGCGTATATGAAAAAACTACAGTGAACATTATACTTCACACTGAAAGACTGAAAGATTCCCCACTGAGATTAGGAACAAGGCAAGGATGCCCACTGTCACCATTATTATTCAATATTGTGCTAGTTCTAGTTAGAGCAATTAGGATAAATAAAGGAATAAAAGGCACCCAAATAGGAAAGGAAGAAGTAAAACTTTCACTATTCACTGATGACAGGAACCTATATCTAAAAAATCCTGAAAAATCCATAACAAAACTACTAGAATACATGAGTTAAGCAATGTGGCAGGATACAAAGTTAATATGTAAAAATCAACAGTGTTTCTATACACTATTCATGTGCAATCTGAGGAGGAAATCAGAAAAAGAGTTTCATTTATATTAATAATATCAGCTAAAAATTTAAATATTTAGAAATAAACTTAATCAAGGACTTAAAAGATCTGTATTCAAAAAACTACAAAATGTTGCTAAAAGAAACTGAAGAAGACTTAAATAAATGGGAGGGCATTCCAGTTTAATGGACTGGAGACTAAATATCATTAACTTGTCAGTTCTACCCAAACTAATTTACAGATTCAACACAATCCCAATAAAAATCCCAACAGCCTTTTGTGCAGAAATCAAAAACCCAACGATCAAATATATTTGGTAGGTTAAGGGGCCCAAAATCACACACACACACAAAAAGTCTTAAAAAAGAACAAAGTTGGAGAACTCTCACTTCCTGACTTTAAAGCATATTACTTAGCTACAGTGGAAAAACAGCATGGTACTGTCGTAAGGACAGATTGACCAATGGAACAGAATCAAGAACTCAGAAATTGATACTCACATCTAAAGTCAAGCAATTTTTGACAAAGCTGTTAATCCCACCCAGGTGGGCCAGAAAGGTCTATTCAAAAAATGGTGCTGGGAGAACTGGATTGACATATCCAAAAAAAAAAGAAAAAAGACCCCTATCTCACACCTTATACAAAATTAACTCAAAATGGATCAAAGATTTAAATATAAAAACAACCACCATAAAACTCCTAGAAGTAAATATTGGAAAGGAGTAGAGAGATAAGAACACTTATTTACTGTTGGTTGAAATGTAAAATAGAACAACCACTGTGGAGGACTGTTTGGCAGTTTCTAAGGAAGCTGAATATAGACTTGCTGTGGGACCTGGCAATATCATTGCTAGGAATATATCCAGAAGAAATGAGAGCAGTGACACAAATCGATATTGCACACTGGTGTTTATAGGGTTGTTATTCACGATAGCCAAGAGCTGGAAACAACCCAGGTATCCATCAACTGATGAATGGATAATCAAATTGTGGAATATACACGTGATGGAATATTATGCAGCAGTAAGAACAAATGAAGTCATAAAACATAGGACAACATGGATGAACCTGGAGTACATTATGTTGAGTGAAGCAAGCCAGACAGAAAAGGACAAATACTATATGATTGTCCTCTTATGAACTAACTATATTATGTGCAATATAAATATGTTATGTGAAATAGAATATGGTTAGAGTTGCATATATAAGACCATTTTTCTTTGAAGCTGAACAAATGTAAGTTAATAGTACCAAATGTTAACATAAGATCAGACAAAAAAACACCACATTATATTAAGTGAAGACCAGTCATAGAGTACTACATATTGTATGTTTCCATTTATATAAAATGTAAATAAATCAATTTATAAAGATGAGAGGAGATTAGTGGCTATGAAGGTCCAAGGAAGGAATTCTAAGGGGTGTCGAGTCTTTTTGGAGTAAGGAAATTGTTCTAAAATTTTTGTGATGATGAATGTACAACATTGTGATTTTACTAAAAGCCATTAATTATACACTTAGGATAGAATAGCCAGGAACAGCAGCTATGTACATTGGAGGAAGCATAGAGACATTGAGAGGTGACAAATTTTCTTGTTTGTTTGTCTGTTTTTTGTTTATTATTATTATTGAAATAACGAAAATGCTCTAATCATGATTGAAGTGATGAATGAACAATATGTGATTATAGCAAATATCATTGATTATACACTTTGCATGAATTATTTGTTTTTTTAATATGCATAAATAAAATTAATTTGTTAAAAAAAAAACCAATGATGTACCCCTCCAAATTCATTAGAATGGTAATAATTCAATGGACTGACATTACGAAGTGTAGGACAGGTTTTAGAGCAAATTAAATTCTCATGCACTAATAATGCTAATATTATATGGTACAACAAATTTAGCAGTTTTGTGGTTTCCTAAAAACTTCCTAGAAACCCAGCATTTCCATGCTTATTTAGCCAAAATAAATGAAAACATATATTCTCACTCAGAGTTTTAAATTTTTGGTAGTAGTCTTATTAATAATAATAAAACACTGAATATGAGCAAATGTCCATCATCATGTGTGATAATGAAAAAAACATGGATGAATCTAAAAAATAATATGGTAATCAAAGAAGCTAGACTTAAATTATATGCTGTTTTATTCCATATTTATGAAACCCTAAAAAGTAAATTTAATTTTTTTATTTGAGAATTGTGAGTTAACAAAACAAATCAAACATACCATATAGGATTCCCATATATCACCCCACCAACAACACCTTACGATATTGTGACTCATTTTTTACAAATGATGAAAGAACATGGTCATAAGATTACTACTGTCTATAGTCCATAGCTTATATTTAGTGTATTTTTCCCACAAATCATCCCATTATTAACACCTTGTATTAGTATTGTATATTTGTTATAGTTTATGAGAGAACAGTCTCAGATTTGTAGTATTAACCACAGTCCATCATTCACCACGGGGTTCACTGTGTTATATGGGCCCCTGCCTTGTGCAATCCATCTAAAATGTACACGCAGTGGCTCACAGTTTCATCACAGAGCTGAGCTGTCATCAGCTCAGTCCATTTCAGAAGATTTTCATTATTCCAAAAGGAAATTTCCCATTCTTCTTATACCTCCCCCCATTATTGACTTTAGCATTGCTATAGTACCTTCTTTGCCATTGCTGTAAAAAATATAATAGTATTACTGTTAACTATAATTGATACCTTACCAGGTTGTATTTTTCTCATGTATCTCTATATTATTTTTTAAAATACAATTTTATTGAGGTATATCATTCATATATAAACATGAATATATAAATGAATGATTGTTTATGTATGTTCACATATATAAATAATAAGTGTATAGTAAAAGTTGTGAACTTACAAAACAAGCATGCATATTAACAATAGGGTTCCCCTACATTTCCCCACCACCAACACCTTGCATTGTTGTGAAAGATATGTTACACACTATGAAAGGGTGTCATCAAAATTTTACTACTAATTATAGCCCATATCTTATATTTGGAGTATTTCACCAAGCCACAAGATTACTAACATACTGTATTATTATTACACATTTGTTGTAGTTTGTGAGAGAATTGTCTAATATTTGTCTTGTTAACCACAGTCCATCTTCCACCACTGGATCCCCTGTGTTATACAGCTCTATGTTTTGTAAAATCCATTTAAAGGGTACACTCAGTGGCTTTCATTTTCATAACAGAGTTGTGCTGTCATCACTTCAGTCAATTAGGTTCATTTCCATTACTCCAAAAGGAAACACCCTTATATCTCCTGTTGTTGTCTCTTAGAATTGATATAATATCTTCTTTGCCATTGCTTCAAAAATATTGCAATATGCTGTTAATGATTGTCAATTATTTACACTAGGTGTAATTTTCCTGTGTATATCCATATTGTTAACACCTTGTCAATGAGGACAATTCGTGTACTGGTACTCTTTTTTTTTTCAGATTTGCTTTTCTTTTAATTAAAAAAAATTTTTTTTAAGTAGCTTTAGATTACATAAATGTTACTTAAAAACATAGGGGATTCCCATATGCCCCCTTCCCCTTCCCACACTCTCCCACATTAACAACATCTTTCCTTAATGTGGTACTTTGTTACAATTGATGAACACATGTTGAAGCATTGCTACTAACCATGGACTATGGTTTACATTATACTTTACATTCTGTCCAGCACAAGTTTTCAGTTTATGACAAAATGTATTTAAAAAATGTCCTGTATCTGTCATTGTAATTCCATGCAGGACAATTCCAAGTCCCAAAAATGCCCTAATGTTACATTTATTTTTCCCTCTCCTTCCCCTCAGAACATCTGTTGGCCACTGCTTTCATATCAGTGATAAAAGTGCTTCCATTGCTAGAATAATAACGTCTATAATAGAATAATCACAAGTTTACTTTAGTCCATTGTTCATTCCCTAATCTTGAGGATTTGGGGATGGTGAGGCCCACTCTGTTTCTAATTGAGACGGGGCTTAGATCCCATGGGGAAAATGAAAGGAACTGTCTTGCTTGCAGTTGCAGACACTCTCTGTTCCTTGGTATGGGTGTTATCCATCATCATCTCTTTTTTAGCTGTCTTGGGTGAGTCCAATGAATTGGAGAGCAGGTCTTGCAACTCTGCTGATATTCAGGGCTCAACCAGAACATGAACAGACCAAAAATTTAAGTTTCTGGGACATATGTTTAACAAGTATAGTGCAAATTATAAGTTCAAATAAAAGGGGCAGAAAAGCCATGTGTAGGAAAACTACACAGTGGAACATAAATTCCAAAGTAAGGCCCACTGACAGGGTGCCAAATTCCCGGTCTTGTATGCCCTGCTTATAGTGTCTAGAAGTCTCTAGATCCCTCAGGATGGCTGTATGAAGCACTGTTTACTGTGGCAGTTGTTGAGATCCTGCTGAGACATCCATAAGTGTAACCTCTGAAATGACATCCCCACTCACTTTGAAGTCTCTTAGCCATAAAAACTCAGTTGTATAGAATATTTACCCATTTTGGTCAAGGTCTTTTTCCAGATACATTGCTATTTTGTGCTTGGTAATAATCCTTCTGGGCAATGGAGACTCATCCCCAGGACCCATGTCCCCCGCTGGGTGGAAGATAGTGCGTTTATATGCTGCGTTTGGCTCAGAGAGAGGCCACCATGGAGCATTAAGGAGGCCTTCAAGAGGTAACTCTTATGCAACATATAATACTAGGGTAAGTTTCAATTTCACAAGAAATGATTTGTTAAGTACAATCATCAATATAAAGAGCATGCTGGCGTAATGGTCTTTCCTCCTTCACTAGGCACTACCCATATACGTGGGGGATTCTTGCCATTCTAATAGTGAATGTAGAAGGACTCCACAGGATGGGCATTCAGTATTCTTTCAGTTATTGTACGGTTCTCAATCCACTGAGACAATGCGCCATGAACACTTGAACATATTCATATGCCTTAGAGGCATGCCCAGGTACACCCCTCCCCACATATCACCCCATCACTGACACCTTGCACCACTGATCCTACCCTGCCATGGTTGTGTCTGTTCTGTGATCCAAAACCTCTCCAAAAACGAAGTCAACAAAATAACCAAATAAAATTACTAATAAAAGAAAATAATAATAATTCAAAAGATACAAAAATACAAAATGAAAAAAGTAAAACTTTGACATAAAAATTCTTTTTATACATTGTGTCTTTCATTAAGATCTGTTTTTCTGTACGTACATTGACAATATAGTGTCAATTTTTTTAGCATGTTTTCGCAGTGTCTTATTTTTTTCATTTTCTCTTCAAAGATGATTTAGGTTACAGAAAAGTCACATCAAAATATAGGGGATTACCATATACCCAATGCCCTCCCCATTTTCTCTTTCTTGAGGTAACAGGGCTGGGGATTGAATCCAGGACCATGCATGTGGGAAGCTGGCGCTTAATCACCGAGCCACATGGCCTCCCCTGAGTTGATTCCCCTGTTCATTTACTTATTGTTCATTTCCATTTTTTTTTTTTTTTTAGGATGCACCAGAGACTGAACCCAGGACCTCCCACATTGGAAGCAGGTGCTCAACTGCTTGAGCAATATCTGCTCCCTGTATTGGTACTCTTAACCACAATCATTATCCACTACCAAAATCACTAGATTATACAGTCCCTAGATTATCCTCTAGCTTTCTTTCAGTTGACATTAACCTCCCTAGACTACCCCTTTCTGCCACAATTAGATTTATAAATCAGCACTATTGATTATGCTCATTATAATGTGTTACCATCAACTCTAACCATTTCCCCATATTTACAATCTCCCTTATTAATCATTCTAAATGCATTCAGTATCAGCTCCTGCTTCTCAACCCACATTCTATCTCCTAGTAATCTATACTCTAGAGTTTAAATCCATGAGTTTACTTATCATGTTTAGTTCATATTAATGAGACTCTTCAATATTTGTCCTTTTGTGTCTGGCTTAGTTAACTCTACATAATGTTCTCAAGATTCATCCATGTTTTATATATGTCCCAAGTACGTTTCTTCTTACAGCTGGATAGTATTCCATTGTCTGTAAATACCACATTTTGTTTATCCATTCACCGGTTGATAGACACTTGGGTTGTTTCCATCTTTCAGCAATAGTGAATAGTGCCTTTATGAATATCAGTGTGCAAAATGACTGTTCACATCCTTGCTAGAAAAGGTAAATTTAATTTTAAGTGACAAAATCAGATCAGTTTTTACCTAGACTTCTTATTGACTGGGTCCAGCATCACTAAATAAACAAAAATCAATTGCATTTCTGCACTCTGACAAAATACATGTAAAATGATATTTAAAAATGCTGCCATTTAAGAGAATTAGGAACACTAAATGCCTAGTAATATAAGCCACACAATGTGTGCAAGAAATCTATAATAAAATGTACAATCTTTTTGAGAGGAATTAAAAATACCTAAGTAAATAGAGAGATATAACTTATGAATTGAAAACCTCAGTATTGTAAAGACCTCAGCTCTTCTCACTTTGATTTAAAGATTTAACTCCATCATTATTTAAGATTTTTTTTTTTGACATGGTGATTCTACAATTTATGTGGCAATGAAAATGTCCAAGATGGCCAGGAAAATCTTAAAAGACTAAATTTGGTAAGACCACTTATGCTACCAGATATAAAACCAATTATAATAAGATAATAGTTAACACATCATGTTATTAGGACAAAAATAGACAAAATGATCAATTGAGCAATATCATAATTTCAGAAACAGACATAGCTATATATACTTGCCTTATTTTTGTTGAAGAAAACAATGTAGTGTAGTGGGAAATGAATTGGTGGCAGGCCAATTGATTTCCATATGGAAAAATGACATCTCTACCCTTATTATGCATCATGCAAAGAAATCAATTCCAGGTGGATATTGATAATGTAATAAAGTTTTCAAAAGTTAATGCTGAAGAATATCTTCATTAGCTTAGACTAGAGAAATATGTATTAGAAAAAATTACATACTAGAAAGGAAAAATGAAAAACTGGACAATATTCAAATTAAACTTTCTGTTCATCCAAAGACAATATCATGAGACTAAATAGCAGTTAGAGTGGGAGAAGAAGAATTGCTAACTTCACTCATTGTTGGTAAAATGCAAGATAACACCACAATGCAATCACAAGTCACCCACCAGAATTCTAAAATGAAAAAAGTACAAAATACAAGTACAATCACAATATGGAACAACTGAAATTCTCAAACACTATTGGTGGGAGTTTTTACATTTTACAAACAACTTGGAAAAGTGCTTGCACATGTCTGTTAAATTGGAAGATATGTTTACTTTATGAAGCAATAAAGCTGTTCAAAAGAAACAAGTATCCATGTTTTCCTAGAGATATAAAAGAATATTCACAGCCACACTGCTCATAAAGGGAAAAAACAGAAACTAGCCAAACGTCCCTCAACTGTAGAATGGATTAATAAATCATATATTCATACAATGGGAAACTATTTGGCATGGAAAATGAACAATGACCAAATACAGCAACATGGATTAAGTCCCTAAGTAATCTTGATTGAACAATGTCAGACCCAATGGACTATATACTGCAGGAAAAACAGAAGTACTCAGCATTAGCTATTATGTTAGAAGATAGGACAGAGATTGTTCTTGGGACTAGAGTACTGTTTCAAATGGGACACTAGTTCAGGTTGTTGATTTCTTGATTGTGTTGCCTTTGAGAAAATTAATTATGCTATACACCTAAGAACTGTGTAGTTTTCTATATGTATGTTATATTTTAATAAATAGATATCAAAATGTTAAAACTCCTTCTGAAATAGGTAAGGGCCATTTTAGGAAAAAAATATTCATGCTTTTAAGCCACTAAGTTGAGTCTTATCAATAAACTTTTTCAATTAACTTCACTATGTTTTTGATGTAATATAATCATAATCCAAAGCTTTTTTGAAAAATAAATAAATAAAAACTTTAGGGGAGCAGATTTAGCTCAAGTGGTTGAGTGCCTTCTTCCCATGTACAAAGTCCTGGGTTGATCCCCGGTATTCCTAAAACCAAACAAACAATAAAAAAAAAACAAAAAACTTTCATTGGGGAGCAGATGTAGCTCAAGTTGTTGAATGCCTGCTTCCCATCTATGAAAGTCTGCATTCAATCCCTGCTATCTCCTAAAAAAAAAAAAAAAAAGTAAAAGAATAAAAAAGAAAAACAAAACTTTATGAGATTATAGCTTTAATTTTCATTGAATTTACTTTCTAAGAGATTTTAAAAATTCATTTTTTATGGACCTCCTTCTCAGGGTTATCCTACTCCCCTGGGTGCATTGATCTCTTCTAGGCCCATGACTCTTAACACTGAAATATCTAATTAAAAAATTATTGCATATTCTCTTGCCCAACTCTTGTACCACCTCAGACTCAAGATCAACAGGCTTGCTGTAGGTTCCCTTCTCTGATCATTTGGGTGCTTGACTATGTGGTTCACTGAAATGCATATTAAAGAGAAACAAGATTAGGATGAAGACGCAAAGGTGCAACCAAAAGACTTTCCTTGGAAAAGGACTGCATGAACATGGTATTTATACCATTTGCTTGCCTTTAAGCCAGAAGGACTTGAAAGCATCCTTCTTCACTGAACTCCCACATAACTGTCAATTTCTAAGACACTTAATTGGATCCACTGTCAAGTGAAATCAAGACATAATCTTATCGTCCATTCATGAGATATATTGTTATAATAATCTCATTCCAAGTCATCCTCCTCAAGCCAACTGCCTAATATATTGGAGATATTTTCTCAAGGTCCTTCTCACAGCTGTTTTCACCTGGTAGTTTCTCAAGCTATAGATGAGAGGATTCACTAAGGGGATAACCACACTGTACTGTACAGAGAAGATCAACTGCAATGGTGAGCCCGAGGCTGGCAATAGATAGCGAAGAAAACCTGAACAAAAAAAATAGGAGGACTACAGTGAGGTGAGAGGAGCAAATGGAGAAGGCCTTACTTCTACCTGAGGGGGAGTTAATGCTCAGGATGGTGGAGACAATGGGAGTATAGGAATAAACAATAAGGAAGCAGGTTCCAATTCCATGCAGCAGACAAGAGCAGAGAAGCACTGTAAAACTGGTGGATATATCAGAACAGGACAGAAGGAAGAGTGAGGGCAGCTCGCAGCTGTAGTGGGGGATGAAATCATCTCCACAGAAATCCAAGTTCATAGCAAGAAAAGTGTTGATGAAAGCATTCAGAAAGCCCAGACTCCAGAATCCACAAACCAGCCCCTTACAGAGCTGTTTGCTCATCATCTGTCCATATAGCAGAGGGTGGCAAATGGCAACGTAGCGGTCATAGGCCATGGCTGAGAGCAGGCTGGCTTCCGTGGCCCCAGACTCAAAGACAAAGAAGACCTGAGCCAGGCAGCCTTCAACAGAGATGGTTTTCCTCTGAGACAGGAAATTCTTCAGCAGCTTTGGCACTGTGCCAGAAAAGAAGCAAAAATCCAGGAAGGAGAGGTGACTCAGGAAGAAGTACATGGGCGTGTGGAGCTGAGGATTTGCTCTGATGACCAGCAGCATCAACAGGTTCCCCATCAGGGTCAAGATATAAATTCCCAGGAACAGCACAAAGAGGAGAGCCTGGACATGGGGGTCAGCAGACAGTCCAAGGAGGATGAACTCAATGATGGTGCTATGGTTCCCCAAGGCCATTTAGAGATGCTGCTGTCTAGAAATAAATAGGGACAGAGTGTAACCTCTATTGACCACATTCATTACTTAGGAGGGGGTGTCTTCCTTCCTAATAACTTAGAGTTCCTGTATATCCTCACTGGTTCCTTTGAATCTCTTCATCCTGTGTTGATATTTTCTTTAAATTCTAACCATTTCAAATGTCACTATGATATCACCTCATGGCTGATAGTCTACTTCAGAGATTGGTGAAAAAATTTATTACTATTTTCATTAAGGACTATGACTGATAATAGTCTGTTTTTTTTAATGTTTGAACGTGCTCTAAAATATTTCCTACACCTTGTAGATTATAGTATACTTCCTAGAGAGGATGTTACAAAACTTGTCTTCTTTTCTCTCTTACTTAGTCTCTTACTCCCATTTAAAAGCTAGTCATGATTATATTATGCCTCACCCCCCGCCGAGATAGCTCCCTTGTCTGTCTGCTCATTGTCTACTCGTCTCTTCTGTTGTCTTTGCTCATTGTGTCTGCATGTTGTCTGCTCATCTTCTTTAGGAGGCACTGAGAACCGAACCCAGGACCTCCGATGTGGGAGTTGTGTGCCTCACCTTTTAAGCCACATCTGCTCACTGTTAGTCTACTCATTGTGTTTGCTCATTGTGTCAGCTCATTGTGTCAGCTCATTGTTTCTGCTCATTGTGTCTATTTGTATTCTTTAGAAGGCACTGGGAACTGAGCCCGCGATCTCCTGTGTGGAAGTCTGGCACCCAACTTCTTGAGCCACAACTTTTCCCAAATAATATTATTTTGATGATACTATTTTGCCTTCTAATAGCTTTTTTACAGGCACTTTCACATAAAGTGCCTACTTCATCTTTGTGACAATACTAGAATTTGTAGACTCTAGTGTGTGTATGCTTAGTATGTGTGTATATTTTTTTGAATATTATATTTTCTTTATTTGAAGGATGGAATATAAGGAATTAGGGAGTAATTTTCTGCATCCATTTTGCTGGAGAGAAATTTGAGGATCTGATGTTATATAACTTGTCAAAATTTACCGTTTGAAATTTCAAGATTTGGCACCATTATGAGGACCCAAGACAAAAGATCATTGTACCATTAAGCGTCTTCCAATCAAGCCTTGGTCTTTTGAGTCCTTTATTATCTGGCATCTATTGACTTCTGTGATTGTTGAGCTACTACTCTATGGAGGGCCTCAATGCTTGGTGCTGACTAGTGTACTCCCCTCTGATCACCACATGAACAAATCTTTCTCTTTCCCTTTACTCAAGCATGTGCTCCACATAGAATGCCCTGTCTTTCAATCTAAATATTATTTGCATTCTCCCTCTTACCAAAATTTCTTTGTCTTCCTTCATCTTATCCTTTCCTGAAATCACCAGTAAATGTAACAATTGGACAATTATTATGATTGAGTGCATGATAACTGATTAGTCATCATAAGCACTTTTGTTTTTAACCCCCAGAACCAATTTGGGGCATTCACTATACTGAGAGTTTTCAAATAAGAAAACAAATGTATTTGGTATCTTACAGTTTAATGTTATTATTCCCACTGTCTCTTCTCTGATTTCAAGAATGTGCTCTTTGTATCTTGGTCTGATTGCTCCCTGTTTAAGATTTCTTATGCATTCTTATTTCTTGTCATAGTATCTCCTAATTTATCCATTCACCATAATAAACATTTTTCCCTGTATGACAGCAGATGAATCACTCTTTTTCTCTGGTATCTGGTGTAACATTTGTTTAGTGTGTTTCTTTTTACCCCCTTCCATGACATTATGGTTTTTTGATGGCTGTGATTGTGTTCTATATTATTTTGCATGCAGGACACTTGCCCCTGTGAAGGAAAATGCATACAATAGAATTCCAATGAGTATTTGCAAGGAAAAGAACTTAATGAAGTGAATAGTATAGACTGCATAGCTCATATTGTGAGTGAAAATTTCCATATCCACAAGCTTAAGAAAGACAGAGCACCTAGGAGAAGTGGAAAGTGAAGGCAAAGAAATGGGTGTCTGTGTCTCTATATGTAACGGGGCATGATTGTTGTCACTATGGGAGGTCAGGAAGTGGACTTGACTTGTGCACCTACCATCAACCACCAGATCCCTGTGCCTGAAGAGTCATCCCAAACCCATTAGCCAATTTTTGCCTGTATAGAAAAGTGTTTAAACCCATTGTTAGGCATCTACAACCACCTAGCCATCAACCCACCATCATCCATTTATCCTTTAGTTGATTTGTCTCCTCGTGTATTTACTTTGTTATTCTTTCCTTTCCTTAATAATCCACCTTTCCTTTTGTTTATTCTTCTACCATCTTTCCACAAACCCCTAAATTCAGATAACAAATATTCACAGATTTCTGCTACATATCAGATTGTGTTAGGCAATGGGAGGAAGACAACTTAATTTCTCCAACTCTTATATAAATATTCTTTCCCCCCCTTAGATTTAATGTTACTTGTCATTAGAATACAGGTCTAAATTCACTCCTAAGATTTTCTACTCTTGCTTAGCTTGAAATCTGATCTGGGATTACACTTAGATTGTTCCTTTTTGTGATTCATTGTGCCTGGCTTGGTAACTTCACAGTGTTTCCCCAGTCCCACTCATCTTTTATTTTGTCCTGTAATCTGTATGTTTGTCATGATATGATGATGTCTGTCATTGGGGTGCTCAGAAGACTCACAATTACATTGAATTCTTATACATGTCCACCTATGCAAACCTGCCCTTTCTACTTATTATCTCACTATTAATATTGAATAGTCACCCAATTCTCCAGCCTAATGGATCTTCTTAGATTCGGTATATACTATACATCAGCTTTTCCTTGTAGGATAGTACACAACAGAATGGCTCAAATAAATCCTAATTGAGCACTAATGCATCCTGCTTAAAAATTCTATTTTGAGTAATTCCTCTTATTCCTACATTTGTCAAATCCTGTTGGATGTATACAATTTCCCTGGTGTCTAAACTACCAATCAACAACAATAGAACAAAAAAATAAATTGAGGCCATTATCTCCAACAGTATGAAGATTTCAGCATTTGGTATTTTTGGTCTGAATTAAGTGGAAAATTGTTTGGATTAATTTCCTTTTTGTTCATCTTATGTTTCTTTTTTCCATCCGAGGGATCACAGTGCTTTCAGTTCTCCGTGAAATTGAATGACTCAGCTCAGTTCCATATTGATTAGGGAAGGAATATTCTGCATCTTTACAGTGAAAGGAAGGATCAATGCAGAAGTTAGTTTTGTGTGATTCTTCAAAGGAAACCTGGGTTTACCAATTTGCTTGTGATAGTAACTTAATATAACACAACTTTAAGGATCAGCAGATATGAATTTGGTGGTTATTCCAAAGGTAATCCTCTTTGGTCACTTATTCCATGTTTACACATAAAATAACTCCTCAAAATTATTCATAATATTAATACATTCAGTCCTAATGAATAGAGGAAGAGGATGCTCATGATAATGAAGAAGATAGCGCTAAATACCATTCCAAATACTTTACATGTACTAAGATACTTATTTCTCACAGCAATCCTATGAGATAGGGACCATTTATATCCCTATCCCTTCATGTTTTAAACATGAGAAACTGAGGCAGAAAACTGGTAGAGAACTGCCCAAATTCACAGAGGTAGCAAGCAGTGAAGTTGGAATTTGAACCCAGCAGCTTGGCATGTAACTTCTTACATCCTTTCCATGAAAGCATGGAACAAGAGACATATAACATAGGATTCTTAACATTTTGTCATTTTCAAATGAATTTAATTTAAAAATCTTAGTCAATTTCACAATTGCTGGAATTGATTTAGAAGGTGAAGAGAATGAGGCCCAGTGTTTCCTTTAGTCACTGAGTATGGAAAAGTACTCCACTTCACCAAAATTGGGAGAATTTGGATACTCAGAGACAGTAGAAATACCATGGGTTTGGGAAGCCCTTAGACTAGGGTGTGGTGAAAATAAGTGGACCAGGAACAATAACCTCAATGAATTCAATTTTTTCTTTACTATTTCTTAGTTTAGATCTCTACTGCTATTTTCTTCAGCCTCTAATTAGTTTGATCCATACTGAAGATGAAGGAAGTTAGTAATAGCTGAAAATTAACTTTCTATGGTACATCTAATTGAGCCTCGGAAAGGACCAAGATCTACTTTCTGCTCTGATGTGTCCTCTCCACTGCTCCCTTGACTTATGCTCCAGCTGCAGTTTCCTGCCTTTATTATACTCATAGGGCATGAAGCAATGCTGAGTTTGAAGTTAGAGTGCACAATATCTCTCCTCCATATCTTAGCATTAGTCACTGTTGCCAGAGGGTTTTCCCCAGGTAGCTGCTCAGAGTAGGTGACCACCTCGACCACACGGCATGGAAATGTGAACATCTACATTGATTTGGGGGCTTATTCTCTAGCACACAAAAAATACATGGAAAGACTCAGGGTGAAAACATGCATCTCGGAGAGACAGAAAGAGAGGTTATATGAAGAAAGAGAAAAGTAGTCAGGAGAGAGAGAGAGGTCAGGAAACTTCGTTCAATCATTGAGGACATTACCGAATTGGGAGTGTGTTAATGGCACTTCTGCTATTCTGGCCTTTTTCTGGCCCAGGTGTCTCTATGTTCATGAAGTCCAACTGTTTTATGACCCAATTACAGGTACTTCAGTTGATTTTTCCCTTTCTCTTGAGAAATCACAATAATGGCATCACTATGGCTTACCCCAGTAGCTTCAGGTTTTGCATCCTTTCCGCTCTGTCTTGGTCCTGTCTTTCTCTCCCACTAAGCCTCTAAATCCTTAAAACAAACAAACATCAAACAAGCAAGCAAGCAAGCAAACAAACAAGCAAAAAACATAGAGGGGCATCTATCCATTAGCAATAAACTCAAACACAAGGGGCATCACTTCATTTAGTTAATTCTATTTCCTTAAAAACTGTGCTAGGTGAATCTGTGAAATGAATGATTCTCACATATATCCCTTCTGAAGCACAGATGTGTGATTAGGCAGTCAGTAATTGGATGGCTGAGCTTGATGTCCCAAGAGACAGAAGAACCAATATCTTTTATTCTCTGGAGTCACAGACTGAAACACAAGTTTACACTCATTAACACAACAAGCATAAATTTTGAGGGGTCTCAGAGGATTGCATTTAGAATGGTCTTTGGAATTTTTATGTTGAAGCTGAAAAATTGCATGGAAATAGGGATGTTTGATGATCTTTGAAGTTTGATGTTCTTTGAAGTAAGTATGTGGGTAGCAACTTCCTTCTGTCTGCATACCTCTTTTGAGAAATCAAAAGAAGGCTGAGCATTTATTTATTTATTTATTTACTTTCAAAACAATTTTACTGATGCATATTAATAAGCAAAGATCCATCCAAAGAGTACAATAAGTGCTATTGAGTGTAATAACTTGTTTGCACATTCATCACCCCAATCACTCCCAGAGAACTTTCATTAGTCCAATAATAATAATAAATAAAAAACAGACAAACAAAACTCATCACATCTCAATCTCTTTATGCTTCCCCTGCTGTACATAGCTACCATTCTTTTGCTTTCTTTCTAGTATATTTTTGTTCACATTTTGTAAAAACAGTGATATATGCAATATCCCCCATACTCATGTTTTACATGAGGGTTTACTGTCTTATACAAACCCATGTTACAGTTCTTTGTTTTCCTTCTAGTAATATACTTTATCTTAGACTTTCCCTTTCAATCATTATTATACCCATACAATAGCACTGCTAGTTACAAACACTATGATATGCTTTAACAATTTCTATTCATTTCCAAAGATTTACAAACAACCTTTATATCGAATCTGCACAGATTAACCATCGGCTTTCCATTTGCTGCCCTCCTACTGTTTTCGGCCTTACCTGTGGAGGGCAGGCAGCAGGGTGATTGATGAGTACTGGCAGCCTACATTGGTCCTTAGGGGATTAAGTGGGAATCCTCTTTTACTTGGGTTGTTTTTTGTTTTCCCTCTTTCTTTGTTTCTTTTTTTTTCTTTTCCTTAGTTTTAATCCTTAGTTTCTTTATTTCTTTTCTTTCTTTCATTTCCCCCTCTTCCATTGATTTCTTTCATTTTGCCTTCTTTTCCTTGGTCTTCACTCTTTTTTTTCTTCTCATCTTCCCAGTCTTTTATTTTATTCTATGTTTTTCTACTTTCATTTTTTTATTCCACATTTTATATGTTTATTCAATTGTATTTTTTATTATTTTCACTCTAATAACTTATTTTGTGTTCCTGTTTCTTTATGGTTCCTTTTCTATCTTTTAAAATATTATTATTACTTTCTTTCTTTTCTTTTCTATTGTCATACTCTTTTTTCATGGGAGACAATTATAAGGATGTAAAATAAGTGAAACCACGTGTCAGAGTATTCTTAACATAAAACAAAATAAAATAAAACCCTAGAGTAGAAACAAAAGAGAACCATCTAAATAAGCCCATCAAGATAAACACATGCTCAGACAATAACAAAAAAAATACAAAATATACTTAGAGGAAGGAAAATATGGCCCAGTCTAATGAATAAAATAAAACACAAGAGGAGAGGCAGAATGTGAAATAACTAATCAAGGATGTCCAAATATCATGAATCAACTTGAAGTCAAGGAAGATATAAAAGACATTAAAAAGACACTCGGGGAACATACTGAAGAAGTTGTAAGCATACTTAAAAAGATAAAAGATTTGATGGTAATGAATGGCAAAATGCAAGAAATCTAAAATATGCTGGAAATACATTATAGCATATTTGAACAGGCATAGGAAAGAATTAATGAAGTCAAAGATAGTATATCTGAAACAAGAGAGATAGTAGAACAGATAAGTAAAAATATATATAAAATTTAGCAGGGGCTCAAGGAATTGAATTACAAAATGAAATGCACAAACATACACATTACAGGCATCCCAGAAGGGGAAAAGAAGGGAAAAAGTATTGGATGAAATAATCAATGTAATACACCACAATAACTGGTCAAAAGAAAAAAATCATGTAATAATCTCTATTGATGCAGAAAAAGCATTTGAGAAAATGCAGCATTCTTTCCTGATAAAAACACATCAAAAGATAAGAATAGAAGGAAAGTTCTTCAACATGACAAAGGGTATATAAGAAAAACACACAGCTAACATCATGTTCAATGATAAAATACTAAAAGCATTCCTTCTAAGATCTGGAACAAGGCAAGGATGCCCACTGCCACTGCTCTAATTTAATATTTTGTTAGAAGTACTTGCTCAAGCACTTAAGTAAGAAAGGAAATAAAATTTATCCAAATTGAAAAGAATGAGTACGGATCACCAACTCAGGCACTCTACGAAACTTAACTCAAGATGGATGAAAGATGTAAATATAAGAGAAAAGACCATAAAGTTCCTAAAAGATAATGCATGTAGCAATGCAACTGGAAAAAGACCTAGAACAAAAGGGGGAAATGTAAAGACAAATGAGTTTATATGACTAAGAGACTTCAAAGTGAGTCGGGAGGTCATTCCAAAAGCTACATTTATGCATGTCTCAGTCAGATCTCTTTCACTACCAAAGTAGATACTATCCCAAATAGTGGGGCTCCCAAGGGCTCAGGAGACATTCAGACACTATAGTCAGGGCAGATAGCTCCAGAATTTGGTGCATTGCCAGTGGGGCCTAGTTTGGTATTTATGCTCCCCAGAGTGACGGTGTTAGACTCAGTTGTGGTTTTCCTACACATGGCTCTTTTGTCCTTGCATTTGAATCTTTAATTAGTACTAGAGTTGTTAGGAGCACATAAAAGAGACTTAAATCTCTGGACTCTCCATGTGCCAGCTGGGCCCTGAATCACATCGGAGATGCAACTCTTACTCTTCTGTTCATTGGTCTTACTCAGGACAACTAACAAGGAGGTGATGATGGACAACCACCATACCAAGGAACAGAGCAACTGCAATCAAGAGTCCCATCCATTGACCCTATGGGATGAAAGCTCCCTCTCAATTAGAGGTAGAGGGGACATCACCATCCCAGAATCCCCAGGATTGGGGAATGAACTATAGACTAAAGTGGACTTACTGGTATTCTACTATAGGATTATTGTGATTCTAGAAATTGAAGAAATTATATGATTGATATTGAGACAGTGGCCACTGGAGGTTTTGAGGGCAGGGAGAGGGAAAAACAGGTGTAATATGGGGGCATTTTTGGGACTTGGGAATTGTCCTGAATGACATTGCAATGACAGGTACAGACCATTATAAACCTTGCTGTAACCTACAGAATTGTGTGGGAGAGAGAGTAAACTACAATGTCAACTTTAATCCATGCTTAGTGGCAATGCTTCAAAATGTGTCCATCAATTGCAATGAATGTACCTCACTAATGAAGGATGTTGTTAATGTGGGAGGTGTGGGTAGTGGGACATATGGGAATCCCCTATATTTTTTTATGTGACATTTGTATAATTTAAGTATCCTTTTAAAAATTAAAAAATAAAAATAAAAAAAAGATAATGTAGGGAAATATCTCTGAGATCTTGTAATAGGAAATTGTTTCATAAATTTTATACCCAAAGCACGAACAGCAAATGATAAAATAGATAAAAGGGGCCTCCACAAAATTAAAATCTTTTGTGTTTCAAAGGAGTTTTTCTTGAAGAGGCATTCTTAACCAGGTCTGCACAGACCTCCAAGGGGTTTATGGGAAGATTTCACAGGGTTGGTGAACTCCAATTGAAAATTCAAAAAAACATTATTCTTGTGGGGATGTATTGGTACAGGTGTGACATATATATTAAATAATACACAGAATAGTGTGGACTTAGTAAAGGGTCCATGGTTTTTATCTGACTGGCAAAGGGGTGCATGGAACAATAAAGGATGAGAACCCCTTGTTTAGAAAGTGAAAGGGCAGCCTACTGAGTGGGAGAAAATATTTGGTAACCACTTCTTCTTTTTAAATATATGCATTTATGGCTATGAATTTCCCTCTCAGTACAGCTTTGGCAGCATCCCATAGGTTTTGATATGTTGTGTTGTCATTTTAATTCAATTCGAGGTAGTTACGGATTTCTTCTGAGACATCCTCCTTGACCCACTGTTTGTCTAAGAGTGTGTTGTTTAGTTTCCATATCTTCGTGCCTAATCTGGTTTTCTGGCTCTTAGTGATTTCCAATTTCATTCCATTGTGGTCAGAGAAATTACTTTGTATAACCTCAATCTTTCTGAATTCATTGATAGTTGTTCTGTTCCTTAGCATGTGGTCTATCTCAGAGTATGATCAATGTGCACTTGAAAAGAATGTATATGCTTCTGTATTTGGGTGCAGCATTCTGTATATGTCTATTAGGTCCAAGTCCTCTAATGTATTATTTAGAGTCTTTATTTCTTTATTGATGATCTGTCTAGATGTTTTGTGTAATGGTGATAATGGTGTATTAATATCCCCCACTATAATTGTAGAAGCATTTATTTCTCCAATTAGTTTTTCCAGTGATTGCCTCTTGTATTTTGAGGCACCCTGATTAGGTGCATAAATGTTTATGATTGTTCTCTCTTCTTGAAAGATGAACCTTTTTACTCATATATAGTGTCCATACGATAGTTTTGCATTTAAAGTCTATTTTTCCTGACATTAAGATAGCTACTTTTGCCCTTTTTTCATTACTGTTTGCTTGTAAAATTGTTTTCCAGCCATTCACTTTCAGCCTCCTTGAACCCCTGGGTCTAAGGCTGGTTTCTTTTAGACAACGTATAGATGAGTCATATTTCCTTATCTGTGCTGTCAATCTGTGTCTCTTGAATGGTGAGTTTAATCCATTAATATTCCGTGTTATTACTCTCAATGAATTTCTTACATCAGCCATATTTTCTTTGGGTTCATGTATGTCATATGTTGTTTTGATTTCTCTTTTTGTCTGTTTAGTTGTTCTTATACTCTCCTCCAACTCTCTCTCTCCTTTTTTTCCCCTTTCAGTCTGTAAAACTTCCTTTAGTGTTTCTGAAAGTGCAGGTTTCTTGTTGGCATATTCTCTTAATTTCTGTTTATCTGTGAATGTTTTGAACTCTCCATCAATTTTGAATGCCAGCTTTGCTGGATAGAGAATTTGTGACTGGAAGTTTTTTTCTTTTAGTACCATGACTATGTCATACCACTGTCTTCTTTCCTCCATAATTTCAGATGAGAAATCAGTACTTAATCTTATTGTGCTCCCCTTGCATGTGATGGGTATCTTTTCTCTTTCTTCCTTGAGTATTTCCTCTTTGTCTTGATCATTGAACATTTTACTAATTATATATCTTAGAGTAGGTCTGTTGGGTTTTATACTGTTTGGGGTGCACTTTGCCTCCTGGACATGTATATCCATCTCCCTCAATAGGGTTTGGAAATTTTCAACCATTATTCCCTTCAACACTCCTTCTGTTCCCTTTCCCTTATCTTCTCTTTCTGGGATGCCTATAATGTGTATGTTTATGCATTTTGTGTTGTCTGTTAAATCCCTAAGTCCCTGCTGGAATTTTTCTATCTTTTTAGCTATCTGTTCTACTATCTGTTTGATTTCAGATATAAAGTCTTCTACATCACTAATTCTTTCTTCTGCCTGTTCAAATCTGCTGTTATGTGAATCCAGCGTCTTTTTGGTTTCGTGGATTGTGCCATTGATCACCATATCCGTTATCTTTTTATGTATGCTTACAATTTCTTCAGTATGTTCTCCCAGTGTGTTCTTAATATCCTTAATCTCTTCCTTCACTTCATTAAATCGGTCCATGATATTTGCTTGTACAGCTTTGATTAGTTGTTCGATATTCTTCATCTTTTCCTGGTTTTTAGTTTGTTCATTGGAATGGTCAGTGTCTTCCTTTTACTCAGTTTGAATTTTGCTTTTTTGTTGCCCTCTGGTCATCATTTTATCTTGATGGATATATTCAGTTGATTAGCTTCTCTCTCTACTCTAGAGTTTTATTTAGCTGGTTTTTCTGTGTGTGTGTTAAGTTTTGTCTTTGAAACTTTATTCTTCTTGTTGTATTTCCTTGCTTTTTTCTATGTCCCCTTGAAGGAAAAAGATTAGAGCCAGAGGAATTGAAAGAGGTAAGAAAGGAAAAAGGATAATAGTAATATTAATAAAAGTTAGAACAGGGGCCATATCAGACTTAGCAAAATGAATATTAACTCATGTAGGCAGTGTAGAGTAATAGGGGGAAAATTGGAGTACTTGCAATTGAATGGGAAACCAAATAGATAAAAATAAATAGAATGATTTAAAAGGCCAGAATGATGAGGAGGAGGGAAAGAGTAAAGAAAGGGCTGAAAGGAAAAAATTAATTAAAAAAAAAAAAAGAAAAGAACACAGAATAGATAAGATAGAAATCAACACCTGTGAAGTTGAGGACTAATGAAAAAAAGTGGAATGTAAGAACCGCAACAGAAAGCAGAAGGTGGAAAGATGAGCAAGGAAAAGTGATAGCTCTGGTAGACAAAATCACTATACACAGAGAATGGAAAATTAAGGAATAAGAAGCACAGCAAAGAAGAAACAAGCTAGCATCACTTAATTTTTAAAAAGTGGTGGGAGAGGAAAGAGGAAAGAAAAGCAAGAAACAAATGAACAAAAACCAAACACACACACAAGCATGCAGTCAAATAAAGCTAAGGAAGAACAGCATTCCTTCTTGGGCCTTTTTGGAGCCTCTCAGCCTGTGTTCATCAATCAATTACCCTGCAATCTTCTCTCTGCAGATTTTGAGGCAGATTTTAGCAATTAAATTAAGTTAAAAATATTCTTTCTTGAAGAAATAAGGGACCCAAAAGAAGGCTTCTTCTGGACCACCCCTTCTCCCGAGGGGACCCTAAATAGGCTCGTGGAAACTTATCAAACACTTCCCACTGCCTGACACCCCTCCCCGAGAGGAGCTGAGACTGACACTCAGTGCAGAACTAAAAAATTGGCTGGCTCCGCCCCCTTCCCAGGCAAGCCTCTGTGTCCTGCAGCTGTTGGGCAAATCAGGCTTCCTTTGCAGATTCGCCTCTCCCCTCAGCCTGGCACCACTTCTAGCTGGCTGGTTTGCTCCCAAAAAGCTGCAAAAGGGTCCAGGCAGCCAAACCCACAGAAAAACCTCTCTCACCCTTTGCCAGGACCCTCCTACTCTTGGAGAGTACTCCCTCTCACCAGGTTGCCGGGAGGATGAGGCTTAGCTGTCTGCATCCACGATTTCAGGGTGAGAAAGAAAACTCATGATTTTATATTGAGTTGTCCACCTCGCTGTCCAGCTCCCTTCAGATAGATGTCCCCAAGGTTCTCACTCTGCAGGCTCCCAGAACATACGACCCTGTCAGGATCCTGTCCCCAATCAGCTGTCCTCCGTGTCGGAAATGGTGAGTGCTCACCTAAACTGACGCCATCTTCATCTTTTTCTGGGGCCCTTTGTTTTGATGCTTGTTATGAAATTTTTCTTGTGAAATTGAAACTTAGGCTCATATTACATTTTGCCTAAGAGTTATCTCCTTAAAGCCTCCTTATTGCTCGAATGTGGTGGCATCTCTTAAGCCAAACTCAGCATATGAACTCAATACTTTCCTCCCACATTTGTACATGACTCCTAGGAATGCACCTCTCTGGCATCAAGGAATTATTACCAAGCATCAACTATTGATGCATTTGGAAAAGGACCTTGAACAAAAGGGGGAAATATTAAATACAAATGAGTTTTTATTTCTAATATATTTCAAAGCGAGTCTGGAAGTCTTTCCAGAGGTTATGCTTATTAACATTTTAGGAAGATCTCAGTGAATACCACAGTAAACAGTGCCTCAAGCAGGGGGTTTCTGAGGGCTCTAGAGACATCTGGACAATATATGGTCCATGGCAGACAACCCCAGGAATTCGGCACCCTGTCAGTGAGCCTTACCTTGGAAAGTATGATAACTTATATCCATAATGTATCAGAGTATGACTCATTTATAATTTTCCCACACACTTTTCTTATGTACCTTTGATTTAAACCTCAGTTAGCTCTGTACCCATTAAATATGTGCCCCAGAGACTTAAATCTTTTAGCTATTCATATACTGATTGAGCCCTGTATCTCAGCAGAGTTGCAGCCAACACCTACCCTCCAAATCATCAGAATCACCCAGGACAACTAGCAAAATGATGATGATGGACAACACCCATCCCATAAAACAGAGATTATCTACAACTGCAAAGCAAGGCTGTTCCACCCATCTGCCCCATGGGATTCAAGCCCCCTCTCAATGGGATGCCAAGTGGGCATCACTATCCCTAAATCCTCAAGACTGAGGAATGAACAAACATAAGGGGTGAATGCACCTATGGACTAAAATAGACTTATCATTATTCTGGTAATGGACGAGCTTGTGATATTGACATAAAGACAGTTGTCATCAGAAATCCTGAGGGGACGAAGAGGGAAGAATAGGTGTAACATGGTGTATTTTGGAGACATTGGAATTGTTCTGCATGAGATTACAATGACAGACACAGGGTATTATACATCTTGTTAAAATCTATAAAATTGTGCAGTGCAAAGTGTAATCTATAACATAAAGTATAGACTATGGTTAGTACAATACTTCAATTTGGGTTCATCATTTGTAAGAAATCTACTGCACTAATGGAAAATGTTGTTAATGGGGGGAAAGTGTGGGAGGGGGAGGGAGTGGTAGATATTGAAATCCCTTATATTTTCAATGTAATATTTACGTAATCTAAAGTTACATTTAAAAAAACATAAATAATATTGTCCTTTAAATATTTTGTTCAATACAATGATATTTATATATAATATGTTGAGTTACAATATTTATGTATAGGTATGAACATACATACACATCAAAGTACATGAAATTTCCTGAATAAAAACAAATTTAGTGTCCTGGAGGAGAGTGGTGTGGTATTTCAGAGAAAAGGATTTTGGATATTCAGACTATTTTCAAAATGAGGTAGAAAAACTTTCTTCTTTTCATTGCATGCTATCTACCCAGGTAGAATGTAAAGTCCAAGTGTATATTTTTTCAAAACTCTATGGACATATCGACTTTCATTGTGGTTAAGTATACTGCAAGACTAGAGAGAATCATGAACACCTATGGCTTCCTTACTAGTCTTAGGTTGCCTTCTGCTGTGGCTGTCATAAATATTGTTATTTTGGATTGTAACAAGGCTGAGACTCAACCATTTCTAGTGCTCAATTACATTTTCTTTTTTGATCAACTGACCATTTACTGTGCAAATATTTGCCCTTACCTTTCTACAAGATCAGGCCTCAATTCAGAACTTTTAGAAAATGAGAATGTGTCCTTTGTGTGCAGATCTTGTTGCTGAATGGCTCCTTAAAAGAATTTAAATTTGCTTGCCCATCCTGCTTGGGTAATTTATAATCCAGGACATGTAGATAAAGAAGGAATTGATACAGGATTAAGTAATTCTGTGTTCTCTAAATACTTGCAAATTTCCTCAAGAGCATACAAATAGTTTCCCTGTTTTTCAGACTCTCAGTACCATAAAATTTTCCAGACAAGGACTGAAATTCATTCCCTAGGCTTTGGAGGACTTCGGTAAATATTCAAGTTGGCTTTATACAAGCACTTGTACTACACAGGATTATCATGGAGATATAGTAGTTTGGTTCCAGCCATCGAAGTAGAGCAAATATCACGATAAAGCAGGTCACACAAATTTTTTGGTTTCCAAGTTCCTATAAAGGTTATGTTTACTTGAAGGCCTCACAATTACTTTGAATTCTGCACACTCCCATCCACCTACTCAAAATTGTTCATTTTACTCATTATCACATTATTAATATTGAATATTCACACAATTTAACAGCCCATTAGACCTTCTTAGATTCAGTATACACACACACACACACATACATATATGTTTTGCTTAGTAGGATAGTACACAACACATTGGCTCTAATTCAGGACTGAAGGAGGACAACTTGCTCAAAATTATGCTTTTAGTAACTCCTCTTAATCTTACATTTGTCAAATCCTGTTGGATGTATACAATTTCCCTGGTGTCTAAACTAGCAATCAACAACAATAAAACCCAAAGTAGACTGAGGCCTTTGTCTCCAACAATATGAACATTTCTGTATTTTGGTATTTTCTGTCTAAATAAAATGGAAAATTCCTTTGATTAATTTACTTTTTGTTCATCTTATGCTCATTTTTCTATCAGAGAGATCTCAGTGCTTTCAATTTTCATTGAAATTGAGTGACTCAAACCGGGACCGTATTGGTTGGAGAAGGATTATTCTGCTTCTTTAAAGTGAGAAGAAGGATAAATGAAAAAGTTAATATTGTGTGATTCTTCATAGGAAAGCTGGGTTTACCAGTTTGCAAGCGATAGTAATAGAAAAGAATATAACTTTACATATAAGCGGATATAGAATTTGGGAGTTATACTAAATGCCATCCCATTCTGTCCTTTCTTGCACGTTTATGTATACGATTACCCCTCAAAATATGAATTCAGAATATGAATTCATTTATTCCTAATGAAAAATGAGGAGGAGGATGCTAATGGTAATGAAGAAGATAACGTTAACCAGCATTCCAAACACTTTCCATGTATTAAGATACTTATTTCTCACACCAATTCTATGAGATAGGGACCATTTATATCCTATCCCTTCTTGTTTTAAACAGATGAGGAACTAAGGCACAAAGCTGGTAGGGAACTTGCCCAAATCCACAGAGGTAGCAAGCAGTGGAGTTGGAATTTGAACCCAGCAGTTTGGCATGTAACTCATCACATCCTTTCCATAGGGCAAGTAGTACAGAAACATTCCTTGAACAAGAGCCATATAACATAGGATTCTTAACATTTTTGTCAGTTTCAATTGCATTTAATTTTTAAATGGTAGTGAATTTCACAAATGCTGGGATTGATGAGTTGTTTAGAAGGTGAAGAGAATGAGGCTCGTTGTTTCCTTTAGTTACTGAGCATGGAAAACTACTGCCATTGATCAAAATTGGGGAAATTTGGATGCTCAGAGACAGTATAAATAATATGTGTTTGAGAAGCCCTTAGACTAGGGAGTAGTGAAAATAAGTGGGCAAAGAATAATAACCCCAATAAATTCAATTTTTTCATTACTATTTCTTAATTTTGACCCCGACTGCTATTTTCTTCAGCCTCTAATTAGTTTGATCCATATTGAAGATGAAGTCAGTTAGTAATAGCTGAAAATTAACTTTTATGGTACATCTAATTGGGCATAGAAAAGGACCAAAATTCACTATCTACTCTGATCTACTCCCTCCACTCCTCTCCTGACTTTTATGCTCCAGCTGCTGTATCCTGCCTTTTTTATACTCCTTGGGCATGGAGCAATGCTGAATTTGAAGTCAGAGTGCACAATATTTCCCTGCTATAACCTAACATTAGTCATGGATGCCAGAGAGTTTCAAAGTAGCTGCTCAGAGTATGTGAACACCTAGACCAAACTTAGGGAAATGTGAAATTCTGCCTGATTTAGGGGCTTATTCTCTGGCACACAGAAACTCTATGGAAAGAATCAGAGTGGAAAGATGCCTTTCAGAGAGCCAGAAAGAGAGGACATATTAGGAATGGGAAAGAAATGGTTAGGAGAGAAAGGGAAGGAAAGTTCAGTCAATCATAGAGGACATTACCGAGTAGGTGGGCTGGTGGTTATGCCTCAGAAGACTTCCTGCTGTTCGGGTCTTTTCCTGAGCCAGGAGACTATGTTCCTGAGAATCAATTGTTTTTTGGCCCCATTACTGGTACTTCAGTTGATTTTCCCTGTTTCTTGAGAAATCACAGTAAAGGCATCACAATGATTTACCCCAGAAGCTTCAGGTCTTGCATCCTTTAAGCTCTGTCTTGGTCTTGTTCTCTCTCACTAAGCCTCTAAATTCCTCAAAAAACAAAACAAAACAAAAAACAGAAACTGTAGCAGGCCATATGTGTTATAGCTATAGACTCAGACACAGGTGCATCACTTCATTTAGTTAAATATTTTTCCCTAAAAACTGTGTTAGGCAAATCTGTGATGTGAGTGATGCTCACGTATATCCTTTCAGAAGGGCATATATATGATTAGGTAGTCAATAATGTGATGGCTGAGCCTGATGGCTCAGGTGACAGAAGAGCCAATGTCTTTTATTCTCTGGAGTCACAGCCTGAAGCTCAAGTTTAGACTCATTAACACAGGAAGAAATTTGTAAGTGTCTCAGAGAATACCAATTAGAATGGTCTGTTTGAATTATTATGTTGAAGATAAAAATTAAATGGAAATTTGGGATATTTGATGGTCTTTGAAATATGTGTATGAGTAACAACTTCCTTCTACCTGTATACTTCATTTAGGAAATTACAAGAAGGCTGTGCATTTATGTTTTTATTTTTTAAAATTTTATTGAAGTATATTATTCATATGAATATATATAAACAATATGTGTATAGTAAAAGTTGTGAACTTACAAATCAAACATGCATGACATCATTCAGGGGTCCCATACATCAACCCACCACCAACACCTTGCATTATTGTGAGACATTTGTTGCAAATGATGAAAGAATGTCATCAAAATCTTACTAACTATAGTCCATATCTTACATTTGGTGTATTTTCTCCCAAACCCATCCTATTATTATTTTTTAAATATATATTTTATTATAGAAATTGTGCATTTAGAAAACAATCATTGTGTATGTAACTTTAACTGTCTTGCAGTTTATTTCCATTGTCTATGGATTTGATTTTATAAACATCTTTCTGAAGTATAATTTAGTGGTCAGTGTGTTGATGATTGTATAAGATTTTAGGGATACTTTTGAATGCAGGTGATGAAAGTCATGGGAAAAGAAAGACACACAATGAGTTATCAAAGTGGCAAATATTGTAGTTTAATCTTGAAGATGTAGAACTGAAAGATACCCATGGAATTTAGAACTGACATTTTATTTTTTTAATTAAGCAGTGGTAGAGTCGTTAGCCAGACTAAAGATTTAGATGTGGATTAATGTGGGTAAACAGGTATGTTTTCAAAACTTTGGAAGAGTATGTGGGTAGAGTAACAAAAACTTAATAGCAAATATTTATTAATGACTTACCAAAGGCCAAGTAGTGATCTACTTGCTTTGATCTACTTGTGATGAGTTATGCCACACAACAATTCTAAGCGTTAGAAACTCTTTTTATCCCCATTTTTGGATGAAGAAACTGAGGCAGTGGTCCAAGTTCATACATTTATGAAGTGGTAGAGTCTGGATTCAAATTCAGTTCATGAAATAAAGAAATCTCATTTTTGGTCTATATTAACTGGCCTCAAGAACTGATTTTCAAATGAAAAATTATTAATTTTTTACTAACTATATGAACATTTGATATGGAATGTTTGGCCTCTGACAAGGAGAGCCATAAATAATTTCTAAACTCATCTAATAAATATCCATTGTGTGAAAGTCATTAGAAGTGGAATAATATAAATGTTGCTAGAGCTACATTACTAAAATACTCAAGTAATTACATTTCACAAACCAATCTATACTTGTGTCCTGTGAACAATATCTTCATCTTTGAGTGCTATTTCTGATTGTGATTGTATTTTCCCTGAGTTTTAATTAGAATAGGTTAAAATTAAGCATCAATGAACATTTCTCACTGCAAGTTGAGATTGCAGATCCAAGCCCGGAGAAGGAATTATTTCAAATTTTATCTACACAGTGCAAGATTTAACTATAAAAGAATGGTTGTGAGCTGTGTTTGATGCATGGTAAGTCAAGGCTTCCTTCAAAGAAAAGTTTGTGCATATGAGGTAGCAGAGTTTCTGTCTTGTTTAGAATATAGGCAATCATGAATGGTGAATTAGATCATGGGAACAGTTTTGTTGCTTCACAGGGTAATGATCATTGTTGCTCCGAATATATCAGGAATTAAATGTTCCTTTATTGTGGCTTATTTATGTTCTTTTCTATCAAAGAAAAGATAGAACTTTTCAATTAAATATTTCATAATTCTTACAGCCTCCACCCATTACACAATTCAAAGAGGTTTCTACATTTTTTGTATTTGCAATAGAAGCACCCCACTCTTTTGGTACCAAAATCTGTTTTAGTTTCCTAGGCTGCTTAAAGCAGATACCAGTTTATCAGCTTACAGTCTAAAGGCTGAGAAACTGTCCAAATCAAAGCATCATCACTGCAATGCTTTCCTCCCTAACACTGGCTGCTGCTGATCCTTTGTTCCTCTACCACATGGCAAGGCACAGGGAGGCAAATTCTGTGTCTCCCTTCTCTTGTGGGTTTTGTTGATTTCAGCTTTTTGAGTTTTGTAGCCCTTTCTCATTTTGTAAATTTCCAGATAGGAAGTGCTATATCAAAGGGAATGATAATCAAATAGAGGGGTGAGAGTCTCTTGAGAGCATAGGCAGAGCCTAATAGGGGAAGACAGACCACTACGTTAAGTCTTCAATGTTGTTGCAATAACGATGAATCTTGTTCTTCAAGACCGAGGCTTGGTGTTTTCTGCGGGACCTGAGGGGAGTGAGGAATAGAATAGATGGAATATGCAGCATTTTGAGGGTGTTGGAATTGTTCTACATGATCTTTCAATGATGGATATGGCCATGTTAAATTTTGTCAAAATTTATAAAAGCATATGGTCCAAAATATAAACCATAATGTAAGTCATTGACCATGGTTAGTAGCAATGCTTCAATATTTGTACATCAATTGTAACAAATATAACACCCATATGTAAAATATTATTAATAGGGGAAAAGTGAAAAGGGGGAGGATGTTGGGTATATGGGAATACCATATATTCTATACATGACTTTTCTGTAACCTAAAGCTTCTTTAAAGATAAAATGAAAAACATAAGACACTGGGAGAATAAATGGAAGAAAATGTCATTGTACACAGAAGAAAACAGATCTTACAGTGATGAAAAACATAACTGCAAATATATTTTTAAAATTTTACTTTTATTACTTTTTATTATTTCAATATATTTTTTAATTTTCATATTTTATTTGTTATTTTTAAAACTATCATTATTTCATTTCCTTATTAATTTTATTTGGTTATTTTGTTGGTTTCATTTTTGAAGAAGCTTTGGATCACAGAAGGGTTACAACTCTGACCAGGGGAGGGGAGGATCATTGGTCCTGGTGTCAGTGATGGGACATGCATGGGAGGATGTTCACCTGGGGCATACTTATAAGGCATATGAAACAGTTCAAGTGTTCATGGGGCATTATCACAGTGGTTGGAGATCCACACAATAAGCAAAGGAATATCAAATTCCAGGCCTGGAGAGTTCTGCCACATTACCTAACGGGACAGCAAGAATCCCCCAGTATAGGGACAATGACTAGTGAAGGAAGATGGACCAGTGACAGGTCCTTGATATTGATGACTGTACTTATGAACCTTTTATTTGGAAATTGAAACTTAGCCTAGTATTATAGGTTGCCAAAGAATTACCTCCTGAATCCTCCTTGTTGCTCAAATGCGGCCTCTCTCTAAGCCAAACTCAGCTTATAAATGCATTACCTTCCCCCCCCGGTGTGGGACATGATTCCTAGGAATGAGACTCCCTGGCACTGAGGTATTACTACTAAGAACCAACTGGAAACAGACCTTGACCAAAAGGGGGAAAGGGTAAAGACAAAATGATTTTATGTGGCTAAGAGACTTCAAAGAGAGTTGTGAGGTCATTCCTGATGTTAAGCTTATGCATGACTCAGCAGGATCTCATTTACTGTCACAGTAAATAATGCCTCAAATAGTGCTCTTGAGGGCTCTGGAGACATCCAGACACTGGCAGGCAGACAGTTCGAGTTCAGCACCCTGTCAGTGGGCCTTACCTTGGATTTATGCTCCCCAGTGTGTCTAAGTGGGACTCAGTTGTAGCTTTTCTACACATGGCTCTTCTGCCCCTTATATTTGAACCAATCGTTAGTACTAGAGTTGATAAGTTTATGTAGAAGAGACTTAAATCTTTGGGCTTTCCATGTGCCAGTCAGGCCCTGAATCTCAAAAGAGTTGCAATCCCTACTCTCCAGTCCATAGGACTCACCCAGGACAATGAACAAGAAAATGATGATGGACAACACCTATCCTATGGAACAGAGAAAGCCTAAAACTGCAAGCAAGATAGTCCCATCCATCTGTCCCATGGGAGCTCAGTCCCCTCTCAATTAGAGGCAGAGTGGGCATCACCATCCCAGAATCCTCAGGATTAGGGAATGAACGATGGGCTAGAGTAGACTTACTGTTATTCTACTATAGACTTACTGTGATTCTAGTGATGGAAGGACTTGTATCGCTGATGTGGAGGCAGTGTCCACCAGAGATTCTGAGGGGAGGGAGAGGGAAAAATGGGTGTAATATGGGGTCATTTTCAGGACACTGGAATTGTCCTGAATGACATTGCAATGATCGATACAGGCCTTTACATATCTTGCCATAACTTACAAAATTGTGATGAGACGGAGTGTAAACTATAATGTAAACTATAATCCACACTTAGTGGCAATGCACCAATTATGTGTTCATCAATTGCAACAAATGTAGCACACTAATGAAGGATGTTTTTAATGTGGAAAGCGTGGGAGGGGTAAGGAATAGGGCATATGGGAATCCCCTACATTTTTATGTAACATTTATGTAATCAAAGTATCTTTTAGAAAAATAAATAAAGCATATTTAAAAAAAGGAAGAAGTGCAGAACATGCTTTTGGAAATTGGGATCAGGTGGATCCTTATTATAAAGTGGCAGACATCTTAGTGATAATGTTGCCTGCAGTAACATGGAAAGCAGAATATGAACTGAATGAACTTGGTTATTTAGCTAAAAAGACCTCACTAAATGAACAGATATATCATGTTCATTTTTTAGAAGCCTCAAATTTGTAAATTGTACATCCCAACCCTATTGATTTATAGGTTCATGTAATTTCCATAAAAATTCCAGAAGACAACCTGTACATATTATCAGTCTCTGCTTACAAGTAAGTAAAGGGAGTGTCACAAGCAGTTGGAGATCACTGGTGTCTGATTAGAGTAGTAACTACCACATCATATATGTGACTATATATATATATATTTAAAATATAAGAAATTGTTTAACTCAATGTTTAGACAACTAAAGTTCATTAAAATGTGCTAAACATTCACATAGACATTTCATTAGAAAGTATAAATATATAAGTAAAAGAGCTTAACATCCTTAGCACAGGGAAATTAAAACCACAATGAAAAACCCTGACAAATTCATTAGGATTGTAATAATTCAAAGGATTGACATTACTAAGTATAAGAGAGGTTTCAGAGCAACTAAAAATTCCCATACACAATTGATGCCAATATAAAGTGGCAAAACCAATTTGGCAGTTCTCTGGTTTTCTAAAAACTTCCTAGGAACCCAGTAATTCCATTCTTAGATATTTATCCAAAATGAATGAAAACATGTATTCTCACCCAGAGTTTTAAATTATTGGTACCAGCTTTATTCATAATAATAAAGCACTGGATGTTAGCAAATGTCCATCATCATGTGACAGAATGAAAAAAAACATGAATGACTCTAATAAACAATATGGTAAACAAAGAAGTTAGACTGCTATGTACATGCTGTATGATTCCATATTTATGAGACTCTAGAAAAGGTAAATTTAATTTTTTTATGTTAGAATAGTGAGTTAAAAAAACAATCATGCATACCATACAGGATTCCTATACATCACCCACCACCAATACCTTACATTGTTGTGACACATTTATTACAAATTACGAAAGAACACTGTCAAAATATTACTGCTATTTATAGCCCATAGCTTATATTTAGTGTATTTTTCCCACAAACCATCTTATTATTAACACCATGTATTAGTATTGTATATTTGTTATAGTTCATGAGAGAACATTCTCAGATTTGTACTATTAACCACAGTCAATCACTCAACATGGGGTTCACTGTGTTATATGGTTCCCTGCATTGTACAATTCATCTAAAGTGTACACTCAGTGGCTCACAGTTTCATCACAGAGCTGAGCTGTCATCAGCTCAGTCCATTTGAGAACATTTCATTACTCCAAAAGGAAAAATCCCATTCCCCTTTATACCTTCCCTCATTATTGACCCTTAGCATTCATATAGTAACTTCTTTGCTGTTGCTGTAAAAATACTATAGTATTACAGTTAACTATAGTCTGTATGTTACATAGATTGTATTTTTCCCATGTATCTCCATATTATTTTTTAAAATAAAATTTTATTGAAGTATACCATTCATAAATAAATATGAATATATAAATGAGTGATTCTTTATGTATGTTCACATACATAAATAATAAGTGTATAGTAAAAGTTGTGAACTTACTAAACAAACTTGCATTTCCCCACCCAGGACTCCCATACATTTCCCCACCACCAATACCTTGCATTGTTGTGAAAGATTTTTCACAAACTATGAAAAAGCGTCAAAATATTACTACTAACTATAGCCCATATCTTATATTTGGAGTATTTCCCATAAGCCATGAGATGATTAACATCCTGTATTAGTATTATATGTTTGTAATAGTTCATGAGAAAATGTTCTCATATTTGTCCTTCCATCCCTGGATTCCCTGTGTTATACAGCCCCATGTTTTGTACAATCCATTCAAAGTGTACACTAAGTGACTCTCATTTTCATCACAGAGTTGTGCTGCCATCATCTCAGTCAATTTAGAACATTTTCATAAGGAAAAATGCTGTACCCCTTTATGCCTCCTATTGTTGTCTCTTAGAGTTGATATATCTTCTTTGCCATTGCTGCAAAAATATTACAAAATTACTATTTTTTTTCTTTATATGATTTTTTTAAATAGAAAATAGCTAGAAATTCATAGATAGAAAGTAGATTGCAAATTACCAGAGGTGGGGGAAGGTGGGGAAAAGGGAAGTCAATGCTTCAAAGTTTTGTTGCATATGATGGAAGAGTTATGGTAATATATTGTGGTGATGGCAGCACAACATTTTGAATATAATTAAATGGGAAATGTTATGTTAGATATATGTTACCACAGTAAACAAAACAAAACACAATGAAACAAAACTGAAAGACCTAAGATCAGGAACTCCCCCAAAAAAGAACTCAGCTAGATCAGTCTAGAGTGAAGCCCCATAAACTCACACAAGAGTTTAAAATCCAATATTTAGTGTTCAACTCTAAAATAGAATAAGCAACCAGTAATCACTAGTTTTTTTGAGGATCACCTCAAAAAGGAAATAGAGAAACTAAAAACAGAGTGGAGAAACGATTTCCAGAAAACAGACTATACCAGAAGAATAAAGCCATCTCATTAGTATCCTCAAAATGATAAGATATTGAAACAAAAAGGATGCTACAGAAAACAATGAAGAGCTCTTTAAAATTCAAATATGATAACAAAAATAAAACTTAATAGAGGGAAGCTGATGTGGCTTCAGCGATTGGGCTCCCACCTATGACCTGAGAGGTCTGTGGTTCAGTTCCTGGTGCCCCTAAAGAAGACAGTGAGCTGGTGCAATGGACAGGTGCAGCAAGCTGACACAACAAGAGACACAAGAAGAAAAACATAATGAGAGACACAATAAAGCAGGGAATGGAGATGGGTTAAATGATTACGTGCCTCCATTCCACATCGGTCCCAGTTTCAGTTCCCCATGACTCTTAAAGAAACAAAGACGAACAGACACAGCAAGTGCAAACAACAATGGGATGGAGAGAGATAAATTAATAAAATAAATCTTAAAAAAAAACTTAATAGAAGGATTGGAAAAGAGAAAATCTTATGAGAATTAAAACAGAAACATAAAGGAGTGGAAGAGGCTAGATAAAAAAAACTAGAGGATCAATCCAGGATGTCTAAGAATTCTAGAAAGAGAGAACTGAAAACAGAGCAAAGGCTATTACACTAGTAAGTCAAGAAAAGTTCCTAAAACTGAATGAGTTTCCAATTTGAAAGGACTTTTACCTATTGTCCAGAACATAAAAGGAAAATAGACACATCACTGTGAAAGGTCAAAAGACCAAGAGTCAGAATGGCAACACTGGAACTTACAAGGCAATAAATTAATGTTTTCAAACTTCTCAAGGAAGAATATGCCCAATCTAGAATTCTAAATACAAACATATATCAGTTTAAGACATTTTCAGACACACAAGGTCCCAAAAAAATTAATCCCTTTATCAGAAAGCTACCTTCTAGAGAATATATTCAACAAAATGAGGAAGTAAATCAAGAAAGAAAAAATGGAATCTAGGAAACAAGTATCCAACCAACACAACAGAGAAGTGAAGGAAATATTCAAAATGATAGTAAAGATCCCAGATTGACAGTGGGCATCAATCAAGGAAGGTAACTAGTCTAAAATACAAGAGAATAGAAGGCTCCAGGAAAGAAGTCCTGAGGCAATCAAACTGAAAGAAAACCTAATGCATTCTCACATATTGAGAGACTACCCTGTTGGGAAAAAGTTTGGAGATAAATTAGTTATATGTATATAAATTACACAAAAGAAAAAAAACAAGTCAACTACTGACTCAAGAGAAACAAAAAAATTAAAATTATGCAAGAGAGTACAAGTAATCAGTATAATTAGCCTAGCTGTGAATGCTTTTTACCTAATATAAACAATATAAAAACTAATCTAAGCAAAATATATGAATTCTATATTGAGAAGATGGCGAAAACAACACTGTCAGGATTGTATCTCCTATCAGAAATGAAAAGAGATAAACCTTAGAGAGTTCAAATAGTTTGTCCAAGATCATACTGTAAATATTGGGGTCAGGATTTGAATCAAAGCCTGCATGTCTCTAGAGTAGTCTCTATCATGATATAATGCGCTCCCTAAAATAAAAGCTTAACTATATAGCATGAGAATAGATTTTAAAATTTCAAGACAGGACAGTTTGAAATTAAAAATTACAAAATCTATTTTTCTGGAGATTTTTAAGAGTAGGATCTGGGCGATAACTTAAGAACGGTCTAGTTTAAATATCTAGGAAAAAGGAATTTCCTAGATATTTAAGCTGGATGACCTCTCAAGGTCTCTTCCAACTTTAGAATGCTCTAATACATAATTTCAACTAAAAGATGCTTAATAGTTATATTTATAAAGTGCCTTCCTTGAAACTCCAAGCTCCTGTCACTCTTATCTGTGTACCTTTAAACCCTACTTTTAAAAGCAGCTGTACTTATCACAATATTGTATTAGGTATTATATACAAAATTACTCTTAATGATTACCCATAAGTTACATTAGTTGTGTTTTCCCATGTATATCCATATTCTTAACACCTTGTAAAAGAGAAACATTCTTGTATTGGCACTCATAACCACAATCATCATACACCACCAAAATCGTGAAGTTTTACAGTCCCTAGCTTATCCTCTAGCTTTCTTTCAGTTGACATTAACTTATCTAGACTACAACTTTCAGTCACAAACACATTTATAAATCATCAGCATTGATTATACTCACTATTATGCATTACCATCAACTCTAACCCTTTCCTCATATTTACAACCCCCCTTATTAAACATTCTACATACATTCAGCATCAACTCTCCCTTCTCAATTCATATTGTCTCCTAGTAACCTATACTCTAGAGTTTAAATCCATGAGTTTTCTTATGCTATTTAGTTCATATTAATGAGAACATACAATATTTGTCCTTTTGTGTCTGACTTATTTCACTCAACATAATGTCCTCAGGGTTCATCCATGTTTCATGTGTCCCAAGTGCATTTCTTCTTACAACTGGATCGTATTCCACTGTATGTATATACTACATTTGTTTATCCATTCATTGGTTGATGGACACTTGGGTTGCTTCCATCTTTCAGCAATAGTGAATATGCCTTTATGAATATCAGTGTGCAAAATGACTATTCACATCCTTGCTAGAAAAAGTAAATTTAATTTTTTTTTTTTTTTTACCAGGTGGTCCCAGTGATCGAACCCGAGTCCCTCCATATGGGATACAGACACCCAAACATTTGAGCCACATCTGTCCCCCGAAATTTAATTTTAAGTGACAAAATCAGATGAGGTTTTACTAATACTTCTTATTGACTGGCCCGGTGTCACTAGATTTACAAAAATCAATTGCATTTCTACACACTGACAAAACACTTGTAAAATGATATTTTAAATGATACCATTTAAAAGAATAAGAAATACTAAATACCTAATAATACATTCCACAAAATGTGTTTCAGAAATCTATGATAAAATTTATAAAATATTTTTGAGATAATTAAAAATATCTTATTGGAGAGATATAACTTTTGAATTGGAAGACTCAGTATTGTAAAGATCTCACCTCCATCGTTATTCTAGATGTTTTGCTTTTTTTTTTTTTTTGACATGGTGAGACTACAATTTATGTGACAATGCAAATGTCCAAGATGGCCAAGAAAATCTTTAAAAGAATAAACTTGGGAAGACCACTTATGCTACCAAATATAAAATCAATTATAATGATATAATAATTAACAAATCATGTTATTGGGACAAAAATAAGACAAAATGGACAATGGAGCAAAATGATAGTTTTAGAAGCAGGCACAAACAAATATTTATACTTGTCTTATTTGTGATAAAGAAAACAATTTAGTGTAGTGGGAAATGAATTAGTGGAGGATCAATTGATTTCCATATGGAAAAATGACATCTCTCTCCTTATTATGCATCATACAAAGAAATCAGGGGGATATTAGTAAAGTAAGAAATTTTTCAGAAATTAATACTGAAGAATATCTTCATTAGCTTAGAATAGAGAAAGATGTATTAGAAAAAATGAGAAACTTTAAATGAAGAATGAAAAACTGGACAATACTCAAACTTTCTGTTCATCCAAAGCCAATATTATGAGAGTGAAAAGCAGACAGAATGGGAGAAGAAGAGGTGCTTAACTTCATTAGTTGTTAGGGAAATGCAAGATAACAACACAATGCAATCACAAGTCACCCACCAGAAATCTAAAATGAAAAAGATACAAAATACTATTATAGTCACAATCTGAAACAACTGGAACTCTCGTATATTATTGGTGGGAGTATGTACATTTTACAACCAACTTGGAAAAGCTCTTTCACGTCTGTTAGATTGACAGATATTTTTACTCTATGAGGCAAGAAAGCTATTCAAAAGAAAGAAGTATCCATGTTTACCTAGAGATATAAAAGAATACTCATATCCACAATGCTCATAAAGGGAAGAAAACAGAAACTACTCAAATATACTTCAACTGTAGAATGGATCAATAAATCATATATTCATACAATCAGAAACTATTCAGGATTGAAAATAAATAATGAACAAATACAGCCACATGGATTAAATCACTAAGTAATCTTGATTGAACGATGTCAGGCACAATGGACAATATATTGTAGAAACAACAGAAGTAGGCAGAATTATCTATTATGTTAGAAGTTATGTTTGGGACTAGAATAGTGGGGTACTAGTTCAGGTTGTTGGTTTTTTATTGTGTTGCCTTTGAGGAAATTAATTAAGAGTTGTATATATTTCTGTATGTATGTTATATTTTAATAAATAGAGTCAAAATGTTAAAACTCCTTCTAAAATAGGAAATAGGTAAGGGTCATTTGAGGAAAAAACATTCATTCTTATACACCATTAAGTTTTTATCAATAGACTTGTTCAATTAACATCACTATGTATACAAAATATCATAAAAAAATATACCAAGACATGGGTGGGTATATTAACTTGTAAGGAATCTTACAGCATCTCATATCACCAGCAGTCAGGAAATTCTACTTTATGTGAACACACCAGATATCAACTTGCATGTAGTTATAACCTAATTCTTCATCATCTATAGCCATAGTATGTTGCTTGAAACATTATAAATATTTACTCAATTTCTTCTCAGAGCTGCAATCACCAACTTCTCTTTTCAGCCCGTAGAATTGGAGATTCACTAGTGGAGTGACCATATTCTACCTTTTGAAGAAGATCAACTCAAGATGGCATGAGATGAGAGAATAAAGCTGAGCCATAGAAAAAGCTCACTGCAAAGAGGTGGGAGGAGCAGGAGGAAAAGCCTTGCTTCTGCCTGTGCTGGAGCAGTTCAGGATGTGGGGTAATGCGAATGTATAGAACATAATCAGAGGGAATGTAACAAAGTATGCATGAGGGTTGGGTAGACAAAGACTGTGAGGTTGGTGGGGACATCACAGCAGGACAAAGGGAAGAGAACAGGCAGCTCATGGCCGCAATGGAAGATAATTTTGGTCTCATATAAGTCCAAATTCACTGTCAAAGGAAGGTTAATGAGTGTGTTCTGAACCCTCAGGCTCTAGCAGCCCTACACAAGTTGCATGATCCCTATGCAAGTTGCATATAGAGTTTATGATTCATTACTTTGTTATAGAGCACAGGGTGGTCAACAATAGCATTGCAGTCATGGGCCATTGCTGAAAGCAGCCAACCGCTGTTCCTCCAATATTAAACACAAAGAAGACTTGAGCTAGAGAATCTTCCATGGAGATTGTTTCCCTCTGACAAAACAGTTTACCCAGCAGCTTGAAAACAATGCAGAAGAGAAGCAGAGATCAAATTTATCAAGAAGGAATGGCAATGGGAGGTTCAAAGAGTTTTCTTTCAAAGCTCTTTACATCCCAATGAGATGAGACTGCTAAATAAACCATTGCATTAAAAACTATAGGTTTAGAAAAAAAAGCTTTAAAAGACTGGTAAGGTCATTTACCTAAAGTAAATAAAGTTTATCCTTTTTCCATGAAAATACCATGTTTTGTTATTTTCATGTTTAATCAGTTAGTATGCATTTCTTCTGTGAAATTTTATTTAATACTTGTTTCAAAATATGTATAAAAATAAGTATTGCATACTCTTTTATATTATGGTTAAGTACAGTATATAGAAAACTAAGGTGATAAAATTTAAAATGTTTTGGTGTATCCATTGTGTTTTATACTCTGCTTTTAATATGGCAAAATTTCAGTATAAAGCAATAGACATCTAGTTACCACTTGGTGTCAATTTGAATAAGAAAATTACATGTTAAAATAGCAAATAAAATTATAAATTAGGCAAGCTAGTGAATGTAATTAATGCCACTTATTTTTATACTTAAAATGGTTAAAATGAGATGTTTTGTGTAATATGTTACCATAATAATAATCTTCAAAAATTAACAGGAACCCCCCCCCCAAAAAAAAAAAAATCTTGATTTCAGAATTCTAGCCTGCAGACTGTGAGAGAAAATTTTGTTGTTTATTCAAAACAAAAAAACAAACAAACAAAAAAACCCGAAGAAAAAAAGAGTTGGGAGGGGCAAATAATAGGAAGGAGAAGACCACCAGTGCTGTCTGTTATATACTTAGTGTGGACTCCATCTCGTACCCCATAATTTGGGAAACCTGCCACATATCGCTTTCATCTAATTCTCAGACTTGTGCCTATAGTGAATTTCTGGGGAGAATTCAGGCACATGCTAATTTAAGGCAGCTAGATGTTCTGCATTGCCTTGCTGGTCTGAACTTTAAATTCCTGTTTTTCTCCCCTCTGACTCTTGTTTATTTTCCACTGAAACCTGCCCTTTCTATATTGTCCTCTTGTATCCCAGTGCCTTTCTGTTAAATCGTCTACCCTATGAAATTATAGCTTCATTTTTAAATTAAATTTACTTTCTAAGAGATTTTAGTTATTCATTTTTTATAGACCTCCTTCTCAGTGTTGTCCTATCTCCCTTGGGCACTTTCAACTATTCTAGGTCAATTCAATTCTCACTGAAATTGAGCGACTCAGCCCAGGTCCATATTGGTCAGAGAAGGACTACTCTGCATCTTTACATTGAGAAGAAGGATCAATGCAGAAGTCAGTTTTGTGTGATTTTTCACAGGGGAGCTGGGTTTACCAATTTCCATGTAAAAGTAATATAATATAATATAACATTATGGATAAGCAGTTATTGAATTTGGAGTGTAATCTAAAAGTAATTCCCATTCTACCTTTTATTCTGTGTTTATGCATAGGATAACTCCTCAAAACTATTCATAATATTAATACATTTAGTCCTAATGAATAATGAGGAGGATGCTCAAGCAAATACCATGGAATGGTTAGGCTTAAACAATGGGAATTTATTTGCTTACTGTTGGAGTGCAGAAAAGTGTTGAAATCTAGACATCTTCAAGACAATGCTTTCCTATGAAGACCAGAATCTGGTGATCCTGGATACCTGTCACATGGCAAGGCACATGGCAATGCCTGCTGGTCTATCCATTCCAAGTTTCATTGATTTCAGCTTCTGGCTTCTGTGGCTTTCTCTCTCTCTCTGTCTGAAATTCCTTTCCTTATAAAAGACTCTTCTAATAGGTTAGGACTTATCAAGTATGAGGAGCATCATACCCTAACTGAAGTAGCCTCATCAAAAGATCCTATTTACAATGGGTTCACACCCAAAGGAGTGGATTAGATTTTAGAACACATTTTTCTGGAGTACGTACAATTTCAAACAACCAAGTTCCATCCTCTGAACCACCATAAACATGTGTTTTCTATATGAAAAATACTTTCAATCCATCATAAAAACCTTAAGTCATTTTAGAAACAATACTTAGTACAGAGATTCACCAAAATTGATTTTAAGTGTTGTCTGTCCCGAGGCACAATTCCCCTCTATCTGTGGACCTATGAAACCTTGAGAACAAGTTATCTGCTTCCAAAATACAATGGAGAGGCATGTATAGAATAAAAGTTTTCTCTTCTATGAGGAGGAATTGGAAGGACAACAGGGGTCACGGTTCTCAAATGGTTCTGAAACCCTGCAGAAATACTCCATTAGATTTCAAGGTCTAAGAGTCATCTATGGAATGATGGATTGGGTTTTTGGCCTGATGGAGTAGCAGCCCCAAACCTTCCAATTGCTTGTTCAACTACCATGCTCTTCCCAAGCACTGAGGTGAAAACCCTACCCTCTTCAAACCTTGGGGTAACAGCCAAACTCCCTGCAATTCCCAGTGCAGAGGATCAACCCTCTCAATACACTGGGGTAACAGCCAGACTCTCTGCAATCTCAGGGCACAAACTCAGCCCTCTCAGAACAGTGGGACAGAAGCTAGACCCAATGCAATTCCTTGGGAATATGTTCCACCATCTCTAAAGCCTGGAGTTGCAACTATTTTCCTGAACAACAGGGAAGAAAGTTTGCCCTCACCATATACTGGGACAGACTCACCCTTTCCACACATATGGGTGGACCCTGTGTTTTGGCCTGAGGAAATGTCTTTGGCCCAGACCTCAGCTTCATGGTTCTACCCTTGAAGTGATTTTTCTTCCAATCTGTCCACTTTCTGTTCTTGTTATTCCAGGCTGGCAGTGGTTCCATTCACACAGATCTCACAAAAACCTTGTCAGTTTTGCAAGTAGTATACAGGGGACCAAGCCTTCAGACAAAAGAACTTTCCACAGATCCTTCCTGGGTAACTGCATTCCCAATCCTAACATGCACTGAAATGGCTGACTGGATCCAGGTTTTTAGTTTAAGCCTCACATGGAGCACTATTTTCTGTGGACTCACTTTCCAGAGATTCAGAATTTTCCAGACCATCAATTTCTGGTTTCTCTGTGACTATGAGTTCAGTTTTCAGCTTATCCCTTTCTTCTCACATTTTATTATAAGCTATAATGAAAAACCAGGTTGGATTTTCCACACTTAACTTGGAAATCTTTTCAGCTAAATATCCAAGCTCATCACTTTCAAATTCTAGTTTCCATCCAACATCACTCAATTTTGTCATTTTGCTGCCTCTTTAAAACAAGAATCTACTTTCTTCCAGTTTCTAGTAACACACACATCACTTCTTAACCAGAAGTTAAGATGGGGCATCCATAGTTCTCCCACAGCCCCTTCAAAGAAATCTAAGTCTTTTCTATCAAAAAGCTTACAATTCTTCCAGCCTCCATCCATTACCCAATTCCAAAGCTGTTCCTACATTGTTGGCATTAGCAACAGCAGCAAGTCCCCTCTTTTAGTACTCAAAATCTGATTTAGTTTCCTAGGCTACTTAAAGCAGATATTGTGAAATGGTTTGCCTTGAACAATGGGAATTAATTCTCTTACAGTTTTAAGGCAAAGAAAATGTCTAAATTAAGGCATAATCAAGGCAATGCTTTCCTCCTGTAGACTGGCTGCTGGTGATCCTTGGCTCTTCTGCCACATGGCAATGCACAGGGAGACATCTGCTGGTCCCTTACATCTCTTCTGGGTTTAATTGATTTCAGCTTTTTGATTCTGTGACTTTATTCTCTCTATCTCTGTATTCACTTGGTTTATAAAGGACTCCTGTAGTAAGATTAAGACTCAAACTCCCATTAGGTAGATGACATTTTAACTGAAGGAGCCTCATCAAAATATCCTACTTAAAATGGGTTTACACCCACAGAAATGGATTCAATTTAAGAGCATGTTTTCCTGGGACACATATAGCTTCAAACCACCACACCTTGCTACAAGGTAAAAAAAGACTTTGTCATAACTTCCAAAAAGTGTGGGGCAAAGTGTGAACTATAATATAAACTGTAGTCCATATTTAGTAGCGCTGCTTCAATATGGGTTCATCAATTGTAACAAATGTACCACACTAATGAAAGATGTTGTTAATGTGGGAATGTGTGGGAGGGGGAAGGAGTGGAGCATATGGGAATCTCTTATATTTTTTATGTAACATTTAGGTAACCTAAAGCTTCTTTAAAAATAAAAAATTAATTATAAAAAATAAAATATAATTTGTACAATAGTAGAAAAAAAAAAACAAAACTGCATATTCCCCGCCCCCCACCAAAAAAAAGACTACATAATCTGAAGTGTATCCAATCAACCAATCTTAGGTAGTTTATTGCTTATTTTCCTAACTATTATAAAAAAGTACATTGTAAAACATGAAAGGAATATTCAGCAAAATGTGAGAATGTATTTCAGTTTGTTTGGAAGTGAACTAATATAGGAAATTGAAACAATGATCTTAACGCTATCACAGATTGTTAGACAGATGAAATGCCAGAAGTAAAGTGGTCTAGTTGCCATCTGAAGATGAGATCGAACGTGTTTACTGGTTTGGGGCATTTGGTAATTCAGTTTACTATTTTCAAGGCAGACATGTATTTCATGTAAAGGAAGAGGAGCATAAAAAGTACAGGAAAGACTTCAAGAACATTCTGGAATAGAACAAGTTATAGAAACAGAAAACTTAGCGGTCATCAAGGGTTTGGTTCAGGAGAAGGGTTGATTACAAAGAGTTCAGGAAGAAGTTGTGGGTGATTGACCTGTTCTTTAACTGTAGTGGCAGTTACAAGACTGCATTTTATTTTTTATTTTTATTTTTATTTATTTTTTTTATTTTTATTTATTTTTATTTTTTATTATGGGTAAAAATCTAAATTCTCACAATACATACAAACATTTGCAAAATGATATATAAATATATATGCATATATGTGTATTTGCTTACAAAAATGTTATTTATATATATATATATATATACACATATATTTTAAGAGGTGCTTAGATTACCCAAAATATTACACGGAACCCACTGGGATTCCCATGTTGCCCACCTCCCACACCTCCCACCACACCCCACACAAACATAACACTCTCTAAAGCAGTATCTGTTAGCTTTCGTTTTTATTTCATTCCTTTCCTCACAAAGACCCAAGAGCCTCGTATTGGAGATTAAAAAACAGGCTTAAAAAGGCAAAAGGATGGGAAGCGGCTGTGGCTCAATCAGTAGGGCTCCCGTT
>JAKSZT010054583.1:9125972-9143784 GCA_026826555.1 Tolypeutes matacus
ATGTTATATATATATATATATATATATATATATATATATATAACATTTTTGTAAGCAAATACACATATATTCATTTATATTTATATATCATTTTGCAAATGTTTGTATGTATTGTGAGAATTTTGATTTATACCCATAATAAAAAAAAAAAGAAGAAAACAGAATGGATAGAATAGAAATTGACACCCTTAAGTTGTGGGCTAATGAAAAAGTGTGATGTCTAAAACCACAACAGAAAGCAGAAGGCAGAGAGATGAAGGAAGGATATGAGATAGCTTGGAATACTATATCAATATAGATAGAGAATAGGAAATCACTGAAGAAGAAGCACAGCAAAGAAGAGGTAAGCTAGCAGCACCTAATTTTTAAAAACTGAAGGAAAACACAAAGGGGGGAGGAAAGAGGAAAGAAAAGCAAGAGATAACAAATAAACAGAGAAAAACTAAACAACCACATCAGCAAGCAGTCAAACAAAGCCAAGGAGGAAGTGCTCCTTCTGGGGTCCTTGAGGATCCTCTCAGCCTGCTTGCGTTTATCAATTTCCCTTCAGCGTTCTACCTGCAGGTTTTGAGGCAGATTTTCGGTACTAAACTAAATTCAGAACAGGAATTCGGTTTTTAAAGTGACTGATTTCTTTTTTCTTTTCTTTTCTTTTTTTTTTTTTTTTTTTTTTTGGCAATATAAAGGACCCAAAAGAAGTCCTCTGATAGATCACCCCCTTCACGGAGGGGACCCTAAATAGGCTCCTGGCAACTGATCAAGCCCTTCCCACTTCCTGGCCTCCCTAGCAAAGCTGAAGCTCTGATGCTTGTCAGTGCAGAGAGATAAAATTGGCTGACTCCGCCCCCTCTGGGGCCAAGCCTCAGTGTCAGCGGGCTGCTGGGTAAATCAGGTTTCCTCAGCAGATTCCCCTCTCCCCTCAGCCTGGCACTTTTTCAAGCCAGTTTATCTGCTCCCCAAAGCTATGAGGGGGTCCAGGCAGCCAAATCCCCAGAAGTTAAATTAAAACCCTCTCTATCCTCTGTCAGAGCCCTTTCTCCTCCAGAGTATGCTCCCCCACACCCTGAGCGGGAGCCGCGGGAGCTGGATTCGCAGCTCAAACCAGCGGTTTTCCCTGTGGGTGGGGCTCAGCCGTCTGTGTTAACCACCACAGGCAGGGTCAAAACTCACGAATCTCCACCAATCGCTCCACGCTGTCGATCTGCCCGCTTCTAGATGACCCAAGCTTCTCGCTCCGTGCCCCCACAGCACAGACCCCGGGGCAGGACCCCGTCCACAATTGGCTGTCCCCAGAGAGCCAGTCAATGAGTACCCTCCTAAACCGATGCCATCTTGACTCCCCAGCGATTTGTTTTAACTGGAATAGACTCATTCTCTGGGTATGGGTTTGCATTTCTTGCACGCAATGCTTCTTCCAAAACTACCATCTATGGTCTTACTGAATGTTTTATCTAGTGCCATGGCATTCCACACAGCATTACTTCTGATCAAGGAACCCATTTCACAGCAAATGATGTGCAGGAAGGGGCACATGTCCATGGAATTCACTGGTCTCACCATGTTCCCCATCATCCTGAAGCAGCTAGATTGATATAACAGTAGAATAACCTTTTAAAGACTCAATTATGGAACCAATTAGGTGGCAACACCTTGCAAGGCTGGGGCAATGTTCTCTAGAAGGCTGTGTATGCTCTAGATCAGCATCCACTCTATGGTGCTGTTTCTCCCATATTTAGGATTCATGGGTCCAGGAATCAAGGGGTGGAAATCGGAGTGGCACCACTCACTATTACCCCTAATGACCCACTAGGAAAATTTTTGCTTCCTGTCCCTGCAATCTTAAGCTCTGCTGGTCTACAGGTTTTAGTCCCCAAAGGAGGAGTGCTGCCACCAGGGAACACAACAACGATTCCATTGAACTGGATGTTAAGACTGCCACTTGACCACTTTGGGCTCCTCTTGTGAATCAACAGGCAAAGAATGGAATTACTGTACTGGCTGGAGTGATTGATCCTGACTATCAAGGGGAAATAGGACTTCATCTACATAATGGGTATAAAGAAGAGTTGCCTGGAATACAGAAGATCCTCTAGGGCATCTCCTAGTACTGCCACGCCCTGTTATTAAAGCCAATGGAAAACTGCAACAACCCAATCCAACAGGACTAACAATGGTCTAGAATCTTCAGGAATGAAAGTTTGGGTCACCCAACCAGGCAAAGAACTATGGCCAGCTGAAGTGCTTGCTGAGGTTAATGGGAACATGGAATGGGTAGTGATAAATATAAACTTTGACAACACAACCAGTTATAGAAATGAGGACTGTAATAGACATGAAACTTTCCTCCTTTTTCTTCCCCAACCTTTTCCCCTATCATATGAAGAGGTGTATTAGTTTCATGTCATAATATTTAAGGGTGTCAAGTTTAAGAGTGAATATTACCCAAGGACTTGCACCCTATTGTGTAGGGAATTAATGCATTTCCAGTTGTACACTGAACAGTTGAACATTGTTATGTGGAAATAAACATGTATGTATGTCTGTTATTATTTTTACTTAGAGACTAAGTATGATTTAAGGTAATGTGTATGGTTGCTGAGATGACAAGGAGTGGACTGTGATGGATAGGCTAATGTGTCAACTTGGTCAGGTAATTGTGCCCAGTTGTTTGGTTAAGGAAGCACTGGGCTAATTGTAATACAAGGACATTTATGGACTTTAGTTAAAAGTGAGTTTACTGCACAGATAGCTGATTACATCTACATCAATCAGGGAGACTGCCATAAACAATGAGTGATGCTTATGATGAATGTTTTCTGTAGCAATTTGATATTACTGATGAATTTCAAAAAGAAATATTGGATTACATTGTAAACTGGTCTTTTCTTCTGGGTGTATTAGAGTGTATTGGATCCAGAGGTTTTACTTTGATTGAGCTGCATCATTAGGGCATTTATTCCCCACCCCTTGGTGGGCGGGGACTCACAGATTAAAGACATAGCAAAGGACAGAGTTTGGAGTTCTGATGCTGAGTTTTGAGCTGGAGCCTGGGAAGTGAACACACAGGAGAAGAACACAGAGGAATAGACAGGGCTCTTAGACACAGCAGAAGACCTGGGGAGACAGAGCCATTAGCCTGATCATCTACAGCTGGCCTTGTGGAGAGAGGCAAAGCCTAGAGAGCCTCATAGTCTACAGCTGACCTTGTGGAGATAACAGAGGAGCTGAGCCCAGAGACACACAAGCCCCAGGAAGAGAGGAACCCAGGAAGCCTGAACCCTCGCAGATGTTGGCAGCCATCTTGCTCCAACACATGGCAATAGACTTTGGTGAGTGAAGTAACTTATGCCTTATGGCCTGGTAACTATGGGCTTCTACCCCAAATAAAGCCAACAGATTTCTGGTACTTTGCATCAACACCCCTTTGGCTGACTAATACAGTTTCATAAAGTACTTTTTAACATTGTGTTTATAAGTATAAATTTCCACACTTTTTATTGCACATATTTATACATTTTGAAAATGCAGAGGGTCTTGTTAACCACCACAATCAAGTTGAAAAATAGGTCAATCACCCACAGTTTCTTCCTGGCCTCTTTGTAGTCAACCCTTCTCCTGAACCCCAACCTCTGACTACCTCTAAGTTTTCTTTGCCTATAATTTGACATTTTCCAGAATGACATCAAAGTCTTTCCTGTTGTTTTTATCCTCCTCCTCCTTCACATGGAATACTACATGTCTGCCTTGAGGACTATAAGCTGAATTACCAGATGCCCCAAACCAGTAACTACTTTGGATCTCATCTTCAGAGGGCACCTAGAGCACTTTGTCTCTGGTATTTCACCTGTCTGACAGTCAATGATTGTTTTAACACCATTGCTGCAATCTCTTAAATTAGTTCACTTCCATGCATGAAAACTGGAATACATTCTCACATTGACCTGAATGATCCTTTCCTGTTTTACAATCCATTTATTTACAAGAGTTAACAAGAAAATAAACAAAAAGAGACTTCAGATCGATTGGGTACATTTCACATTGTCTTGTCCAGAGGGCTCAGGTCTCTTATACGTACTCAGTTTATTCCAATTGATTATGATCACTGGTTTTCCTATTCAACTTGACAGCAGGAGCCTTGTTCTTGCAGCATCCCATTTTTTATGTCAGCAAAAAAAAATCACCCTATCATCCTCCAACTACAATGATGTGTTAAACCCACCTTGTTTTCTGGTCCACAGATTTGGCCCTGTTACTTCACAAGAACCCATGTTAGTTTGATGAAGAACAGGCTAAATACACACCATGGGAGCCAGGGCAGAGTACTTTCATCACTCCACATGATTACTACTTTTAGACAGGGAGACACCAGTTGATTAATGATTTCTATTTAACTTCAGGCTCATTAGGATTTTTCTGCTTTTGCTTCTAAGACAGGAATTAGCCATTCTCTATTCTTAATTTAAGTATAAGATTACATGTCCCATATTCATTCCTAATACTGTATATTATAATATTAATTGCTTCACAATATCATTTGTATAAATCAGTAGTTTTCAACCAAGGATGACTTTTCTCCTTTTCCCCATGCTGCCCACCATGGGATATTTGGCAATGTGTGGAAATATTTTAGTAGTCATAACTGGGAAAGGTGCTGCTGGCATCTAGTGGGTAGAGGACATGGATCCTGTAAAACACCCCACAGTTCACAGGACGGCTCCAACTATAAAGGACTATTCAGCCCAAAACGTCAAATTGCCAAGGCACTAAATGACAACGTCATCCCAGTTTTTGGAAGATTGCCTATGTATCAAGTCATAAGTCTTCTTTCTATTAAGACTCATTTCAGTGATGTCTTAAACCCCATATAGATCAATATTGCTTTGACCACTTTCAGTTGCAGTACCAGATTATTTTGTGAAAGAGCAGGACTTCATCCAAACATCTCAGAAGCAAATATCCCTGGTATTTAGAAAGAACACGTCAACAACAGAACATAAATAAATCAACATAAAGAAACATTTAATTACTGAAGCATTCAGAACAACAATGATCATTACCCTGTGAAGCATCTGTTCTCATAATGTAATCTGCCATGCATTACTGCCTATATACCCAACAAACCAGTATTCACAGATCTTTCTTTATTTCTTTAATTTTATTGACGTGTATAATCATACATTTACATAGGGAAAAAATAAGTGCATATTAAAATTTGTGAACTTACAAAACAATCATGCATAACATCACAGAGGGGTCCCATACATCCCCCCACCAACACCTTGCATTGTTCTGAGACATTTGTTAAAGTTTATGAAAGAATATCATCAAATCTTATTACTAACTATAGCCCATATCTTACATTTGGTGTAATTTCCCCCTAACCCAGCCTATTATTTTTTAATGTATTTTTATTACAGAAGTTGTGAACTTACAAAACAATCATGCACATGTGCAGAATTTCCATACTACAGCCCTTCATCAACACACCACACTGTGGTGGAAAATTTGTTAGAGATTATGAGATAATATCTGATTATTACCACCAACCATGGTCCATATTATACATTTGGCACAATTTTTCTAAACTCACCCACTATCAGCACAGTACATCTTTGGCATAGATGCATGAATATTGCAGTATTCCTGTTAACCACAGTCCATAGGTCACACCAATTTTATTTTTCCCATGCTTCTCCACATTCCACCACCCTGCAATAGTGACATGCATCTGCTCTAGCTCACAGAGGGGCACTCGTTCATCTGTATCATCAATCATAATTCTCATCCACCTCCAGGTTCACTAGGTTATTCAGTCCCTAGATTATTCTTGAACTTTCTTTCAGTTGACATTTACATCCCTAGAATACCCTTTCCAGTCACATTCCCATTTACAAACCAGCTGCTACTAACTCTAATGTGTTACTATGAACTCTGTACGTTTCCACACTTTTACAGTAAAATTAATTAAAACTTCTACATACATTCAGCATCAGTAGGCCTTCTCAGCCCTCCTCCTATCTCTTAAAAGCCTATACTCTAGGTTTTCACTCCATGCAGTTATTCTTCATATTTAATTCATATTAGTGAGACCATGCAATATTTGTCGATTAGTGTCTTGCTTGTTTCACATAGCACAATGTCTTCAGGATGCATCCATGTTATCATAAGTGTACCAATTTCATTTCTTCTTACTGCAGCATAGTATTCCATCGTAGGTATATACCACATTTTGCCTATTCATTCATTGGTTGATGGACACTTGTTTGCATCTTTTGGCAATTGTGAATAATGCCACTATGAACATAGGTGTGAAGATGTCTGTTCATGTCACAGTTTTCAGTTCTCGATATGTTACTAGTAGAGGAATTGCTGGATCATATGGCAGTTCTATATTTGCTTCCTGAAGGAACTGCAAAATTGTCTTCCACAGAGGCTACACCATTTTAAAATCCCAACAACAAAGAAGGAGTGAACCTCTTTCTCCACATCCTTTCCATCACTCACTGTTTTCTGTTTTTTTAATAATGGCCATTTTATGCAGTGTGAGATGATATCTCATTTTCATTTTGATTTGCATTTCGCTAATAGCTAGTGATATGGAACATTTTTTGACATGCTTTTTGGCCAATTGTAGTTCCCCTTTGGAGAAATGTCTATTTAAATCTTTTGCCCATTTTTAAATTGGATTGATTGCTCTTTTGTTGTTGAGTTGTATGATCTCTTGATATAGAATGGAAATCAAGCCTTTATTAGATATGTAGTTTCCAAATATTTTCTCCCATTGGGTGGGCTGCTTTTTCACCTTCTTGATGAAGTTCTTTGAATCACAAAAGAGTTTAAGTTTGAGGAGGTCCCATTTATCCATCTTTTCTTTCATAGCTTGTGCTTTCGGTGTAAGGTTTAAGAAACTACCACCTACCACTAGGTCTTGAAGATGTTTTCCTACATTTTCTTCTAGGAACTTTATGGATCTTGCTTTTATATTTAGGTCTTCAGTCGATTCTGAGTTAAGTTTTGGATAAGGTGTGAGATGGGGGTCCTTTTTCTTTCTTTTGGCTATGGATATCCAATTCTTTCAGCATCATTTGTTGAATAGACTGTTCTCTCTGAGCTGAGTGGGTTTGACAGACTTGTCAAAAATTACTTGACCATATATATGAAGGTTTGTTTCTGAACCATCAGTTTGGTTCCATTGGTCTATGTACCCATCTTTATGCCAGTGCCATGATTTTTTTTACCACTGTAGCTAGTTACTATTATTTAAAGTACAGAAATGAGAGTTCTCCAACTTCACTTTTACTTTTTAAGATGTTTCTGGCTTTTCAGGAACCCTTACCCTTCCAAATAAATTTGACAATTGTGTTTTCCATTAAAAAAAAAAATACTGGTAGAATTTTTATCAGGGTTGCATTGCATCTGGTTATCAATTTGAATAGAATTGACAACTTAATGATATTTAATTTTCCAGTCCATGAACATGGAATATTCTTCCAATTATTTAGGTTGTTTTTTATTTATTTTAACAATGCATTGCTATTTTCTGAATACAAATGCCTTACATCCTTGGTTAAGTTTTTTCCTAAATATTTGATTCTTTTAGTTACTATCGTAAATGGTATTTTTTTCCTGACTCTCTCCTCAAATTGTGCATTACTAGTTTATGGAAACACCACTGATATTTGGGTATTGATCTTGTATCCTAAAACTACAGAAATCATTTACTAGCTCTAGCAGTTTTATTGTAGATTTTTCAGGACTTTCTATGTGTAGGATCACATCATCTGTGAATAGCAAAAGTTTACTTCTTCCTTTCTGATTTGGATTCATTTTATTTACTTTTATTGCCTGATTGCTCTAGCTAGAGCCTCTAGCACTATATTGAACAACAGTGGTGACAGTGGGCATACTTGTCTTGTTCCTGATCTCAACAGGAAAGATTTCCATCTTTCACAATTGTGTACAATGTTAGTTGTGGGTTTTTCATATACGCCTTTATCATGCTGAGGAAGTTTACTTCAATTCTTATCTTTTGTAGTGTTTTTTATGAAGAAAGGATGTTATATTTTGTCAAATGCCTTTTCTGCATCAATCAATAGGATCATTTGATTTTTCTTATTAGACTTATTAATGTGAAGTATTTTGGTGATTGATTGTCTTGTGTTTAACCACCCTTGCATGCCTGATATAAAACCCACTTTATCATGATGAATAATTCTTTTAATGTGTTGTTGGATTCGATTAGCAAGTATTTTGTTGAGGATTTTTGCACCCATATTCATTAGGGAAATGGGTCTCTAATTTTCTTTTTTTAAATATGTTTATCTGGTTTTGATATTAGGTTGATATTGCCTTCATAGAATGGTTTTGGTAGAATTCCTTCTTGTTCAGTTTTTTGGAGGAGCATGAGTAAGACTGGTATTAAATCTTCTATGAATGCTTGGTAGAATTCACCTGTGAAACCATCTGGTCCTGGGCTTTTCATTTTGGGGAGTTGTTTGATGACTGTTTCAATCTCTTTACTTGTGATTGGTATGTTAAGGTCTTCTATTTCTTGTAGGAAGAGTGTAGTTGTTCAGTCTTAGGAATTTTTCCATTTCGTTTATATTGTCTAGTTTTTTGGCATACAGTTGTTTGTAGTATTCTCTTATGATCTCTTTTATTCCTGTGGGGTCAGTAGTAATGTTCCCATTTTCAATTTTTATTTCATTTATTTGCATCTTCTCTCCTTTTTTCTTTGTCAGTCTAGCTAAGGGTTTGTCAATTCTGTTAATTTTCTCAAAGAACCAACTTTTGGTTTTGTGAATTTTCTCCATTTTTTTCTTCTCAATTTCATTTATTTCTGCTCTGATCTTTGTTATTGCATTCCTTCTACTTGCCAGGATTAAGTTGCTGTTCTTTTTCTAGTTCCTCCAGCTGTATAGTTAGGTCATTGATTTTATCTCTTTCTTCTTTTTTTATGTAGGCATTGAGGACTATAAATTTCCCCCTCAGCACTATCTTTGCTGCATCCCATAGGTTCTGATATGTTGTGATCTTGTTTTCATTCATCTCGAGATATGTATTAATTTCTCTCAAAATTTCTTCTTTAATCCACTGAATATTTAAGAGTGTGTTGTTTAATCTCCATATATTTGTGAATTTTCCCTTTTTCCACCTCTTGTTGATTTCAACTAGATCAGAGAAAGTCCTTTGCATAATTTTGATCTTGTTGATATTATTGAGATATGCTTTATGACCCAACATATGGTCTATCCTAGAGAAATATCCAATAGCTCTTGAAAAGAGTGTATATTTTCCTGTTTTGGGGTGCAATATTCTGTATTTGTATATTAGATTTAATCCATTTATTATGTTATTAAAGCTCTCTGGTTCTTTATTGATCCTCTGCCCAGATGTTCTATCCAATGCTGAGAGTGGTGTATTGAAGTCACCAACTATTATTGTAAAGACATCTATTTCTCCCTTTAATTTTGCCAGTGTATGCCTCATGTATATTGGGCATACTGGTTAGGTGCCTATACATTTATGATTGTTATTCCTTCCTGGTAAATTGCCCCTTTTATCAATATAAAATGTCCTTTCTTGTTTCTAATAACAGTTTTTCTTTTAAAATCTATTTCATGTGATATAAGTATAGCTACTCTGGCTTTTTTTGCTTTATTTTTAAATAGTTAGTTAGTTAGTTAGTTAGTTAGTTAGTTAGTTAGTTAGTGCATGTGTGAAATATCATTTTCCAGGCTTACATTTTCAATCTATTGGTATCCTTGGGTCTAAGGTGATTCTCTTGTAGACAGCTTATAGATGGCTCATATTTTCTTATCCATTCCACCAGTGTGTGTCTTTTGATTGGGGTGTTTAATCCATTAACATTCAATGTTATTAATGTATGGCAGATCTTATTTCACCCATTCTGACTTTTGGATTTTTTCTGTCATACTGTGTTTTCACAAATCTTTTGACACTTTAGTTACATTTACTGATATAATTTTCATTTCTAGTCTCTCTTTCCAGCCTCCCTCTCCTGTCTTTTCAGGCTGTAGCACACCATTTAATATTTCCTGCAAAGCCAGTCTCTTTGTTATAAACTCTCTCAGTTCTGTTTATCTGTGAATATTCTAAACTCGACCTCATTTTTGAGAGTCAATCTTGCTGGATATAAGATTCTTGGCTGGCAGTTTTTCTCTTGCAGTACCTTAAATATATCATTCCACTGCCTTCTTGTCTCCATTTTTTCTGATGAGAAATTGGCACTTAATCTTATTGGGTATCCCTTATATGTTATGAGTTGCTTTTCTCTTGCTACTCTCAGAATTCTCTTTTTGTCTTTGGCATTTGACATTCTGATTAGTATGGGACTTGGAGCTGGTCTATTTGGATTTAATTGGATGGGAGTACATTGTGCTCCTTAGACATGGATATCTATATCCATCAATAGGTTTGGGAAATTTCCCACTATCATTTCTTCAAATATTCTTTCTGCCCCTTTTCCCTTCTCTTCTCCTTCTGGGACACCTATGACACATATGTTTGCATGTCTTTTGCTGTCCTTTATTTCCCTGAGACCTTGTTTATTTTTTTACACTCATTTCTTCATCTGTTCTTTTGTATGCTCACTTTTGGAGGTCATGTCTTCAAGCTCACCAATTCTTTCTTCTACCTCCTCAAATCTGCTGCTTTATGACTCCAGTGTATTTTTAAATTCTTTTATTGTGCCTTTCATTCCCACAAGATCTGCAATTTTTCTGTTTATGCTTTTCATTTCTTTTTTGTGCTCTCTCAATTCTTCTTAATATCCTTAATCTCTTTAACCATTCACTGAATTTATTCAGGAGATTTCTTTGAACATCTGTCATTAGTTGTCTCAATTCCTTTATGTCATCTGGATTCTTATCTTGTTCCTTTAACTGGGTTATATCTTCCAGTTTCTTCGTATGTATTGTAATTTTTTGTTGCTGTCTAGGCATCTGGCTTAGTGGGTGTAATTATTCTGAGTGCAGTTTCTCTCTCTAGTTTAGAACTTTCTTGCCCTTTCTCCCTTGATGGTTGTGTAGTAGGAGCTGAAGATATAGTTGATGCTATAAGCTGTGGAACCTGAAGATGCCCAGTGAAGCTTGTGCCACATTTCTCCTTTGCCACAGATAGGGACAGAGCCACAGCCATGCATAATAATCCAAGCCATGCAAGCCAAGACTGCCTGTAGTTGCCCAAAGACACTGATAAAGCTTCATGACCCGTCTTCTCCTGCCTGGGGTCAGAATGGAGCTGCAGGTGTGGGCAGAAACCTATGCTATGGAGGTCCAAAATAAATGCAGTTGCCCAGATACAGACTTAGCACCACATCCCCCATCAGGGATGGAGATGAACACTGTGGACTTCCCAACAATCTAATTTGTGTGAGCCAAATGGTCTTGCAGTTGCCTTGAGTGGCTGAGGGAGTACTATCCCTTATGCCCTTTACAAGGTGGTATCATAGCCAATGAAGCACAACAATTCAGTCTGTGAAGGCCAAAAGTGCAAGCCATTGCCCAGAAAGGCTGAGGACACACCATCACCCTGTTATCCTATTGGGTGTTTGGGTTGAATACACAGATACACACCATTCCAGGATGTGCAGACCAAAAGAGCCTGTCATTGCCCAGAAAGGCTGAGAAAACACAGCTCTCCTTCTACTTTACCTGGGGGTAGGGATGGAACTACAGGTGTCTGAATATTCAGTCTCTGTGGGCCTAAAGCCCCTGCAATTACTCAGAAAGCCTGTAGAAACACAGCTTCCCTCTTATCCTATTGGGGGCATGGATGGAACTACTGGTGCCCTACTATCCAGTCTGTGGAGGCTGAAAGTGCCTGCAATTTCCCAGAATCTGAATAAACCCTAGCTCCCTCCTATCCTATGGAGTTGAATGGATGGGGATGGAATTGAAGGTGCTCAACAAACCAGTTTGTGTGTACTGAAAGCACCTGCAGTTGCCCAGTGAGGCCGAGGAAACACATCTCCTCTCCTACTCTATTGGGGGGCTGGGATGGAGCCCCAGGTGCCTGACTATTCAGTCTGTGCTGGCCGAATATATCTTCAGTTACCTAGAGAGGCTGGTGCAGGTACCCCATCTTCCTCCCTGCCAGAGGTTGGGTTGGGGCTTTAGCTGGAGTTACAATCTGATCTGGATGGAAATAAGCTGGTACCTAACAGTACTTTGATTTTCAGTCTTCCCTGCTTTCCCTCATGCCGGGAGTGGAGTAAAAATGGCGGCTACCTGCCCCTTTCTGACTTGGACAGGTTCAAACTTTAGCTGTTCTTAGGATTATACTTTACTGAGCTGAATTTACTAATCAGTACCTGAATTTATTAATCAGTCTTTTCCTCCCCCATTTTTGGGAAATGGAGTTTCCCACAGAATATCTCCTGAGGTGGCTGGTGCTGGTAGTGGAGGGTGGGCACTGGCCTCCATGGCATGGCGTGCTCTACTTGGGAAATTTTTCTGCAGATGGTCAGTCTTCTCCTTCCATTCTTTCAAGGATGTGGTAGCATACACTTCTGGTCTCCGAGCCCACAAACAAGTGCTTTAGATAGCCCTGAGTGATTGCTAACTGCCTTATAGCACTAGCTGCCTCTTGGAGCTCCTTACTTCACCACCATCTTGCTGGCTTTCTTTTAAGGAAGTCTTACCTTAGTATGTGTCTTAAACCACTTCACAACTGTTCTTTTATAATTAAACCTTGCACTGGGAGATGAAATTTGAATTCTCAAATGTACTTTTGAATATTCTTTGGGAATGTGCTTTTGGTAAATATGGCGGGGAAGGGGGTTACTGGTATAGGGTATCGAGTGTGGGGGGATATGCAGTATAGGGTGCACCTGAGACAAGTTCCTATTGATTATGTAAGTGTTCATCTTGTAAGTGTGTGTTATCTCAGTGGGTGGAGACCCACACAATCAACAAGTAAAAGTTAAATTCCCACCCTGGGGGCTCCTGCTATGTTCTCAATTCGAGTGACAAGAATACCTTGAGATAAAAGAAAACAGACCAGTATGTCAAGCCCTCAATACTATTTCAAGTAACTATGAATCTTATTCTTCAAAAACTGAAACTTAGTGTTTACCATAGGTTCCACGGGGAGGGGGAGGGAAGAATAGAATAGATAGAATATAGGGAATTTTTAGGGCATTAGAATTGCTCTGCATGAGCTTGCATTAATGGATACAGGCCATTTTAAATTTCATCAAAAACTTTAAAAGTGTTTGGTTCAAAATGTAAAGCATAATGTAAACTATTGACCATGGTTAGTAGCAATGCTTCAATATTTGTACATCACTTGTAACAAATGTACCATCCTCATGTAAAATGTTATTAATAGGGAAAAGTGGAAAGGGATAAGGGCATTAGGTATATGGGATTCCCCTATATTAGCTATGTGACTTTTCTGTAACAAAAAACTTCTTTGAAGTTAAAATGAAAAATAAAAGACAGTAGGGGAATATACAGAAGAAAATGTCACTGTACTTATAAGACAACAGATCTTACATTGATAAAAGGCCCAATGTCTAAAAAATTTTTATATCATTTCAATTTTTATTTTTTTTCTGTATTTTTGTTAGTTTTAAAATTATTAACAGTTATTTCATTTTCCTATTAATTTTATGTGGTTATTATATTGGCTTCATTTTTAGAGAGGATTTGAATCACAGAAGGGTCACAACTGTGGTGAAGGATGATCACTGGTGTTAGGTGTTGGTGATGGGGGATATATGGGGAAGGGTGCACCTAGGGCTGCCTCTAAGGGATGTGAGTATGTTCAAGTGTTTATGGCGTGTTATCTCTGTTTGGAAACCCACACATTGACTGAAAGATTATTAAATTCCCAACCTGGGAAAATTTGCTACATTCTCCAAGAAGGACAGCAAGAATCCCTAGAGTACAAGGGCAGTGCCTATTGAAGGAAGACAGACTATTACACCAGGCCCTTGATATAGATGATTGTACTTATGAACCTTTTCTTGTTAAATTGAAACATAGCCTAGTATTATATATTGCCTAAGAATTACCTCCTGAAAGCCTCCTTGTTGCTCAAATGTGGCCTCTCTCTAAGCCGAACTCAGCAAATAAATTCACTACCTTCCCCCCAGTGAAGGGCAGGACTCACAGGGATGAGCCTCTGTGCAACCAAGGGATTATTGCCAAGTGCTAAATAGCAATGTATCTGGAAAAAGACCTTGACCAAAAGGGAAAAATATTAAATACAAATGAGTTTTTATTGCTAAGTGATTTCAATGTGAGTTGGGAGGTCATTTCAAAGGTTACACTTATGCACATCTCAGCAGGATCTCATTGACTGTCACAATAAACAGTGTCTCAAACAGTGGGGCTCCTGAGTGCTTTAGAGACATCCAGATACTATAAGCAGGACAAACAAGCTCAGGAATTCAACACCTTGTCAGAGGGTCTTACTTTGGATTTTATGCTCCCCAGTGTAACATAGTTAGACCCATTAATAGTTTCTCTACACATCGCTCTTCTGCCTTTTATTTGAACCTATGATTAGCCCTATATTTGTTAAATATATGTCCCAGAGACTTAAATCATTGGTCAGTTCATGTGCCAGTTGAGCCCTGAATCTCAGCAGAGTCACAACACCTCATCTCCAGTTCATTGGAATTACCTAGGACTACTAACAAGGAGATGATGAGGGGCAACGCCTATCCCAAGGAAGAGAGAGTGCCTACAACTGCAAGCAAGATAGTCCATCCATCTACCCCATTGGATCTAAACCCCTTCCAAGTAGAAACAGAATGGACATCACCATCCACAAATCCTCAAGATTGGAGAATGAACAATGGACTAAAGGAAACTTACCATTATTCTATTATAGACTTATTATTCTAGCAATGGAAGATCTTTTATCATTGATATAAAGGCAGTGGCCACTAGATGTTATAAAGGGAGGGAGAGGGAAGAATAAGTATAATATAGGGGCATTGGAATTTTTCTGCATGACATTGCAATGACATATACAGGCCATTATATATGTTGTCATAACTGACAAAATTGTGCGGTGCAGAGTGTAAACTATAATGTAAACTATAGTCCGTGGTTAGTGGTTAGTAGCAATGCTTCAATATGTGTTCCTCAACTGTAAAAAATGTACCACACTAATAAAGGATATTGTTAATGGGAAAGTATGGGATGGGGCATATAAAAATAGGAATCCCCTATTTTTTATGTAATATTTACGTAATCTAAAACTTCTTTAAGAATAAAAAAAATTAAAAATAATTTGAACTAATAGCTTCTTCTAGCTTGCATCTTCACCCTGTGCAATGTGAGAAACCACCTTGCAAGGAGAAGTGTTCAAAGATGCTTATTTTTTAAACGGTTTTAATTAAAACTGTTGTGAAATAAACCACAATAAGGAGTAACCCTCTAAGATGAAGACATGGTTCATCAGTCACAAATATAGTTTCATTTGCAAAATATATTTCTTATGTATTTGAGTAATATAGCTCTAGAAAAGTGTATGTTTTTCTACTTCTATTGACTTTAATTCATTAAAATTTATGAGTTTAGAAATTATCACTCTCCTTGCCAGAGGCCAAAATACATAACTTCATTCCAACATATAAACAGTCTGAACTCAACCATTCCATTCCAGACACTCAAACAGTAAGTAAAATAATTGCTTCTTTGGATGGAAATGATTTCCTGAGGATATTTAACATAGGACAGAAAGCATATTTCAATATCCTATAAATTGAATTTGAATATTGACTCTACCACTTTAAACTGTGTGAATGTGGACCTTCCTCAGTTACCACATCTGTAAAATGGGGATAGTAAGAGGTTTTCATCCTTAGAATAGTTGTATGGAATAAGTTAACAAAATAAAGCAAGTAGATCATTACTTGGCATTTGATAAGTACTTAATAAACATTGCAAATATTCTCTGTTGTTCAGAGAGATGTTTATAAAACGAAATCCTCGGACAAAGTAAATAGTCTGAAAAATGGTTAAAACCAATGCATAGCCTTCCTGTGATTTTCTGAATCTATACAGACAGAAGAATATTACCATTCACATACCTAATTCAAAGACTACGAAGCATCCAATAGTTTCCATGAAATTTCATTGCCTCAAGAGAGAAGTTCTAAAAGACCATTCTAAACGAAATCCCCTGAGATCCCTACAAATTTCTGCTTGATGTTTTAATGAGTCTAAATGTGAACTTCAGCCTGTAATCCAGAGAATAAAAGACACTAGCTCTTCTGTCTCCTGGACTGCCCAGCTCATCCGTCCAATTACTGACTGTCTAATCATACATCTTCCCTTCTGAAGGGGAATAAATGAGAATTACTCACTTCACAGACTCTCCTCGTGCAATATTTAGAAAAAAAGAGTTAACTAAATGGAATGATGCCCCTGACTTTGAGTCTATAGCTCTCACATAGATGCTCCTCCCACATTTAGGATTTTTTTAAAAAAATATTGTAGAAGCTTAGTGGAAGAAAAAGACAGGATCAAGTCAGAACTCAAAGGATGAAGTTTCTGGGGTAAGCCATTGTGATGCCTTTACTGTGGTTACTCAAGAGAGAGAGAAATCAACTGAAGTTCCTGTAATTTGGCCATAAAACAATTGGACCTCGAGAAAATAGAGTCTCCTGGCCCATGAAGAGACCAGAACAGCAGGAAGTTTTCTAAGCCATAACCTCCCCCCACCAACTCAGTAATGTACTCTATGATTGACTGAAGTTTCCTCCCCTCTCTCTTCTGACTACTTCTTTCTCTTTCCTCATATGAACTCTCTTTATGACTCTCTGAGATGATCTTACATTGCTATCACATGCAAATTGGTAAGCCTAGCTTCCCTTTAAAGAATCACACAAAACAAACTTCTGCATTGGTCTTTCCTCTCACTATAAATCTGCAGAATATCCCTTCTCCAACTAATATAGATATGGGCTGAGTCATTCAATTTCAGTGAGAATTGAATTGAGACTTGAAGGCAGTGTGACACCTCTTGATGGAAAAATGAGCATAAGATGAACAAAAAGAAAGCTAATTAAAGCAATTTTCCATTTAACTCACAGAGAAAATACCAGAGCCGAAATGTTCATATTCTTGGAGACAGTGGCCTCAAGTTACTTTTTTGTTATCTTGTTCCCACAGTTTATTGTTGCTGTTAATTGGCAGTTTAGACATCAGGTAAATGGTTTACTCCCAATAGAATTAGAAAACTGCAGAAATAGGAGTAGTTCCTCAAATAGATTCAAATAGAGACTCAAATGTGTTTCTTCAGGGCTGAATTTGAATTGATTTGAGCCATCTATGTTGTGTATTACCCTACTGGGCAGAAATGATATATGCACTGAATAAGAAGGTCCAATAGGCTGGGAAATTCTGTGAATATTCAGTATTAATAGTGGTAAGGCAATTTGAAAGAAGTTTTGGGTAGGTGTATGGGCATGCAGAATTGAAGTAATTGTGAACCCTTTGGGAACTCCCAATGACAGACTCCATGGTATGGTATCATGACAAAGGCCCAAATTATGTGGAAGACTAAAACATGGGAATGGGCAGACACTTTGTGAAGTTATCGAGCCAGGCATGATCTTTCATGAAAAGGAACAATCTGAGTGTACAGCTCAAATCAGATTGCAAGCTAGGTAAGAGTAAAAGCCTAAGGAGAGAATTTTGCCCTGGATTCTAAGGAAAAGTGACATTAACTATAAGGGCAAAATACTTATATAACAGTTGAACATTGGTCCATGCTAAGTTGTCTTCCTCCCAACGCCTAACAAATTTGATAAGTAGCAGAAAATCTG
>JAKSZT010054584.1:67115-190060 GCA_026826555.1 Tolypeutes matacus
TAAGAAGAGTCCAGGACCAGACGGCTTCACAACTGAATTCTACCAAACATTCCGGAAAGAGCTGACACCAATTCTACTTAAGCTCTTCCAAAAAATAAAAGTCGAAGGAATACTACCTAACTCATTCTATGATGCCAACATTACCCTAACACCAAAACCGAATAAAGATACCACAAGAAAGGAAAATTACAGAACAATTTCTCTAATGAACCTAGATGCTAAAATCCTCAACAAAACACTTGCTAATTGCATTCAACATCATATCAAAAGTATTATACTCCATGACCAATTGGGTTTCATCCCGGTATGCAAGAAAGGTTCAATATAAGAAAATCAATCAATGTAATACACCACATAAAGAGATTGAAAGAAAAAAACCACATGATCATCTCTATAGATGCAGAAAAAGCATTCAACAAGATACAGCACTCTTTCCTCATAAAAACACTACAAAAGATAGGAATAGATGGAAACTTTTTGAATATGATAAAGGGTATATATGAAAAACCCAAGCTAACATCATTTTCAACAGTGAAATCCTAAAAGCCCTCCCACTGAGATTGGGAGCTAGACAAGGATGCCCACTTTCATCACTCCTATTTAACATTGTCTTAGAAGTACTTGTGTGAGCACTGAGACAAGAAAAGGACATAAAAGGCATCCAGATTTGAAAAGAAGTAAAAATTTCATTATTTGCAGATGACATGATCCTATACATAGAAAGCCCTGAGAAATCTACCACAAGTCTTCTAGAACATATAAAGGAGTTCAGTAATGTTGCAGGCTATAAGTTCAATGCTCAAAAATCAGTAGCATTTCTATACACCAATAACGAGCAAATGGAGGAGGAAATCAGGAAAAAAATACCTTTTTCAATAGTAACTAAAAGAATCAAATACCTAGGAATAAATTTAACTAAAGATGTAAAGTACTTATATACAGAAAACTACACAACACTGTTAAAGGAAATCAAAGAAGAATTAAATAAATGGAAAAATAATCCCTGTTCATGGATAGGAAGACTAAACATCAAGATGTCTATCCTACACAAACTAATCTACAGATTTAATGCAATCCCAATAAAAGTCTACACTGTATTTTTTAAGGAACTGGAAAAACTAACCACAAATTATATTTGGAGAGGCAAAAGGCCCCAAATTGCCAAAGACATATTGAAAAAGAAAAATGAAGTTGGAGGTATCACACTACCTGACTTTAAAACATACTACAAAGCTACATTGATCAAAACCACGTGGTAGTGGCACAAGGATAGAGCTACTGACCAATGGAACTGAAATGAGAGTTCTGATATAGATCCTTACATATACAGTTATCTAATATTTGACAAGGCCACAAAGCCCACTCAGTTGGGAGAAAATGGCCTCTTTTTCCATTTTTTTGAATGTCCCAATCCGCTAATTATATATTTTTTTGTTTTTTTTTGTTTGATTGTTTTTTTGTGTTTTTTCCTGAGTTTCCTTATGTTTGTGTCTTGTATGTAAGCTTATCATTGTTGTTTCTTTTTGCTATTAAGTGTACTTGATTATTATATGGGCTACTTGTTCATGGAAGATTTAGATCACTTAAGGGTTACAATGGGTACTAGAGGGGATATGGACAGGGGTGTCTGGGAGGGGAGATTCATGGGAGTAAGTTCATCTGAATATACATGAAAGATATACAAATTTGATCAAAAGATCAAAGGATGGGACATGGTCATGGTGGCTGTACAATCACTCAATAAATGAGAGGGTCTGAATTCCTAGCCTGGAGAGCTCTGCCACATTCTCCAAGGGAGCAGCAACAGTCTACTGAATGCAGGGACAGTGTCTGTCAAAAGAGGATGGCCCAATGATGAGTTCTTGTTACTGATGACTACCCTTGTGAGTCTTTGCTCTTGTAACTGAAACTGAGCTTACTATTATGGGGTGTCTAAGGGTGGCCACCTGAGGGCCTTCTTGTTGCTCAAATGTGGCCCCTCTCTAAGCCAAACTCAGCATATGAATGCATTACCTTCCCCGCAACGTGGGATATGACTCCCGTGGATGAGCCTCCCTGGCACCAAGGGATTAATACCAAGTGCCAACTGGCAACACAACTGAAAAAAGACCTTGAATAAATGGGGAGAAAGGAAAGAAAATTGAGTTCATGTGGCTAAGAGACTTCAAAGAGAGTCAGGAGGTCATCCCAGAGGTAACGCTTATGCACACCTCAGAAGGAGCTCATAGAACATCTAAGTGCCTATCACCCCACACAGAGGGGTTCCTGAGAGTTCTGAGGACACCCAGGTCCTATATAAGGGGGAATAGCCCCAGAGACTGACGCCTTATCAGTGGACTCTATTTTGGAATCTGTGCTCCTGAGAGAGACAGAATTGGACTCAAATAAGTTCTCCCTGCACTTGGTTCATCAGTCCCTTCTATTCAAACCTATCTGTGATGCTGGAGTCTTTAGGTATACTTTCAGAGCCGGGAGCCTCTGGCCTACCTATGTGCCAGGTGTGCATGGAATCTCGGTGGAGCTGCAACTCCTACCCTACTGCACAATGGACTCATCCAAGTCACCTGGCAAGGAGACAATGATGGGCAGTGGCCATCCCAGGGAATGAAGAGGGCCTGCATCTGCAGGCAGGTTCATCCCACCCACCATATCCATGGGATATATGCCCTCTTTCACTTGTAGTTGGATTGGACATTACCATCCCAGTCACCTCAGGATTGGGGGAAGAACTATGGACTAGAGTAGACTTAATCGTATTCTGTTGTACACATATGGTGATTCTAGCAATGGAAGAAATTATAATAATGAGGTGGAGCTTGTGGCCACTGGACACTTTCGTGTCAGGGAGGGGATGTTCAGTTGAAATACAAGGGCTTTATTGGGACTTAGAGGTTGTCCTGAGTGCTGTTGTGGCAATGGATGTAGCCATTGTAAATCAGCACACACCATTCAGAACTGTGTGGAAGAGAGTGTGGTCTATGATGTGAACTGTGGTCTATGGTGGATGGCAAGGCCCCAGGATGTGTAAGTCCATTGAGGCTGATGGGCCACACTTGTGGGAGATGTTTGTGTGGGATGTGGTGGGAGCTGTGGGAGGTGGGGAACATGGGAATTCCTGTAGGTTCCATGTAATATTTAGGTAATCTAAGCACCTCTTAAAATATATATATATATATAAATAAATAAAATTTTTGTAAGCAAAAAAAAATGTAAATTTTCTTCTGTTATGGTGTTTCATAATTTCTGAAATTCTGGAGTTTGTCTTACACTTTGAATTAAATGTTTGGTGAAATAGCAAAAAATTTTAAAAAATTAAAAATAAATACAATAAAATGCTGTCTTAACAAGGGTCAGCTGGTGCTGTAATTCTGCCAAGGCAAAATGTGGTGACTGCCTGCCTCTCGCTGCATTCTCCTCCAAACTCACTTCCTCCCTGAGCTCAGCAGTGGGACATATGACAGAATTGCTCACACTGCTCCCCAATCCTCTGGCCTGGATGTCTTCAGATTCAGGTTGCTACATGACTCCAGCCTCTGGCCTCTCCCTGAGACTCTCAGGGTTTCTGTGCCTCTCCAAATCTCTAGAAGATCCTGGAGCCCTCTCCCACATTGCAGGGTAAACATGGCAACACTCTTTCTCTGTGTGTTCCATGTATGTTGGACTTCAACACAATGATTGGGGTCCATCCTGGAGCATGAAAACTAATCAGAGGCCCTTAACTAAACTAAAGCATTCTAACAAAAAGTGCCCTAATCAAAAGTTCCTTTATCTGAATCTAACCAAAATGTCCTACATACAAAAGGCTTACACACACAGCAATCGTTTAGTAAGAAAATAATTCTATGAGGTCCACACAAACTCAAACAAGGCCATTAAACCACGGCACAGGAATCAGGAGTGGTCTTCTAAGTCTGGGAGAAATGGGAACTCATGAAGCAGTGGCTGTACTTTGGGCATGGCAATCATTGAGCAAAACAGGGTGCTGACCACTATTGCACTGGTCTTTAGAAAGTTACCAAATATAACTCAATATACTGTGCTTTCTCCAATAAATCTTACCTCCAAAAGCATGTGTGTAAATCAGATATGTGTGCCTTTATTCCCATCCCCAGTGCCAGAGTGCACAGATTTTGCCTGGGGGCTGGGGGGAGGGCAGGTAGCAGGCTGTAAAACAGAAAGACCTTAATTTCTTCTCCAAATAACTGAAAACATTTACAAAAGAATGGATAAATTCAATCCTAAGGGTGCTCTCAAAAGTAGTGGATTTTGCAGAGAGACTGAGATTTTATTCATCTCAATGATTCAGGAAGAAGTGAAATAAGTACTTTTAGGGATGAGTAAAAATTAATAAAGTTTGCTAACAGCAACTCAATTTAAAAGAAATGTAAAAGAATATTCTTCAGGCAGGAAGAAAATATTCTAAGAAGGTTCAAAATTCAGGATGGATTGAAGAACAATATTTGTTAATTAAATTCATATACCTAAATGACTATTGAATGTATAAAGTAATAATGATATCCGTGGCCTAGGACATAAATAAAGTGTTCAATGACACCATAATATAATATATAGCCTAAGATGGGTAACTGGATATGTAGCTGTTGGATATCATTATGAATTCCAAAAATAGTTATGGGACGATGCTTGTAAACTGGCCTGTTAATTTGGGCATGATTAATTTATGATAAGGGCGTTGACTGTGCCACAGTCAGTAGGGCTTTTGAGACCCACCACTTGGTGGGTGGGGTCTCATACAGAAAAAGACATAGAAAGGACACAGTTGGAGTAGTTTTTGATGTTGGAGTTCTGATGAGCAAGGACGGGGGCCCCGGGGAAAAGAGACAATCCATTCACCTGACAGTTCACAGCTGGCCTTGTGGAGAGACGCAAAGCTTAGAGAGCCTCATAGTGTACAGCTGAGTTGAGTAGGAAACAGAGGAGTTGAGCCCAGGGAGAAACGCAGCCCTGGGTAGAGAGGAACCCAAGAAACCTGAACCCTGGCAAATGTCGATAGCTGTCTTCCCCCAAGACTTGGTAACAGAATTTAGTTAAGGAAGAAACTTATGCTTTATGGCCTGGTAACTGGAAGGTTCTACTCCAAATAAATACCCTTTATAAAAACCAAGAGGTTTCTGGTATTTTGCATCAGCAGTCCTTTGGCTGACTAATACAGGACATAAAATGTTTTAAAATACATTATTTGGCAAGACAATAACAAATAATAAGTGCAGATTTGGGAAGGCAAGCAAAAATGTTTTAATTTCCCTGGTAACCTTTAGAGAATATTAAATGGGCAACTCATCCAAATAAATAAATGGCAAAAAATTGAACAAAAATAGTCATTCCAAAACAAAATATTCAGGATTTACTGGGTTGCCATTTTGGCCTTTGTTCTAGGGCCACCTTACTCGTGCATCTTTGGAAGCTGCACTTTTCTAATCCTTCAGAAACCTAAATGTTCCAGGGTTGATTTATGGGGTGTTGTTTTGCCCCCATCATCAATCAAGCAATGTATTACTTCCCCATTTCCTAGTAATGAAGTCACTAAAATGGATGTGGTGCTCATTTGAAGGAAGATGAGCCATGAATGATAAAAAAAATAAAAAGATGTTGCACTTCCAAAATTGGTCACTTATATGATTGATATTGGATATTTACTCTTTTCAAATGAATGCATTCAATGCTATAAATTTCCCTCTAAGCACTAATTTTGTTGCACCCTACACTTTGAAGAAGCATAGGACATTAAGAAGCAGAAAGAACCACATAACAAAAGGCTTGTGAGTGAAGCTATATGCACTTTCACAATGGTAAAGACTTAAGATGAAGTCGGAGAATGTGAGAAAGTTGGGAAAAACTTTTCTGTGACCACAAGCATTGTTTCCTCAAAATAACACTTCTATGAATGTAATTTCAATTGGAAGGAATTTGCATCATGCTTACCTAAGCATAAGGGAATCTATGTAAGGAAAAAAGAATGAAGACAATGAGTTTTGCCAGTTTGCCCAAATGGTAGTCCTCCCCTTTAAGTGTAATGAGGGTGAAGTTTTCTTGGAAATTCAACCTCATGAGATACCTGAGAATTAATCCTTCAGACAAACCCTTGGGATTTCATGTTTTGGGAAAGCTAGAGTCACATCAAAGAAACATGCAGGAGTAAAACCTTGTGTATGTAAGGAATATTGGAAATCTTTCAGCTGGCATTAAATCTCATTGAGCATGAAATATTCATACATCAGTTAGTATTGTAATGAAGATGGGAATACTTCATTCTGAAACAAAAGCTCATGGAATATGAGAAAATTCAAACTAGAGAGAAACCATATGAGTGTCCTGAATGTAGGCTGCTTTTTGCAGTCATTTTTTACTCCTCATTTTAAAAGCCATACAGGGGAACAAGCATAGAAATGTCATACATGTGGGAAAGTCTACAAACTGACAGGAAACCTCTTTATTCATCAGAAAATACTTACTGAAGAGAAATTATATATATTTGGGAAAGCTTTAATTCAATTGTCAAATCTCAGATAGAAGAGATTTCCTACTGCAAAGACACCCTATGCATGTAAGGCATGTGAAGAAGCTTTTAGGTACAAAACATAGAACAAGAAAAAGTCATATTGGAGAGAAACAAAATGAATGTAATGAATGCAGAAAAGCCTTCAGGCAAAAGCAATAGTTGATTAAACACCAGAGCATTCATTCTGGAGGAAAACCCTATGTATGCAATGAATGTGGAAAGCCTTCATCCATAAGGAAAACATCGTTAAGATCTGAGAATACATACTGGAGAGAAACACTATGAATGTGATGGATGTGGGAAACCATTTATTCAGAAATGAAGCCTCATTACACACCACAGAAGACTAACTGGAGAGAAACCCTGTATATGTATGGAATGTAGGAAAGCCTTCAATAGCAAATCAAATCTCACTGACCATGAGAAAATTCATAGTGGAGGGAAACCCTATGTATGCAAGGAATGTGGAATAGCCTTCAGCCAGAGGCAGTATCTCATTAAATATTTCATCATTCATACTGGAGATAAACCCTGAGAATGTAATGAATGAGACTCTCCAAAGAAACTGCACCTCGAGTCTGTGAAACTTTTTGCCAATCTTTTAAGGAAGCAGCTGTGACTGTGCAATTCAAGATATCATTCTCCTTTTGGAAAAGTGGACTTGCAGTTTTTTCTGAGATCTGCTCCTACCACATCTTCTTCCACACTTATCTGTGTTCAATTTGTTACCACTAATTTATGCATCAGAAGACTTCTCTTAGTTTATGTAAAGATAGGCTTTCCACTTTTTTTTTAATTTTAAAAAATTTTTAAATTTTATTTTGTTAACATCTGTACTGCATAAAATTCAAACTAAAAATGATCAGTTTTTATTGACAAAACCCAAAGCATAAGAATAATCAGTATAATGTTTTGTAATACAGATCTCATAATGAGAAGAATGGATTCCACCATTTTACTTAATGGAGCTTACGGGTAATTATTCCCTATCTTAAAAGTTGGTTGCAAATATACGTCTGTAAATGCTGGTTGTGTGCACTAGTCTCTGCTCCTGTAACTGAGACTTAGCCTGCAGTTGTGGGGTGCCTAAGGGTTGCCACCTGGGAGCCTCCTTGTTGCTCAAATGTGGCCTCTCTCTAAGCCAAACTCAGCATATGATTGCATTACCTTCCCCCCAATGTGGGACATGACTCCCGGGGATGAGCTTCCCTGGCAACGAGGGATTAATACCAAGTGCCAACTGGCAACACAACTGGAAAAAGACCTTGAATTAAAGGGTAAAAGGTAAAGACAAATGAGTTCAAGTGGCTAAGAGACTTCAAAGAGTGTCGGGAGGTCATCCCTTATGCACACCTCAGTAGGAGCTCATAGAACATCTAAGTGCCTATCACCCCACTTTTTTCATATTACCCTGGTTGTTTTCACTGGTTCTTCATTCCATTACCTTTTGGGTAAGCATTTTAAAAATTATCATTTTAAAAATAATGCTGCCTATTATTGTAGCATTTTCTTTCTTTCTTTTTTCCCTTTTTTTGTGGGTAAAAAATCAAATTTTTCACAATACATGCGAATATTTGAAAAATGATATATAAATATGTATGCACATATATGCATTTACTTAAATAAATGTTATATTTTTATGTTTTTTCAAACGGTGCTTAGATTACATAAATATTACACAGAAATTACAGGGATTCCCATATTCCCCACCTCCCACACCTCCCACATCATCCAACACAAACATCCTTCATCAGTGTGGCACATCATCCACAATGGATATACACATCCTGGGGCCTTGCCACCAAGCATAGATGACAGTTCATATCATAGACCACATTCTCACCACCCAGTTCTGCATGGTATATGCTGATGTAAATTGGCCTACATCCATTGCCGTAACCCCACTCAGGATGAGTGCCAAGTCCCAAAAAAGCCCCTGTATTTCATCTGCCCTTCCCCTCCTTGCCCTGAAAGCGTCCAGCAGCCACTGGCTCAACCTCACTGTTATAATTTCTTCCATTGTGTGTATAACAATATGTTTACAACAGAATACCATTAAGTCCACTCTAGTCCATAAATCTTCCCCTAACCTGAGGGTACTGGGATGGTGATGTCCACTCCCCTACCAAGTGAGAGAGGGCTTATATGCCATGGATACAGTGGATAGGATTATCCTACCTGCAGCTGCAGGCCTTCTCCATTCCCTGGGATGGCTTTTGCCCATCGTCAGCTTCCCACCAGGTAACTTGTATATGTCCATTGAGGTGTGGGGTATGAGTTGCAGGCTCGCCCAAGATTCCAGGCACAGCTGTCACATAGGTAAGCCAGAGGTCCCAGTCTCTGAAAGTACACCTAAAAACTCTAGCATCACATATAGGTTTGAATTGAAGGGACTTATGAACCTTGTGCAGGGAGGACTCATTTGATTCCAACACTGTCACTCTCTGGAGCACAGATTCCAAAGTAGAGCCCACTAATAAGACATCAATCTCTGGGGCTATCCCCACTTAGTTAGGACCTGGGTGTCTCCAGAGACTTCAGGAGCCCCTCTGTGTAGGGTGATATCCACTTTGGTGTTCTATGAGATCCGACTGAGGTGTGCGTAAGTGTTACCTCTGGGATGTCCTCCTGACTCGCTTTGAAGTGTCTTAGCCACGTGAACTCTTTTCTCTTTACATTTTCCCCCTTTATTCAAGGTCTTCTATTAATCATGTGGCCAGTTCACACTTGGTATTAATCCCTCATTGCCAGGGAGGCTCATCCCTGGAAGTCTTTCTCCACATTGTGGAGAAGGTAATGCATTCATATGCTGAGTTTGGTTTAGAGAGGCCACATTTGAGAAAATAGGAATCTCTCAGATGGCAACCCTTTGGCACCCCATAACAATAGGCTGTTTCAATTACAAGAGCAAAGACTTATAATCTTAGTCATCAATAACAAGAACCCATCAGTGGGCTATCCTCTTTTGCCAGACACTGCTCCTGCACTCAGGGGACTGTTGCTGCTCCCTAGGAGAATTTGGCAGAGCTCTCCAGGCTGGGAATTCAGATTCCCTTATTTATTGAGTGATGTCTATGCACTGTGATCATGCCCATCCCTTGATCATTTGAACAATTTCATATATCTTTCATGTATACTCAGATGAACTTACTCCCATGAATCTCCCATCCCAGACACCCCCCACCAATGATACTCTTCAGTCCCCATTGTAACCTTTCTGTGATCTAAACTGTCCTTGAAAATGAAGCCCATATAATAACCAAATACAATTAATAGGAAAAAGAAATAATAATGATGTTTAAATGCAATAGATAAGTAAAAGGATACTCAGAAGAAAAAAATACTAAACTAGAAATAAAATATAATTTGCAGATTTGGACATTCAAAAAAATGGGAAAAAACAAAAAAAATCCTTTTTAAAAAAATTATTCTTTTTTCCCTTTATCATTGTATTATCATATGTCTAGTGTACCATGACACCTTCCCCCTCTCATTCCCCAGTGTCTTCTAAATTTTCATTTAATTTTCAAAGAAGTTTTAGGTCACAGCAAAGTCACACACAGAATACTAGAGACTCCCACATACCCAACCTCCCTCCCCCTTCCCCACCCCTATTAAAATCTTTTTTAATGTATGTTAGAATTGTTATAACTGTTATACAGATAGTAAAATAGAGCATCTAAACACTCTCACTGGTTTACAGTATAGTTTACAACTTAGACGGTACAGTTTAATAATTTTTGATGACATTTACCATGTCCTGAGTCCATTACTGTAAGGTAATGAAAAAACCCTTCCCATGACCACTAAATACCCCATTTGATCTTAACTGTTCTTCCTCCCCATCCCCCTGGGTCATATGACACTCCCCTGTCTTGACTCATGGAATGACAAGATTCATAGTTACATGCCCTGAGTATTCCAATCTGCCCTTCCTAATATACCCACCTGTGAACACTGCACCACCAAACCCAGTAATATCACTACCCATTTGCCCTATCCTTCAATATGTAACTATACTCTATTCCTTCACCATAGATCATGTCCATATGGGTAATGGCTCACAACCTACTCTTCTCTTTCTCTCACTTGTTGACCTATCTTTAAGACAATGTTTCTCAGAGACTGCTCACTTTCCTTAGTTCATATCAGTGAGGTCATATAATGTTCATCTTTCAATGCCTGGCTTGCTTCACTCAAAATAAGGTCTTCAAGATTCATCCACGTTATTCTGTATGTTAGCACTTTATTCATTCTTACAGCTGAGTAATATTCCATTGCATGTATGTACCACATTTTGCTTATGCATTCTTCTGTTGATGGGCACTGGGGCTGATTCCAACTTTTGGCAATGGTGAACAATGCCGCTATGAACATTGGTGTGCATATATCTGTACGTATCTTTGTTTTCAGTTCTTCTGGGTATTTACCCAGTAGTGGAATTGCTGGATCATATGGAAGATCCATTGTTAGATTTCTGAGGAACCATCAAATTGTCCTCTACATTGCCTGGACCATTCCACAATCCCACCAGCAGTGGATGAGGGTTCCTATTCCTCCACATCCTCTCCAACACTTTGAATCTGCTGTATTTTTACTAGCTGCCATTTTCATGGGTGCAAATGGTATCTCATTGTAGTTTTGATTTGCATTTTTCTGATAGAAATTGATGCCGATCATTTTTTCACGTGCTTTTTAGCCCTTTGTATTTCTTCCTTGGATGTTGGAAAAGATGCTGAGAGCCAGAGCATAAAGGGTTAAGCATTTTAAAAACATGCTTGCTGGCATAGGAATATTAGTAAATGTCTCCAAGGACACTGCATACTTCAGACATCAGTTGTAGGAGGCAGATCGGGATGAACACAGCACTATTTTATTGTCTGAGTCCCCAAGAAAGATTATCTGGGAACACAGAAACAGGCAGTGCTCTCACGTACCAAGCTGAGGAACTAGTGAAGGATGCCCTAATTTTGTTATCAGCTTTGTAGTATAAAAAGCAGTTTCAACCTAAATAAACTTGCCTGCATTACACATGGAGTGAGGTACACTGATCACAATCTTTGTTTGGCTCAATCTCGGCACTGTCTACCTCAGATGGTGGCCAACATGGGGCATGATTTGTCTTTTCTCTGGATCAGTGCCATGGAAAGAATGACTGCTGGGTCAGACGGTCCTTGCATTCTGTTGGTGAGTTGAATAATCTTCATCATCAGGATAATGGGTATTCAGTCAAATTGGTTAGAGGAATATTCCCAAGGTTTGAAGACACTGTTAAGAATACAGGGGTATCTGCGATGACCCTAGAATTACTGAAACTCCTTTCTCTTTTACAGAAACATTGTTATGTATGGTCTTTGTATAGTCTTATTTCTATTGCTCTTGAACCATTACAGTCAAATGAAAATGAAGATACTAAAATGGATACTGTTATTGCTAACTCTGTAGCAGAAAAAGCTATTGATGATATTAATAAAAAATATACATGAGAAATTAATGAACAGGCAAAAACAGATTAACTCATGTCTAACAAAAAGGAAAAAAAAGAAAAAGGGAGTTTATTTAACTTTTCCAGTGGTCTTTAAGCCGTCAGCTCCAAAAGATGATTTACTGTCTTTTGAACCAGCGTCGGTGCCTCCTAAGGTATCTACTGATCCATTTTTTACAACATTTGGTTACCCTCCAAAAGTTTCTATTTTTGTACCAGCACCATCCTCTTCAATTATGAAAAGTATAGCACAGGGAAGTAGAGAAAGAAATTCAGAGTCTATGCAATTTTATTTTTTTTACTTTTCCAGTAACAGTAACTCAAATTCCAGTAGATGTTAACAATGCCCAAGGTGGTATACAATATGAGCATACTCCTATTCCTTTAATTAAAGCAAGCATTCACTCAAAATGGTGTAAATTCTCCTTATACTCAAGAATTGGTGCAAGGATTGGGACAAGAAAATAGATTAATACCCTGGGTCTGGGATTTGTTAGCTCAAGCTGTTCTTAATTCAGCAGAATTTTTACAATTTAAAACGTGGTGGGCTGATGAAGCTAATATTGTAGCACAATGAAATTAACAGCAAAATCCACCACTGCCTATTACTACTGAATAAATATTAGGAACAAGTCAATGGGTTGGGATTCCTCAGCAAGCTCAAAATAATGATATTGCCATTGTAGAAGTGCAATTGTGCTGCCTAGCTGCCTGGTGATGAATCTCCACCCCTGGAGAGGCTGTACAATCATTTTCAAAAATTGTGGAAGCAAATACTGAACGCTATGCTTAATTTGTAGCAAGGCTGGCAGATGTACTCAACAAGACAGTAACTCAATCTGATCTTAAAGAAATGCTTATTCTAATGTTGGCTTTTGATAATGCTAACAGTGAATGTAAAAGGGCTTTATGTCTGATAAAAGGAAATGGAAGAACTTTACAGGATTATATAAAAACATGCCAAAACATTGGGCCTCATACCTATAACATGAACCTTCTTGCAGCTGCTCTAAAGGGACATAGTCCTACCTATGATTAATAATTTAAATTGCTTTAAATGTGGGAAACCAGGTGATATGGAAAAAATTGCCAAGGCAAAACTAGTGTAAGAGCTCCATTTAGCAGCAATAATAAATCAATACCAAGTTGTGTGTGTCCAAAATGCCAAAAAAGGTTACACTGGGCCAAGGAATGCCATTCTAAATATCATATTAATGGTAGTCTCATTAATTAATTGGGAAACTTCCAAGCAGGCCTTGCTCAAGGCCCTCAGACATACAATATGACCACATTTCCCAGCCTTGCTCAAATTTACCAAGTTAGCAACAGAGCAGTTCACTCCAGCTTGTAATAGAACTTAAGGCAGTTACCAAAAGCACTACAGCTGTTGATCCTTCCTCAGGTGAATCTAAGTTTATTACTCCTTCACTGATTATACCCAAAATTAAGAACAGGATTGAAAAGACCTATCACAGAAATATGAACATTGAGCCTAAGTATACTCCTAAAGAGTAGTAATCCAAAATATACATGTTAAATATCTGTATAAACTGATAAATTAGAGCTTAACTGTATTTATGCTGTTTAAGTTGTCCTGGCTGGTTGCTCATTATGAAAAAAAAGTGTTACAAAAAACAAGCTTATATATTACAGGTAACACAGATCCAGAAAAAATCCTAAAAACAGTAAAATCAAAGATGTAAAATCATGGAGGGCTTGAAGACAGACATACCAAAGGAGTGAAAATTATGGGTCAAATTAGTAAGCTTTATGTTTCGTTAGTGTGTCATATTCTTTTTGTATTTTTCTGTTTGTTCAGTATCAGTGTATATTTTGATAGCTTTGTATGGTAATATTAAATTGATAAATGAAGAGAGCTCTTCAAAGGGCAAAAATTAAATAAGTGCTTATATTAATAAATAAGTATGGATATTAGTTTAAAGTAATAAAAACTGTTATACTCAAATAAATCATTATTCTAACAAGTTTGTTTAATGTTGATGGTAATTGTATGTTGTCAGAAGTTTGCTTGGAAGTAGTTTCCAAAATCATTGTGGTAACTTAAGTATGGAAGGTATATAGAATGTGCTTTTATTATTAAGGAAAAGAAAGTCATTTTATCCTAAGGTAAAATAACTAGTTATTAAAACAAAGTAAAATGTGGGACAAAACCTGAATAAATATAAAAGTGCCAAACACTTGTGAAAAGGAATTTTTGTCAAAACTAAGTAAAATTTAAGCAGTCTATCTATAAAAATTCAAAAGCTTTAATGTCAAACAATATAATAATATAAAGTTGAAGTTTTATTCTTTCTCAAAGTTTCTTAAGTCAGTAGTCTGTTTTAGTAAAGTTTACAAAGTTTTTCTCCTAAATAATCAGTATGCAATAAAGAAATTCTGTTTTATCAAAATAGCTTCTTGTACTTTAACCTTATCATTTCCATGAAGAAACAGTTTTTATCACTTTTAAAAAGAACACAATGTTTGAACCTGCTTTCTTAAAGTCAAATCCTGAAAGATAGCTTTTATTTCAAACTGTCACAAATAACTTGGTCTTTTACCTAAGAAAAAGGAAAATACTAAAAATAATTAAGTTCCTGTGATATAATTTGAATGAAGTATTTAAAACTGTTGTATAATTAAAAGAAATTTTCTAATTTTATAACAATTAAAGTTATATGAATAAAAAGTTCATATGAATACTTTAAAAGTGTATAAAATTCCTGAAAATATAATAATGTTTCAATAGAATATTAAATAAAATATACTCTTATCATATTTTTTAGTTATAACTACAAGAAGAAAGCAGCCATTAAAGTCTGCTGGGATAGTGTATAACGGGAAATTATAGTAAAATAAAATAACACCCTGCAGCATGCAGTGGTCCCAAATATTGCTAGTTTGTTGCAAAAAATTAATATCTTGTTATGTCACTATCACTTTGTTTTAAAACTTGCTAAATCTTTCTTTAATATTTTCTTAAACAAGTCAAGCCAGCCCACATACCCTTCCTGTAAAATAGCCATCATTAAATCAAGTTTATATTCAACACTGTAAGCAACAGCCCCAATTCTTTTTATGATGTTATCAACAAATACCAATGCAAGTATTAAAATTACATGTTAATGTATTACCGCACAGCCCAAATAGGAACTACTAATTTGTTTTTACCTATACCTCAAATTATACAAAATAAAAAAAAATTGAGGTCTTTCTAATCATCCTATTATGAATCTTAAATCCTCAAGTAATAAAAGTTAATTCATTGGATGTCTGTTGTTTTATAATCTACTGTAGTTATGAATTATGTATAATAAACTTAAATATACTAATCAAAATTTCAATACAATACATTGCATATATAAATAATTCAATAACTTGTATTTTACACATAAAGGTATTTTATTAAGTATATATATAAGTATTTTGTTTTAAATTTGAACAGTCCTGAAACTAAATATCTTTTAAAAAAGAAAAGGTTTAATAAGCATTGTTCAAGCCTAAAAGTAAAGCACCATGCAGAAAACTTTGTTAATCAACAAAACCATGCCTTGCTAGTTAACACTTTTCACATTTCAGGAAAAATATTGGAAATTAAAATAGTAAGCACATCAAGGATGTTTTGTAACAAAATTTTTAAAAAGTGCATTTCAACATGTGTTGTATTCCTCCCTGGGGGAGCTGGCCAATCTTCCAGGGACTGATGCATAAACCTTAAAATGTACTGCCCAGAGAATGTTGTGTTCCTTCCTGAGTATGATGGCCCCTTCCTCAGGAAATAACGAAATACTCACAAGTTGGTCTCTATAGTATCAAATTCATTAATCCTAAGCACAGTCGACCAAAACTTTAGTATCAGTTGCTACTTCAACACTTCCCAGCTAAAAGTTAAATATTGATAAGTATATATAAAATTGCTCTATTTATCTGTCATTCTGTATCTTTCTTCAATATTGACTTAATATTTTAATTAGTTATGCTATTTGTTTCTCACCCTAAATGTCAATATAAGCTTATTAAACTAAATATATATTAACATTTATCTTGTATCTTTCCAGGGACTCTAGCCAAAAATAAGCCAAGTATATCAGTGTTTCCCCTGATTTAGTTATCGTGTGAATGTATGTATACTTATCATGAAAAATTAACAGTTATACCTCTATTTATAAATGCTACAAAAACAAAAAAGTAGAAAATGATGTGGTGCAAGAACGATTATATCAAGCATTATTTACCATAAATTTTTTTTAAGTTAAATGTCAGAATCATATACATCAGCAGCAAAGACTTTCTGGCAAAAATCAGGCAATAATACAGTAACAAATATTGGACAACTAGTTTATTGAAAGCATAAAAATAATAATCAATGGGATAAGGCCAAAGTTAAGTTAGGATATAGTGTCGAGGTTTTGCTCTTATCATTACAGATACTGGAGACCAGGTTTGAGTCCCGTTGAAAAGTCTGAAACATAGACATAAACAAGCCAAAGAAGCTGACACAAAAAGCAGAAAAGGTGGTAACTTCTAAAACACAGAATGTCACTCTAACACAGTTATTATTTGCTATGATTACCTTGACAACCACAGCAATAGGTAGTGTACTTTCACATAATTATATGTATTGGGCTTATATTACTAATTCACCTCTTTTAGAATTGTTGACTTGGGTGGACAAATCCTACTCTGTTTATATGAATCAGTCTCTTCATTTCCCTGGGCCCATTGCTTCTTGCCTTCTAAAACCTGATGAGGAAGGGAAATTTATTGACAATTTAATCTTGGCTTTTCTTGAATGACCTAACTGCATAGGATCCATGGATCCATATATACAGCCCCAAAATCATAGTACAAAGTGATAAATGGCATACATACCATGTTTCATCTGAGGTTGTACTCTTTAATAATTCCTATAGAATTGTAAAGAATCAGCCCTTATAGAGATACCAAAACCTAATGTAAACACAAGTATAAATTGAAAAATTCGTAATTCAACAAAAACAACTAATGAAAGCTATCATTATTTTTCAAATTTTGGGGATGTCATAAGTATAAATACGTCACTAAATTGGTCACATCAGGGAAGATTTATCACATAACTATGGAACAATAACCTTAACAAAACTAAAAATTATTTGTGGAAATTATTTTTGGGAACTAGCCCAATTTTTGAATGGCAAGGCAGTAAAACTAATATTACCAGTTTAAAAAGAAAATCCACTTAATTTCTTAAAGTATATGTACGTGATCCCATTTTTTTAATACTAGGAACAGTGAGCATTGATCAAACATGGTTTTTCTGCACCATTTGCTCCCTTTACACTTGTCTATCAGAATCTGTTCCACAGGAGAGTTCTACTGCAGTTCAAATAGGATGATAGAGTCATGGAATATGGCTTCTGGTTCACATGAATCGGTGCCATATTCTTCCCCTGAGAGTTAAGTCCTTTGGCACTTTCTAAATCATTATTTGAAAAGAACCAAATGTTTAATTTGATTAATTATTATGTCTGTATTAGGGCTTATAGGTATTAATACAGCTGCTTCTGTGGCAGAAACTGCCCTACATGAGAATGTCCAAACACAACAGTATGTTAAAAATTGGCATCATAATGCTAGTGAGCTATGGCATAGTCAGGCATATAGAGATGGACAAATTAATAATAGGCTCAATACTTGGAGATGGCTGTTACACAAATGGGAGATCAACACTGTTAAAAATGTGTTGAAAATTAAATATTTAATTAGTCAGAGACATCTGCCATCTGCACCCTCTGTGGTTTTCTGCAAACATTGTACTCCTTCACATCCTCACTTCTATTCTTGTCAGCCCTAGGTCTCAGGACTTTCTGACATTCCCATAGTATTTATTAGGGTCAATGGCATAATGTTGCTCATTATGGTGATGTTATTGCTGTAGCCAATACTGTAATGTGAATTTTCACATTTCCTTCCTAACACCAACAGGTTTCCTCTTGGCATTGCTCTTTCTTTAGCTGCTCCAAGATTGGAGATGGTGAATGTAGAACTGAAAGCAGGTGCCTGAGTCTGTGCCTGAGACCCAAGAGGGGTACATTAAGAGCAGCCTTCTCAGAGGGTCAATGCTGGAGGCCAAGGGAAGGAGGGAAGGGCCAAAGAAGCAGGGGCCAGAAGTCTCCTCTCTGTGCCCTGACTCCTCTGCTGCACCAGACCCCAGGTCCCATGCTTTTACCTGCCCCTGCCCACCTGGCCAACCCCTGCCTGAGACAGGTACATCATACTGGGGCATCTGTGACTTTAGACTAGTCCCCAAACCATGTGACTCCCCTGCCGGACTCCCTGCCTTGCAGGCCTTGCTGCTCAGAGCACTTCCCCTCCATCTTACCAGTACTCATTCCTGCCTAGTCTGGAGACACCCACAGTTTACAGGTCAATTCACTGAGCAGCAGCATCACACTGACATTTGGGAACAGGTCAGCTCTCCAACCCTGTTTCCCTAGCTGTTTGAGTTTGCTAAGTGCTGCCAATGCAAAATACCAGAAATAGGTTGGGTGTTATTGATATTTATTAGGGTTAAAGCTTACAGTTCTGAGGCTGTGAAAATATCATCAAAAATGCTGTCTTAACAAGGGTCAGCAGCTGCTGGACTTCTGCCAAGGCAAAATGTTGGGCCTGTCTGTCTCTCTCTGCATTCTCCTCCAAACTCACTTTATCCCTGTGCTCAGTAGTGGGCCATCAGACACAATTGCTCACACCTCTCCCTTTGCACTGGCCTGGATGTCTTCAGCTTCCAGCTGCTTCATGATTCCCACTTCTCGCATCTCCCTCTGCCTCTAAAGGGTTCTGTGTCTCTCCACAAGTGTAGGAGATCCTGGATCCCTCTCCCATATCGCAGGGTAAACATGGTAGCACTCTTGCTCTGTGTGTTCCATGTATGTAGGACTTCAGAAAAATGATTTGGGTCAATATTGGTGTCTGAAATTTAATCAGAGGACCTTAACTAAACTAAAGCAATATAACAAAAAGTGACCTGATTGAAAAGTCCCTTATCTGAATCTAACCAAAATGCCCTATATAGAAAAGGAGTAAACACACAAAAATGGGTTATAATAACATACTTTTCTGGGGTCCACAGAAGACTCAAACGAGGGCATTAACCCATAGCACAGGGTTCAGGACGGGTCTCTTAAGTCCGGAAAAATGGGAACTCATGAAGCAGTGGTTGTACTTTGGGTGTGGCCATCACTGAACAAAAGGGGCTGCTGACTACCATTGCACTGGTACCTAGAATGGTCCCAAGAGGAACTCAATATACTGTGCTTTCTCCACCAAATCTTACCTCCAAAAGCAGGTGTGTAAATCAGAGAGGTGTGCCATTATTCCCATCCCCAGAGTCAGAGTACACAGATTTTGCCTGGGGGTTGGGGGGCAGGAAGCAAGTATTAAAAGTGAAAGACCCTAATTTCTACCCCAAAGAACTGAATACAGTTATAGCAGAATGGATAAATTGAACCCTAAGGGTGCTCTCAAAAGCAGTGGTGATCATAGAGGCATGACATGTAATTCATCTGAATCCTTCAGGAAGAAATAAATACTTTTACAAATGAATAAAAACTAATAAAGTTTACTGACCAAAACTCACTTAAAAAGAAACATAAAAGAATATACTTCAAATCCCAAAGAAGCCTTTTGCAAATGTTGGTATGTATTGTGAAAATTTTGATTTTTACCCACAATAAAAAAAAAATTATATATATATATATATATGTGTGTGTGTGTGTGTTCTTATGCCATATTGGTTTTTTTTTAGAAAGAATTGAAATAAAATCAAATTACTTCTTATAAAAAAAAGTATATACTTCAGGCAGAAAGAAAATAATCTCAGAAGGTTCAAGATTCAGGATGGATTAAAGAACAATATCTGTTAATTAAATTAATATAGTTAAACGACTGTTGAAAGGATAAAGTAATAATGATATTGGAGGCCTAGGACATAAATAAAGTGTTAAAATACACCATAAAATAACATATAGCATAATATGGGAAAATGGATATGTAGCAGTTTGATATCATTATGAATTCCAAAAATAGATATTGGATTATGCTTTTAAATTGGTCTGTTAATCTGATCATGATTGAGTTATGAGAAGGGCTTTGAAAAGGCCACAGTCTTTAGGGCACTGAGCCCTTCCCCTTGCTGCATGGGGTCTCAAACATAAAAATACATGGAAAAGGACAGTGTTGGAGTAGTTTTTGATGTTGGAGTTCTGATGAGCAAGGATAGAAGGCCCTGGGGAAAAGAGACAAGCCATTAACCTGACAGTACACAGCCGGCCTTTTGGAGAGAGGCAAAGCATAGAGAGCTTCATAGTCTACAGCTGACCTTGTGGAGGAAACAGAGGAGCTGAGCCCAGAGGGAAATCCAGTCCTGGGAAGACAGGAACACATGAAGCTAGAACCCTGGCAAATGTCAGCAGCTGTCTTGCTCCAATATGAGGTAACAGACTTTGGTGAAGGAAGAATCTTATGATTTATGGCATGGTAACTGTAGGCCTCTACCCCAAATAAATACCCCTTATAAAGACCAACAGATTTCTGGTAGTTTGCATCAGCACTCCTTTGGCTGACAAATACAGGATATAAATGTTTTAAAATACATTATTTGGCAAGCCAATATCAAATAATAAGGGCAGATTTGGAAAGTCAAGAAAAAGTGTTATAATTTCCCCAGTAAACTTTAAAGAATATTAAATACTGCATCTCATCAAAATAAATAGAAGAAAGAAAAAATGAACAAAAATATTCAGTCCAAAACAAAGTATTCAGGATTTTCTGGGTTGCCAATTTGGCCTTTGTTTTAGGGACACCTTACTCGTGCATCTTTGGAAGCTGCTCATTTCTTATCCTTCAGAAGTCTGAAGGTTTCACAGTTGATTAATGGGGTGTTGTTTTGACCAATCCTAAATCAAGAGTTGTCTACGGTGTGAACTGTGGTCTATGGTTGGTGGCAAGGCCCCAGGATGTGTAAGTCCATTGAGGATGGCGGGCCACACTTGTGGGTGATGTTTGTGTGGGAAGTGGTGGGCAGTGTGGGAGGTGGGCAACATGGGAATCCCAGTGGGTTCTTTGTAATATTTTGGGTATCTAAGCAGCTCTTAAAATAAAATTTATATATATACATAAATAACATTTTTGTAAGCAAATGCACATATATGCATATATATTTATATATCATTTTGCAAATGTAGGTATGTATTGTGAAAATTTTGATTTTTACCCACAATACAAAAAAGGATAAATAAATTTTAAAAAAAGAGTTTATCACTTCCCTTTTTCCTAGTAATGAAGTCACCAAACTGGATGTGATGTTCATTTGAAGCAAGAAGAACCATGAATGATAGAACAAATAAAAAGAAGATTTTGTTGCACTTCCCAAATTGGAAACTTAGATTATTGATATTGGATCTTTCCACTTTTCTAATGGATGCATTCAATGCTATAAATTTCCCTCTAAGCACTGCTTTTGCTGTACACCAAAACTATGAAGAAGCATAGGACATTAAGCAGCAGAAAGAACCACATAACAAAAGGCTTGTGAGTGAAGCTATATTCACTTCCACAACAGTACAGAGATAAGATGAAGGCAGAGAATGTAAGAAAGTTGGGAAAATCTTTTCTCTGACTGCAAGCATTGTTTCCTCAAAATAACACTTCTATGAATGTAATTTCACTTTGAAGAAATTTGCATCATGCTTACCTAAGCATGAGGGAATCTATGTAAGGAAAAAAAAAATGAAGATAATGAGTTTTGCCAGTTTGCCCGACATGGTAGTCCTCCCCTTTAAGTGTAATGAGTGTCAAGCTTTCTTGGAAATCCAATCTCATGAGATACCAGAGAATTAATTCTTCAGTGAAACCATTGGGGATTTCATGATTTGGTCAAGCTAGATTCACATCAAAGAAATATGTAGAAGTAAAGCCTTGTGTATGTAAGGATTCTTGGAAATCCTTCAGCCAGGCATTAAATCTCATTGAACATGAACTATTCATACGTTAGTTAGTATTGTAATGAACGTGGGAGTGCTTCCATCTGAAAACAAAACCTCATGGAATGTGAGAAAATTCATGACATAGAGAAACCATAAGTGTGTCCTGAATGTAGTCTACTCTGTACAATCATTTTTTACTCCTCATTTTAAAAGTCATAAAGGGGACCAAGCATAGGAATGTAATATATGTGGGAAAGTTTTCAACCTGACAGAAAACCTCTTTATTCATCAGAAAATTCTTACTGAAGAGAAATCATATATATGTGGGAAAGGTTTAATTCAAATGACAAATCTCAGATATAAGAGATTGCCTTCTGCAAAAAAACCCTATGCATGTAAGGCATGTGAAAAATCTTTTAGGTACAAATCATATCTTACAGAACATGAAAATACTCATAGTGGACATAAACAAAATGAATGTAAAGAATGTAGAAAAGCCTTCAGCCAAAGGCAATATTTCATTAAACATTAGATCATTCATTCTGGAGAAAAACTCTATATATGCAATGAATGTGCAAAAGCCTTCAACCAGAATAAAACCTTGTTAACCATCTGAGAATATATACTGGAGAGAAACCCTATGAATGTGATGGAGGTGGGAAATCTTTCATTCAGAAATCAAGTCTCATTACACACCAGAGAAGACAATCTGGAGAGAAACCCTATATGTCTAAAGAATGTAGGAAAGCCTTCAGTAGCAAATGAAATCTCACTAACCAGGAGAAAATTCATAGTGGAGGGAAACCCTATATATGTAAGGAATGTGGAATAGCCTTCAGCCAGAGGCTGTATCTCATTAAACATTACAACATTTATACTGGAGCGAAGCCCTGTGAATGGAATGAATGTGAATCTCCAAAGAATCTCCACCTCTAGTCTCTGCAACTTGTTGCCAGTTTTTTAAGGAAGCGGAGGTGACTGTGCAATTCAGGATGTCTTTCTCCACTTGGAAAAGTGCACTCAGAGTTTTTTCTGAGATCTGCTCCTCCCACATCTTCTTCCACACTCATCTGTGTTCAATTTGTTACCACTAATTTGTGCATCAGAACTCGAGATTTCTCTTAGTTTATGTAAAGATGGGCTTTCCAATTATTTGAACTTATCCTGGTTGCTTTCACTGGTTCATCAATCCATTCCATTCTGAGTAAGAATTTAAAAACTACCATTTAAAAAATTACACTGCCCATTATTGTAGCATTTTCTCATGAGGCACCCCAGCCATTTATATTTTTTTCAGTTTCTTCACCTGATTCTGTTTTGGATTCAAGTTTAACAGCCACTGAACTACGGTGACCTGCTTTCTACTTAATTCCAATTTTCCTTATTATTTTAAATCAGAAATGATCCTTTCATAATTAGATGATATACTTTTAATCTCAGTATTTTAAAAAATTAGAAAATTTATTTATTTTCCTAAGTTATACTCCAATATTTTTCTCATATGTGATAGGGTGTGGAAGGGTTGAAATGAGAGGTTACATGTATTTACAAACAGAAATGTGTATCTAAAAGAATCTGCCAAAGCAGAAAACTCTGAAGAAGGAGGAATGGGGGTTGAGGCTAGAGAAGGAATTTTGCTGTATGCCATAACAGGCATAAATTATTTTTATACTCTTTGCATGGGTTATTTGTTTATAATTAAAAAGAAATTATGAAAATAGCACAAAATGAAATTGTACAAAGTGGTTGATTTGAAGATATTGAATTGTATCTGCCACATTGCTGGGTGAGCACTTCCCTCACCCTTTGCAAATACGGTATCAAATAAGGGAAAAGTGCTCACTTCCCTCGACCCCATCCCAAGATGCCTGGACGTGTGGAGGCCTGCCTCAGCAAGAGTGAGCATGGAGCATGAGGAGCATGGGTGTGACACTGTTCTCTACACGTGTCCATTTAGAGGTCTGTTAGTACCACAAGGGAAGAAAGACTTCCTCCTCCTTACTCCACAGTGGAGAACTGCTAGAGAGACTCACATTACTAACTAAGGCTGTGAGTGCTGAGCAGGGCATTCTCCCTGAACACAGCTGGCACATAAGTAGGGCAGAGGCTCAAGTCTCTGGAAGTACACCTGAAAACACGAGTATCACCTATATGTTTGAATAGAAGGGACTGATGGACGATGGGCAGGGAGGACTTCTTTGAGGCCAACTCTGTCACTCTCAGGAGCACAGATTCCAAAGTAGAGCCCACTAGTAAGGCATCAATCTCTGGGGAAATCCCCACTTAAATAGGACTTGGGTGTCTCCAGAGCCCTCAGGAGCTCCTCTGTGTGGGGTGATATCCACTTTGGTGTTCAATGAGATCCTACTGAGGTGTGCATAAGTGTAACCTATGGGATGATATTCTGAATCTCTTTGAAGTCTCTTAGCCACATGAACTCATTTCTCTTTACCTTCCCCCCCTTATTCAAGGTCTTTTTTCAATCATGTTGCCAGTTGGCACTTGGTATTAATCCCTTGTTGCCAGGGAGACTCTTCACCAGGAGTCATGTCCCATGTTGGAGGGAAGTAATGCATTCATATGCTGAAAGTGGCTTAGAGAGAAGCCACATTTGAGCAACAAAGAGCCTTTCAGGTCACAACCCTTAGGCACCTCATAACAGAAGGCAAAGTTTCAATTACAAGAGCAAAAACACATGAGGTTAGTCATCAATAACAAGAACCCATTGGTGGGACATGCTCTTTTGCCAGACATTGCTCCGGCACTCAGGGGACTTTTGCTGCTCCCTTGGAGAATGTGGCAGAACTCTCCAGGCTGGGAATTCAGGTTCCTTCATTTATTGAGTGATTGTCTACCCACCATGAACATTCCCCATCCCTTGATCATTTGAACAATTTCATATATCTTTTGGGTATATTCAGATGAACTTACTCCCATGAATCCTCCATCCCAGACACCCCCCAACAATGCTCCTCTGCAGCCTCCATTGTAACCCTTCTGTGAACTAAACCTTCCATGGACATGAAGGCCATATAATAACCAAATACAATTAATAGGAAAAAGTAATGATAATGATAAGCTTAAATGCAAGGGATAAGTACAAGGAAACTCAGAGGAAAAAAAAACTAAACTAAAAATAAAATATAATTAGCAGATTGGGCCATTCAAAAAAAATGGGAAAAAAAGAAATAGAATTCCTTTTTTAAAAGAATTATTCCTTTTTCCTTTTATCACTGTATTATCAGATGTCCAGTGTAACGTGACACCTTCCACCTCTCATTCACCAGTGTCTCCCAAATTTCCATTTAATTTTCAAAGAAGTATTAGGTCACAGAAAAGTCACACACGGAATATTAGAGAATCCCACATACCCAACCTCCCTCCCCCTTCCCTACCCCATATTAAGACCTTTTTTATTTATGGATGTTAGCATTGTTATAACTGTTATACAGATAGTACAATATAGCAAAAAAACAATGTCAGTGGTTTACAGTATAGTTTGCAATTTAGATGGTACTGTTTAATAATTTTAATGATATTTTCCATGTCCTGTGTCCATTATTGTAAAGTAATGAAAAACTTTTCCCATGACCACTAAATACCCCATTTGATATTAACTGTTCCTTCCTCCCCATCCCCCTTGAGGATATCACACTCCCCTGTCTTGATTCATGAAATGACATGCCCTGAGTATTCCAACCTGCCCTTCCTAATCTATCTAATCTACCCACCTGTGAACCCTGCACCACCATACCCAGTAATGTCACTACCCATCTGTCCCATCCTATAATATGTAACTATACTTTATCCCTTTACCAGAGATTATGCCCATATGGATGATGGCTCATAGCTTACTGTTCTCTTTCTCTCACTTGTTAACCTATCTTTCAGACAATGGTTTTCAGAGACTGCTCAGTTTCCTCAGTTCAAATCAGTGAAGTCATATATTGTTCATCCTTCAATGCCTGGCTTGCTTCACTCAACATAAGGTCTTCAAGATTCAGCCATGTTATTCTGTGTGTTAGCACTTTATTCCTTCTTACAGCTGAGTAATATTCCATTGTATGTATGTACCACATTTTGCTTATCCATTCATCTGTTGATGGGCACCAGGGCTGATACCAACTTTTGGCAATGGTGAACAATGCAGCCATGAATATTTGTGTGCATATATTTGTCATGTCTTTGCCTTCATTTCTTCTGGGTATATACCCATCAGTGGAATTGTTGGATCATATGGAAGATCTATTGTTAGTTTTCTGAGGAACTGCCAAAATGTCCTCCACAGTGACTGGACCATTCCACAATCCCACCAGCAGTGGATGAGCGTTCCTATTCCTCCACATCCTCTCCAACACTTTGAGTCTGCTGTTTTTTAATAGCTGCCATTCTCTTGGATATAAGATCGTATCTCATTGTAGTTTTGATTTGCATTTCCCTGATAAAAGCGATGTTGAGCATTTTTTCATGTGCTTTTTAGCCATTTGTATTTCTTCCTTGGATGTTGGAAAAGAGGCTGAGAGCCAGAGCATAAAGGTTTAAGCAATTAAAAAGCATGCTTGTTGGCAGAGAAACATTAGTAAATGTCTTCAAGGACAGTGCATACTGCAGACATCAGTGGGAGGAGGCAGAGCGGAAGGAACCCACCCCTAAGATGTTATTTTCTGAATTCCCAAGAAAGATTGTCTGGGAATGCAGAAACAGGCAGTGCTCTCATGTACAAAGCTGAGGAACTAGTGAAGGATGCCTTAATTTGTTATCAGCTTTGTAGTATAAAAAGCAGCTACAGCCTAAATTAACTTGCCAGCATTCCACATGGAGTGAGGTCCACTGAACTCAATCTTTCTTTGGATCATTCTCGGCACCATCTACTTCAGATGGCGGCCAACATGGAGTATGACTAGTCTATTTCCTGGATTAGTGCCGTGGAAACAAGGACCCCTGGGTCAGACGGTCCTTACATTCTGTTGGTGAATTGAATAATCTTGATCATAATGTTAATGGGTAATCACTCAACTCAGTTAGAGGAATATTCCCAAGTTTTTAAGACCCTGTTAAAAAATACAGGGGTATCTGTGATGACCCTAGTGTTACTAAAACTCTTTTCTCTTGTACAGAAATATTGTTATGTATATTCTCTGTATAGTCTTATTTCTGTTGCTCTTGAACCATTACAGTCAGATGAAAATGAATATATTAAAATGGATACTGCTATTGCTAACACTGTAGCAGAACAAGCTAATGATGATATTAATGAAAATATATATGAAAAATTAATTAACAGGCATAAACAGATTAACTCATGTCAAATATAAAGAAAAAAATGAAAAAGGGAGTTTATGAAACTTTTCAAGGTGTTGTTAAGCTGTCAGCTTCAAAAGATTATTTATTGTCTTTTGAAACAGCATCTGTGCCTCTTAAGGTATCTACTGATCCATTTTTACAACATTTGAGGGCCCTCTAACAGTTTCTGTTTTTTGTTCCATCACTATCCTCTTCAATTATGAAAAGTATACTACAGGAAAGTAGAGAAAGAAATTCAGAGTCTAAGCATTTTTTTTTACCTTTCCAGTAACAGTAACTCAAATTCCAGTAGATGCTAACAATTACCAAGGGGGTGTACAATACAAGTATTCTCCAATTCCTTTGAAATTATCAAAGAATTAAAACAAGCATGCACTCAATATGGTGTAATTTATCCTTATACTCAAGCATTGATGCAAGGAATGGCACAAGCAAACAGATTAATACCCTGGGACTAGGATTTGTTAGTTCAAGCTGTTCTTAATTCAGCAGAATTTTGAAAATTTAAAACTTGGTGGGCTGATGAAGCTAATATTGTAGCACGATGAATCAACAGCAAAATCCACCAATGCCTATTACTGCTGAACAAATATTAAGAACAGGTCAATGGCTGGGAAACCTCGCCAAGCTCAATAGGATGATATTGCTATTGTACAAGTGCGATTTTGCTGCCTAGCTGTATGGTGATGAATCTCCACTCCTAGACAGGTTGTACAATCATTTTCAAAAAATTTTCAAGGATATACTGAACCCTATGCTGAATTTGTAATAAGGCAGGCAGATGTAGTCAACAAGACAATAACTCAATCTGATCTTAAAGAAATGCTTATTCTAATGTTGGCTTTTCATAAGTTGGGAAACTTCCAAGCAGGCCTTGTTCAAGGCCCTCAGACAAATAATATGAGCACATTTCCCAGCCTTGTTCAAATTTACCTAGTCAGCAACAGAGCAGTTCACTCCAGCCTGTAACAGAACTTATGGCAGTTACCAAACACAGTACAGCTGCTGATCCTTCCTCAGCTGAAACTAAGTTTATTATTCTTCATTGAATATACCCAAAATTAAGAACAGGAATTAAAAGGCCGATCGCAGAAATCTGAATTTTGAGCCTAAGTGTACTCCTAAAGAGTAGTAATCCCAAATATACATGTTAAACATCTCTATAAACTACTAAATTAGACCTTAGCTGTATTTATGATGTTTAAGTTGTCCTGGCTGGTTGCTGATTATGAACAAAAGTGTTTCAAAGAATAAGCTTTTATATTACAGGTAACACAGATTCCAGAAAAATCAAAAATGTAATATGATGGAGGGATTGAAGAAAGCCATACCAAAGGATTGAAAATTATGGGTCAAATTAGTAAGCTTTATGTTTCTGTTAGTGTGTCATAATTCTTTTTATATTTGTCTGTTTGTTCAGTGTCAGGATATATTTTGATACCTCTGAATGGTAATATTAAATTGAAAAATGAAGATTATTATATGAGCCCTAATCAAATGGCCAAAAATTAAATAAGTGATTATATTAATAAATAAATATTGATATTAGTTTAAAATAATAAAAATAGTTATACTCAAATTAAATCATTATTCTAACAATTTTGTTTAATGTTGATCGTAATTATATGTTGTCAGAAGTTTGCTTGAAAGTAGTTTCCAAAATCACTGTGGTAAGTTAAGTAAGGAAGGTATATAGAATGTGCTTTTATTATTAAGGAAAAGAAAGTCATTTTAATACAGCACACACCACTCAGAACTGAGTGGGAGAGAGTGTGGTCTACAGTGTGAACTGTGGTCTATGGTTGGTGGCAAGGCTCCAGGAGGTGTAAGTTCATTGAGGGTGGTGGGCCACACTGTGGGAGATGTTTGTGTGGGATGTGGTGGGAGGTGTGGGAGGTGGGCAACATGGGAATCCCAGTGGGTTCCATGTAATATTTTGGGTAATCTAAGCACCTCTTAAAATATATGTATATATGTATATAAATGTTATGCATATATATTTATATATCATTTTGCAAATGTTTGTATGTATTGTGAGAATTTTGATTTTTACCCATAATAAAAAAATAAAAGAAAAAAAAAAGAAAGTCATTTTATCCTAAGATAAAATAACTAGTTATTAAAACAAAGTAAAATGTGGGACAAAATCTGAATAAATATAAAAGTGCAAAAGGCTTGTGAAAAAGGAATTTTTGTGGTCAAAGCTAAGTAAAATTTAAGCAGTCTATAAAAATTTAAATGCTTTAAGGTCAAACAATATAATAATATATAGTTGAAGTTTTATTCTTTCTCAAAGTTTCTCAAGTCTGTTTCAGTAAAAGTTTACAATATTTTCTCCTAAATAATCAGTATGAAATAAAGAGTTTGTTTTATCAAAATAGCTTCTTATACTTTAACCTTATCATTTCCATGAAGAAACATGTCTTATCAGTTTTAAAAAGAACATAATGTTTGAACCTGCTTTCTCACAGTCAAATCCTGAAAGATAGCTTTTATTTCAAGCTCTCACAAATAACTTGGTCTTTTACCTAAAAAAAAAGTAAAATACTAAAAATAGTTAAGTTCATGAGATATCAGTTGAATGAATTATTTAAAACGGTTGTATAATTAAAAGAAATTTTCTAATTTTATAACAATTAAAGTTATATGAATAAAAAGTTCATATGAATACTTTAAAAGTGTATAAAATTAGTGAGATATAATAATGTTTCAATAGAATATTAAATATAATATACTGTTTTTAATCATATTTTTTATTTATAACTACAAGAAAGCAGCCATTAAAGCGGCCGGGGTAATGCATAATGGTAAATTATAGTAAAATAAAATAACACCACTGCAACATGCAGTGGTCCCAAATATTGCTAGTTTTTTGCAAAAAATTAATATCCAGTTATGTGACTATCACTTTCTTTTAAAACTTGCTAAAGCTTTCTTTAATATTTTCTTAAACAAGTCAAGCCAGCCCACATTCCCCTTCCTGTAAAATAGCCAACAATAAATCAAGTTTACATTCAACACTGTAAGCAACAGCCCCAATTCTTTTTATGATGTTATCAACAAATACCAATGCAAGTATTAAAATTACATGATAATGTATTACCTCACAGCCCAAATAGGAAATACTAATTTGTTTTTACCTATGCCTCAAACTATACAAAATAAAAAAAAATTGAGGGCATTCTAATCATGCTATTAACAATCTTTTTTTTTAAATATTTATTTATTTATTTATTCATTTATCCCCCCCTTGCTGCTTGTGCTCGTTGGATCAGCTAACCACACCGTGCAGGCAGGCTTGCCTTCACCAGGAGGCCCCGGGAACCGAACCTGGGGCCTCCCATATGGTAAACAGGAGCCCTACTGATTGAGCCACAGCCGCTTCCCAGCTATTAACAATCTTAAACACTTAAAAAATAATAGTTTATTCATTGGATGTCTGTTGTTGTATAATCTACCTAAGTTATGAGTTATGTATAATATAATTAAATACTAATCAAAACTTCAATACAATACAGTGCATATAAAAAAATAATAACTTGTATTTTACACATAAAGATATTTTTTAGTATATATATAAATATTTTGTTTTAAAATTGAACAGTCCTGAAACTATATATCTTTAAAAAAAGGTTTGGTAAGTATTTTTCAAGCCTAAAAGTAAAGCATCATGCAGAAAACTTTGTTAATAAACAAACCAATGCCTTCCTAGTTAATACTTATCACATTTCACAAAAAATATTGGAAATTAAAATAGTAAGCACATCAAGGATGTTTTGTAACAAATTAAAAGGAAAAGTGCATTTCAACAGGTATTGTATTCCTCCCTTGGTTTGTTGGCCACACATCCAGGTATTGATGCATAAACTTGAATATGTACTGCTCATGGATTGCTTTGTTCCATCCTGAGGAGGCTGGCCCCTCCCGCAGGCATTAGCAAAATACTCACAAATTGGCATCTATAGCATCAAACTCATTAATCCTACACACAGTCGACCAAAACTCTAGTATCAGTTGCTACTTCAACACTTCCCAGGTAAAAGCTAAATATTGGTAATTATATATATATAAAAATCTGCTCTATTTATCTGTCATTCTGTAACTTTGTTCAATATTGACTTTATCTTTTAATTAGTTATGTTATTTGTTTCTCACCCTAATTCTCAACATAAGCTAATTAAACTAAATATATATTAACATTTATCTTGTATCTATCCAGGACTCTAGCAAAGAATAAGCCAAGTATATCAGTGTATCCCCTGATTTAGTAAGTCTGTGAATGTATGTATACCTTTCATAAAAAATTAACAGCTAAACCTCTATTTATAAATGCTACAAAAACAAAATGGGGGAAAGGATGAGGTGTGAGAACAATGACATGATCTTATACATAGAAAGCCCTGAGAAATCTATAACAAGGTTTCTAGAACTTATAAAGATGTTCAGTAATGTTGCAGGCTATAAGATCAATGCTTAAAAATCAGTAGCACTTCTGTACACCAATAACAAGAAAACTGAGGAGGAAATCAGGAAAAAATACCATTTACAATAGTAATTAAAAGAATCAAATAACTAGGAATAAATTTAACTAAAGATGTAGAGGACTTATATACAGAAAATTACACGACACTGTTAAAGGAAATCAAAGAAGACTTAAATAAATGGAAAAATATTCCCTGTACAGGGATAGGAAGACTAAACATCATTAAGATGTCTATCTTACCCAAACTAATCTACAGATTTAATGCACTCCCAATAAAAGTCAACACTGTATTTTTTAGGGAAGTGGAGAAACTAACCACAAAATATATTTGGAGAGGCAAGAGGCCCCGAATTGCCAAAGACATATCGAAAAAGGAAAATGATGTTGGAGGTATTACACTACCTAACTTTAAAAAAAACTACAATGCTACAGTGATCAAAACTGCATGGTATTGGCACAAGGATAGACCTACTGACCAATGGAACTGAAATGAGAGTTCTGATATAGATCCTTGCATATACAGTCATCTGATATTTGACAAGGCCACAAAGCCCACTCAGTTGGGAGAGAATGGCCTTTTTAACAAGTGATGCTTGGAGAACTGGATATCCATATCCAAAAGAATAAGAGAAGAACATCATCTCACACCTTATACAAAAATCAACTTTAGATGGATCAAAGATCTAAATATAAGAGCCAAAACCATAAAGACCTTGGAAAATAATGTAAGGAAGCATCTACAGGAATTTGTAATAGGAAAGGATTTCATGAATTTAACAGGCAAAGCACGAGTAGCAAGAGAAAAAATAGATAAATGGGATCTCAACAAAATTAAATCTTCTGCACCTCAAAGGATGTTATTAAGAAAATAAAAAGGCAGCCTACCCAATGGGAGAAAATATTTGGCAACCATATCTGATAGGAGCCTAATATCCTACATATATAAAGAAATCCTACACTTTGAAAATAAAAGGACAAACAACCAATTAAAAAATGGGCAAGAGACCTGAAAAGGCACTTCTCCAAGGAAGAAACACATGAAAAAATGCTCAACATCACTTGCTCCCAGGGAAATGCAAATCAAAACTACAATGAGATAACATCTTACACCCATCAGAATGGCAGCTATTAAAAAAACAGGGGGCATTAAATGTTGGAGAGGATGTGGAGGAATAGGAACCCTCATCCACTGCTGGTGGGACTGTGGTATGGTCCAGCCACTGTGGAGGACAGTTTGGCAGTTCCTCAGAAACCTAACAATAGATCTTCCATATGATCCAGCAATTCCACTGCTGAGTATATAACCAGAAGAACTGAAAGCAAAGACAGAAACAGATATTTGCACACCAGTGTTCATAGCAGCATTGTTCACCATTGTCAAAAGTTGGAATCAGCCCTGGTGCCCATCAACAGATGAATCAATAAACAAAATGTGGTACATACATACAATGGAATATTACTCAGCTGTAAGAAGGAACAAAGTGCTAACACATGGAACAACGTGGATGAATCTTGAAGACCTTATGTTGAGTGAAGGAAGCCAGGCACTGAAGGATGAACAGTATATGGCCTCACTGATCTGAACTGAAGAAAGTGAGCAGATTCTGAGAACCATTTTCTGAAAGATAGGTTAACAAGGGAGAGTAAGAGAAGAGCAGGCTTTGAGCCATCACCCACATGGACATAATCTATGGTAAAGGGATAGAGTGTGGTTGCATGTTGGGGGATGGGGCAGATGAGTGGTGGTGTTCCTGGGTTTGGTTTTGCAGCAGTGGCAGATGGGTGGATTAGGAAGGGCAGGTTCAAATTCCCAGGGCATGTAACTGTGAATCTTGACATTCCAGGGGTTGGGAGACGGTGGTATCATGGGCCCTGGGGGGCTGGGGGGACAGGAACAGTCAAGATCTAATGGGGTGTTTGGTGGTCATGGGGAAAGTTTTTCATTACCTTAAAATAATAGACACAGGACATGGTAAATATCATCACAATTATTAAACTGTAACATCTAAATTGTAAACTATACTGTAAATCCTTGACAATATTTAGTTGCTATATTTTGCTATCTGTATAACACTTATAACAATGGTAACATACAAAAAAGGGGGGGGGTTAATATGGGGTGTGGAAGGGGGCGTGGTTTGGTATTTGGGAGTCTCTGGCACTCCGTGTGTGACTTTGCTGTGACCTAAAACTTCTTTGATATTTAAATGAAAAATTGGGAGTCAATGGGGTTTGAGAGGGGGAAGGTGTCACAGCACACAGGACATTCGGTAACACAGTGATAAAAGGAATGAAAAAAGAGAAAAGAGAAAGGAAATAAAAAATAATAATATATATATATATATTAAAGGCATTTCCTTTGCTTTTTTGCCCATTTTTTGAATGTCCCAATCTACTAATTATATATTTTTTGTTATATTACTTGTTTTTTTTTCATGTTTTTTTCTTCTCTTTCCCCTCCCCCCGAGTTTCCTTATGTTTGTCTCTTGCATGCAAGCTTATCATAGTTGTTTCTTTTTCTTTGTAAGTTTATTTGATTATTTTATGGGCTAGATATTCATGGAGGATTTGGATCACAGAAGGGTTACGATGTATACTGCAGGGGATTATTGGGGCGGGGTGTCACGTAGGGGGGTTTCATGGTAATTAGTTCATCCGAATATACATGAAAGATATACAAAATCATTCAAAAGATCAAAAGATGGGGCATGGTCACGATGGGTGGACAATCACACAATAAATGAGGGAATCCGAATTCCTAGCCTAGAGAGCTTTGCCACAGTCTCCAAGGGAGCAGCAATAGTCCTCTGAGTGCAGGGAAAGTGTCTGTCAAAAGAGGATGACCCACTGATATGTTCTTTTTATTGATGACTATCCTTGTGAGTCTTTGCTCTTGTAACTGAGACTTAGCCTGCAGTTATGGGGTGCCTAAGGGTTGCTACCTGAGAGCCTCTTTGTTGCTCAAATGTGGCTTCTCTCTAAGCCAAACTGAGCATAAGATTGCATTACCTTCCCCCAACGTGGGACATGACTCCCGGGGATGAGCCTCCCTGGCAACGAGGGATTAATACCAAGTGCCAACTGGCAACACAACTGGAAAAAGACCTTGAATAAAAGGGGGAAAATGTAAAGACAAATGAGTTCAAGTGGCTTAGAGACTTCAAAGAGAGTCAGGAGGTCATCCCAGAAGTAACTCTTACGCACATGTCAGTAGGAGCTCATAGAACATCTAAGTGCCTATCACCCCACACAGAGGGGCTCCTTAGAGTACTGGAGACACCCAGGTCCTATATAAGGGGGGATAGACCCAGAGACTGATGCCTTATCAGTGGGTTCTATTTTGGAATCTGTGCTTCTGAGAGTGACAAAATTGGACTCAAAGAAGTCCTCCCTGCACATGGTTAATCAGTCCCTTCCATTCAAAGATATATGTGATGCTGAAGTTTTTAGGTATACTTCCAGAGACTGGAGCCTCTGGCCTACCTATGTGCCAGGTGTGCATGGAATCTCGGTGGAGCTGCAACTCCTACCCTATAGCTCAATGGACTCATCCAAGTCATCTGGCGAGGAGACAATGATGGGCAACGGCCATCCCAGGGAATAGGGCGGGCCTGCATCTGCAGGAAGAATCATCCCACCCACCATATCCATGGGATATAAGCCCTCTCTCACTTGGAGGTGGAGTGGACATTACCATACCAGTCCCCTCAGGATTTGGGGAAGACCTATGGACTAGAGTGGACTTGATGATATTCTGTTGTACACAAATGGTGATTCTAACAATGGAAGAAATTATAACAATGAGGTGGAGCCAGTGTCCACTTGACACTTTTGGGGCATGGAGGGGACGTGCAGTTGAAATGCAGGGCTTCCTTAGGATTTGGTGGTTGTCCTGAGTACTGTTGTGGCAACGGATGTAGGCCATTTTACATCAGCACACACCACTCAGAACTGTGTGGGAGAGAGTGTGGTCTACGATGTGAACTGTTGTCTATGGTTGGTGGCAAGGGCCCAGGATGTGTAAGTCCATTGAGGCTGGTGGGCCACACTTATGGGAGATGTTTGTGTGGGATGTGGTGGGAGGTGTGGGAGGTGGGCAAAATTGGAATCCCAGTGGGTTCCATGTAATGTTTTTGGTAAGCTAAGCACCTCTTAAAATATATTTATATATATATATAAATAACATTTTTGTAAGCAAATGCACATATATGCATATATATTTATATATCATTTTACAAATATTTGTATGTATTGTGAAAATTTTTATTTTTACCCACAATAAAAAATAAATTAATTAAAGAAAAATGCCAAAAAAGGGGGGGGGAATGAAGAGGTGCGAGAACAATTATATCAAGCATTATTTACAATAAATTTTTTATGACAAATATCAGAATCATATACATCAGCAGCAGAATATTTCTGGCAAAAATCAGGCAAAAATACAGAAACAAATATTGGAAAAGTTCTTTATTGAAAGCATAAAAATAATAATCAATGTGATAAAGCAAAAGTTAAGATAGGATATAGGGTCGAGGTTTTGCTTTTATCATTTCAGATAAAGGAGACCAGCTTTGGGTCCTGTCCAAGCATCTGAAACCTAGACAAAAACAAGCTGAAGAAGCTGACACAAAAAGCAGAAAATTTGGTAACTTCTAAAAGGCAGAATATCTCTCTAACACAGTTATTGTTTGCTATGCTTACCTTGACAACCACAGCAGCAAGTAGTGCACTTTCACATAATTATACATATTGGGCTTATATTACTAATTCACCTCTTTTAGAATTGTTGACTTGGGAGGACAAATCCTACCCTGTTTATATTAATCAGTCTTTTCATTTCCATGAGCCTGTTGAGTCTTGCCTTCCTCTAAAACCTGATGAGGAAGGGAAATTTATTGAAAATTTAACCTTGCCTTTTCTTGAATGACCTAACTGCATAGGATCCATGGACCCATGTATACAGCCCCAAAATCAGTACAAAGTCATAAATGGCATACATATTATGTTTCATCTGAGGTTGTGCTCTTTAATAATTCCTATAGAATTGCAAACAATTAGGCCCTTGTATCAATACCGAAACCTAATGTAAACACAATCATAAGGTGAAAAATTAGTAATTCAACAAAAACAACTAATGAAAGATATCTTTATTTTTCAAAATTTGGGGACGTCATAAGTATAAATATGTCATAATTTGGACTTTTCATGAAGATTTATCCCACAACAATGGGACACTAAATTTAACAAACTAAAAATTATTTGTGGAAATTATTTTTGGGAACTAGTCCAATTTTTGAATGGCAAGGCAGTAAAACTAATATTACCAGTTTATAAAGAAAATCCAGTTAATTTCTTAAAGTATGTGTACCAGATCCCATTGTTTTTATAGTAGGAACAGGGAGCATTGATCAAACATGGCATTTCTGCAGCTATTCCTCCCTTTACACTTGTGCATCAGAATCTGTTTCACAGGAGAGTTTTACTGCAGTTCAAATAGGACAATGGCATCATGGAATATGGCTTCCAGTTCACATGAATCGCTGCTGGCAGCCTTCCCCTGAGAGCCAAATCCTTTGGCACTTTCTAAATCATTATTTGAAAAGAACCAAACGTTTAATTGGATTAATTATTGCTGCTGTATTAGGGCTTATGTGTATTATTAGAGCTGCTACTGTGGCAGGAACTGCCCTACATGAGAATGTCCAAGCACAACAATAATTTAAAAATTGGCATCATAATGCTAGTGAGCTATGGCATAGTCAGGCATATAGAGATGAGCAAATTAGTAATAAGCTTAATGACTTAGAGATGGCTGTTACACAAATGGGACATCAAATATATAATTTAATTTTAAAACAAGATTTGAAGTGTAATTGTAACAAAAGTGCTTTTTGTATTACTCCTCACTCATACAATGAATCCCACTATGATTGGGAAAAATTAAAAATCATTTAATAGGTCATCACAAATTTATCTATAGAAATTACATATTTGTGAAAAAGGATTTTGAGCATGTCTCAGACTCAGCTTACTACACTTCCAGGTAGCGAATTTTATTAATCAGTGACAGATCAATTAAATAAAATAAACCCCTTACATTGGTGGAAATCAACCTCTGTACTTGCTAACTTTGATGTGGTGATGATTGGTGCTCTGCTACTCTAAACTGTATTAGGAGGCATTCACAAAGCCCTGCTGTCCTGCATTAGTAGGGCTGAAAAGATCAGCCATGCCAATCACTTGATTCTGCTTAAAACCCTTAACTCTCAAGACCCCTGTCCATGGAGCTTGGCTGGTGGCCAGTGATGGGTAAACTAAGACAGGAACAGTCACCCTGGACAAAAAACCGTAAAAGGGTGAATTGTTGGAAAAGATGCTGAGATCCAGAGCATAAAAGTATAAGCATTTAAAAAGCATGCTTCCTGGCAGAGAAACATTAGAAAATGTCTCCAAGGACATGGCATACTGCAGACATCAGTGGGAGGAGGCAGAGCAGAATGAACACACCACTAACATGTTATTGTCTGAATACACAAAAAGATTGTCTGGGAACACAGAAACAGGCAGCGCTCTCATAACCAAGCTGAGGAGCTAGTGAAGGACGCCCTAATTTTTTATCAGCTTTGCACTATAAAAAAGCAGCTTCAGCCTAAATAAACTTGCCTGCATTCCACAAGTTATGAAGTCCCCTGATCCCAAACTTTCTTTGGATCATTCCCAACACTGTCTACCTCCATGTTGAATTACAAAAACTTGGAAAAGTGCCTTTTCAGGTCTCTTGCCCATTTTTTAAATGAGTTGTTTGTCTTTTTATTTTCAACATGTTGAATTTCTTTATATATACAGGATATTAGGCTCTTATCAGATATATGGTTGCCAAATATTTTCCCCCATTGGGTAGGCTGCCTTTTTATTATCTTAATAACATCCTTTGAGGTGCAGAAATTTTTAATTTTGAGGAGATCCCATTAATCTATTTTTTCTCTTGCTGCTCGTGCTTTGGCTGTGAAATTCATGAAAACATTTCCTATTATAAGGTCCTGTAGATATTTTCTTACATTATCTTCCAAGGTCTTTATAGTGTTGGCTCTTATATTTAGATCTTTCATCCATCTTGAGTTGATTTTTGTATAAAGTGTGAGAAGGTATTCATCCCTCATTCTTTTGGATATGGATATCCAGTTGTCCATGCACCACTTGTTAAAGAGGCCACTCTCTCCCAACTGAGTGGGCTTGGTAGCCTTGTCGAATATCAGATGACTGTATATGCAAGGATCTAGATCAGAACTCTCAATTTGATCCCGTTGGTCAGTAGGTATATCCTTGTGCCAATACCATGCACTTTTTTTTTTTAAAGATTTTATTTATTTATTCATTTATCCCCCCCTTGCTGCTTGTGCTCGCTGGGTCAGCTAACCACGCCATGTGGGCGGGCTTGCCTTCACCAGGAGGCCGCAGGAACCGAACCCGGGGCCTCCCATATGGTAAACGGGAGCCCTACTGATTGAGCCACAACCGCTTCCCAATACCATGCACTTTTTTTTTTTTTTTTTTTTTTTTTTTTTTATCTCTAGAGGAATTTATTTATTTATTTATTTTTTATTATGGGTAAAAATAAAAATTCTCACAATACATACAAACATTTGTAAAATGATATATAAATATATATGCATATATGTGTATTTGCTTACAAAAATGTTATTTTATATATATATATATACATATATTTTAAGAGGTGCTTAGATTACCTAAAATATTATACGGAACCCACTCGGATTCCCATGTTGCCCACCTCCCACACCTCCCACCACATCCAACACAAACATCTCCCATAGTGTGGCCCACCAACCTCAATGAACTTACACATCCTGGAGCCTTGCCACCAACCATAGACCACAGTTCACACTGTAGACCACACTCTCTCCCACTCAGTTCTGAGTGGTGTGTGCTGATTTAAAATGGCCTACATCCATTGCCACAACAGTACTCAGGACAACCTCCAACTCCCAAAGAAGCCCCTGTATTTCAACTGCTCATCCCCTCCCTATCCAAAAAACTGTCAAGTGGCCACTGGCTCCACCTCATTGTTATAATTTCTTGCATTGCAAGAATCACCATATGTGAGCAAGAGAATACCATCAAGTCCACTCTAGTCCATAGTTCTTCTCCCAATCCAGAGGCGACTGGGATGGTGATGTCCACTCCAACTCCAAGTGAGAGAGGGCTTATATCCCATGGATATGGTGGGTGGGATGATCCTGCCTGCAGATGCAGGCCCTCTCCATTCCCTGGGATGGCCATTTCCCATCGTTGTCTCCTCACCAGGTGACTTGGATGAGTCCATTGAGCTGTAGATCAATGTTCCTTAGTAATATGTTTTAAAGCCTGGCAATGTGATACCTCCAAATTTATTTTTCTTTTTCAATATATCTTTGGCAATTTGGGGCCTCTTACCTTTCCAAATATATTTCGTGGTTAGTTTAACAGTTCCTTAAAAAATATAGTGTTGATTTTTATTGGGATTGCATTAAATCTGTAGAGTACTTTGGATAGGATAGACATCTTGATGATGTTTAGTCTTCCTATCCATGAACAGGGAATATTTTTCCCTTTATGTAAATCTTCTTTGATTTCCTTAAACAGTGTTGTGTAGTTTTCTGTATATAAGTCCTTTACATCTTTAGTTAAATTTATTCCTAGGTATTTGATTCTTTTAGTAACTATTTTCAATGGCTAATTTTTCTTGATTTCCTCCTCTGATTGCTCATTATTGATGTACAGAAATGCTACTGATTTTTGAGCATTGATCTTATAGCCTGCAACATTACTGAATTCTTTTATAAGTTCTGAAAGCTTTGTTGTAGCTTTCTCTGGGCTTTCTATGTAGAGGATCATGTTGTCTGCAAATAATGAAATTTTTACTTCTTCTTTTCAAATCTGGATGCCTTTTATATCCTTCTCTTGCCTCAGTGCTCAAGTAAGTACTTCTTAGACAACGTTAAATAGGAGTGGTATAGTGGGAATCCTTGTTTGTTCCCCATCTCAGAGGGAAGGCTTTTAGGATTTCAACATTGAAGATGATGTTAGCTTTGGGTTTTTCATATATACCCTATTCATATTCAGAAAATTTCCTTATCTTCTTAACTTTTGCAGTGTTTTTATCAGGAAAGAGTGCTGTATTTCATTTAATGCTTTTTCTGCATCTATAGAGATGATCATGTGATTTTTTTCTTTCAGTTTGTTTATGTGGTGTATTACATTGATTGATTTTCTTATATTGAAGCATCCTTGCATACCCCGGATGAAACCCACTTGGTCATGGTGTATAATCCTTTTGATATGTTGTTGAATGCGATTAGCAAGTATTTTGTTGAGGATTTTAGCATCTAGGTTCATTAGAGAAATTGGTCAATAATTTTTCTTTCTAGTGGTATCTTTGTTTGGTTTGGGTATTACGGCAAGGTTGGCTTCATAGAATGAGTTAGGCAATATTCATTCTACTTCTATTTATTGGAAGAGCTTAAGTAGAATTGGCATTAGCTCTTTCTGGAATATTTGGTAGAATTCAGCTGTGAAGCCATCTGGTCTTGGGCTCTTCTTAGTTGGGAGGTTTTTGATGAATGAGTCAATTGCTTTACCTGAAATTGGACTGTTGTGTTCATCAATTTATTCTTTCATCAATGTAGGCTGTTTGTGCTTTTCTAGAAACTTGTCCATTTCCTCTAAATTATCATTCTTGTTGGCATATAACATTTCAAAGTATCCTCTTATGATACTCTTTATTTCTGCAGGGTCAGTAGTGATATCCCCTTCCTCGTTCCTTATTTTGTGTATTTGCATCTGTTCTCTCTTTTTCTTTGTTAGTCTGGCTTAGGGTTGTCAAATTTATTGATATTCTGGAATAACCAGCTTTTGGTTTTGTTTATATTTTCTAGTGCTTTCTTGTTCTCTATTTCATTTAGTTCTGCTTTAATATTTATTATTTCCTTCTTTCTACTTCCTTTAGGTTATTTTGTTGTTGTTTTTCCAATTCCTCCAAGTGTGCAGTTAGTCTTCAATTTTAACTCTTCCTTCTTTTTTAATATATATATTTATGGCTAGAATCTTCCCTCCCAGGACAGCTTTGGCTGCATCCCATAGATTTTGAGATGCTGTGTTGTCATTTTCATTAGTTTCAAGGTAGTTACTGATTTCTTTTGAGATTTCCTCCTTGGCCCACTGCTTGTCAAATAGTGTCTTATTTAATATCCAAATCCTTTTGCCCAACCTGTTTCTCTGGCCCTTAGTGATTTCCAATTTCATTCCATTGTGATCAGAGAAATTACTTTGTATAACCTTAATCTTTCTGAATTCATTTAGTGTTTTCTGTGGCCTAGCATGTGGTCTATCTTGGAATATGATCCTTGTGCACTTGGAAGAATGTAAATCCTGCTGTATTTGGGTGTATTGTTCTGTATATGTCTATTTAGTCCTGGTCCTCTAATGTATTGTTGAGAGTCTTTGTTTCTTTGTTTATTCTCTGTCTAGACGTTCTGTCTAAAGGTGATAATGGTGTATTAAAGTCCCCTGCAATAATTGTAGAGGCATTTATTTCCCCACTTAGCTTTTACAGAGTTTGCCTCATGAATTTTGAGGCACCCTGATTAGGTGCATAAATATTTATGATTGTTCAGTCTTCTTGAGATATTACCCCTTTTACTAATATACAATGTCCATCTATGTCTCTTACAATAGTTTTACATTTGAAGTCTAAATTGTCTGTTATTAGAATAGCTACCCTTGCCCTTTATTGGCTATTGTTATCTTGTAAAATTGTTTTCCAGGCATTTACTTTCAGCCTCCTTGAGTCCCTGTGTCGAAGGTGGTTTTTTTGTAGACAGCATATAGATGGATCATACATCTTTATCCATTCTGCAAATCTGTGTCTCTTGAGTGGTGAATTTAATCCATTAACATTCAGTGTTATTATTCACAATGAATTTCTTACTTCAGCCATATTTCCTTTGGATAAATGTATGTCATATGTTGTTTTGTTTCTGTTTCTGTCCTTTTAGTTGTTTTTAAACTCTCCTCCAACTCTCTCCCTTCATTTTTCCTTCCAACTTATAGAACTTCCTTTAGTATTTCTTAAAGTGCCACTTTCTTTTTGACATACTCTCTTAATTTCTGTTTACCTGTGAATATTTTGAACTTTCCATCATTTTTGAATGCCAGTTTTGCTTGGTACAGAATTCGTGTCTGGAAGTTTTTTCTTTTAGTACATTGACTATGTCATACCACTGTCTTCTTGCCTCCATGGTTTCAGATGAGAAATCAGCACTTGATAGTATTGTGCTTTGTTTTTATGTGATGGTTCTCTTTTCTCTTGCTCCCTTGCATATTTTTTCTTTGTCTTGAGCATTGAAAATTTGGACAAGTATATATCTTGGAGTTAGCCCATTTGGATTTGTACTGTTTGGGGTGTGTTTTGCTTCCTGGATCTGCACATCCATCTCTCTCAATAGGGTCGGGATGTTTTCAGCAAGTAATTCTTTCAACACTCCTTCTGTTCCTTTCCCTTCTTTTCTCCTTCTGGGATGCCCTTATTGTGTATGCTTGTGTGTTTTGTGTTGTCAGTTAAATCCCTGAGTCCTTGTTGTATTTTTTCTATTTTTTTTTCTATCTGTTCTACTATCTGATTGATTTCAGCTGTGTTGTCTTCCACATCACTAATTCTTTCTTCTGCCTGTTCAAAACTGCTGTTATGTGAATCCAAAATCTTTTTGATTTCTTGGATTGTGCCATTGATCACCATCATATCTGTTCTCATTTTCTGTATATTTACAATTTCTTCAGTATGTTCTCCCAGTGTCTTCTTTTTATCCTTTATCTCTTCCTCCCCTTCATTACGTTGTTTCATTGTATTTGTTTGGGAATCTTTGAACAGTTATTTGATTTTCTGCATATATTCTAGGATTTTAGTTCGTTCATTGGAGTGGTACATGTCTTCCTGTTTCTCAGTGTTGTTTGTAACTTTTTGTTGCCCTTTTGTCATCATTTTATCTTGCTGGGTTTATTCAGTTGATTACCTTCTCTCTCTCCACTAGAGTTTTATTTAGTTGGTCGTTCTGTGTGTGTGTTAAGTTTTCTCTTTAACAATTTTTCTTCTTATTTTGTTTCCTTGATTCTTTCAATGTTACCTAGAAGGCAAAAAATTAGTGCCAGAGAAATTGAAAGCTGTGAGAAAGGAAGAAGGGTAATAGTAATATCGATAAAAGTTAGAAGAGGGGCCAAATAAGACTTAGTGAAATGAATATTTAACTTGTGTAGGTGGTGTAGAATAATAGGGGAAAAAGTGGAGTACCTACAATGAACTGGGTAACCAAATAGAGGAATATATATATAATGATTTAGAAGGCTAGCGTGATGAGGAGGGAGAGAAAGAGTAAAGAAAGGGCTAAAAGGAAAATCTAATATTAATAAAATAAGAAGAAAACAAAATAGATAGAATAGAAATTGACACACTTAAGTTGTGGGCTAAAGAAAAAGCATGGTGTCTAAGAACCACAACAGAAGGCAGAAGGCAGAGAGATGAAGGAAGGATAAGAGATAGCTTGGGACACAATATCAATATAGACAGAGAATAGGAAATCACTGAAGAAGAACAGCAAAGACAATGTAAGCTAACAGCACCTTATTTTTAAAAAATGAAGGAAAACCGAAAGAGGTGAGGAAAGAGGAAAGAAAAGCAAGAGACAACAAATAAACAGAAAAACCAAACAACCACACCAGCAAGCAGTCAAACAAAGCTAAGGAGGAAGTGTTCCTTCTAGGGATCCTCTCCCTAAATGAGGATTCTTGTGGATCCTCTCAGCCTGCTTGTATTTATCAATGATCCTTCATGTCCTATCTGCATGTTTTGAGGCAGATTTTCTGTGTTAAACTAAATTAAGAGCAGGAATTCATTTTTAAAAGGGACTGTCTTTATTTATTTATGTTTTGGCGATATAAGGGACTGAAAAGTTGTCCTCTGCTAGATCACCCCCTTCAACTCGGGAACCCTAAATAGGCTCGTGGAAACTAATCAAGTCCTTCCCACTTCCTGGCCTCCTCAGGAATGCTGAAGCTCTGATGCTTTTCAGTGCAGAGTGATAAAATCGGTTTACTCCACCCCCTCTGGTGCCAGGCTTCAATGTCACCAGACTGCTGGGTAAATCAGGTTTCCTCAGCAGATTCACCTCTCCCCTCAGCCTGGCCCTGTTTCAATCCAGCTTATCTGCCCCCCAAAGCAATGAGGTGGTACAGGCAGCCAAATCTACAGAAGTTAAACACCTCTCCACTTTCTGCCAGAGCCCTCCCTCAGTCAGAGTAAGCTCCTTCACACTGGGAGTGGGATTCATGGGTGCAGGATTCATGGCTCAAACCAGCCATTTTCCCTGTGGGTGGGGCTCAGCCATCTGTGTTAATCACCACAGGAGGGCTCAAAACTCATGTATCTCCACCGATCAGTCGACCTGCCCACTGATAGAAGACGCAAGCTTCTCGCTCCATGCACCCACAGCACAGACCATTGGGCAGGACCCTGCTCACAATTGGCTTTCCCCATAGAGCTAGTTAGTGAGTACCCTCCTAAACTAATGCCATCTTACCTCTCATGTAGCATTTTCTTATAATGTACCCCAACAATTTATATTTTTTCTTTTTCTTCACCTGTTTCTGATGTGGATTCAAGGTTAACAGCCACTGAACTACACTATCCTGCTTTCTACTTCACTCCAATTTTCCTTACTATTTTAAATCAGAAAGGATCCTTTCATAATTAGATGATATACTTCTAATCTCAACTATTATAAGAATTTAGAAAATTAATTTATATTATTAAGTTGCACTCCAATATTTTTCCCAAATGTGATAGGGTGTGGGATGGATGAAACTAGAGAATGCATGTATTTACAAACAGAAATGTGTACCCAAAAGATTCTGCCAATGCAGATAATTCTGAGGAAGGAGGAATGGGTGTTGAGGCTAGAGAAGGAATATGGTTGTTTGCCATAACATACATAAATTATTTTTATAGTCTTTGCATGGATAATTTGGTTGTAATTAAAAGAAATTATTAAAATTTTACACCTTGAACTCATACAAAGTGGTTGATTTGAAGATATCGACTTGTATCTGCAACCTTACTGGGAGGGCACTAACCATCACCCTTTGAAAATACAGTCACCCATAAAGGAAAAGTGTTCCCTCCCCTCCGCCCCCTCCCCAGATTCCTGGAGGGGTAGAGACCTCCCTCAGCAAGAGTGAGAATGGAGAACAAGGTGCATGGATGGGACCGTGTGTAGGCCACACTGTTCTCTACACATGTCCGGTTAGAAGGCTGTTAGAATGACAGGAGAAATCAGACTTCCTGCTGCTACTTCCCAGTGAATACTGGGTAGAGTGACCCACATCTCTACCTGAGATGTGAGTGCTGAGCAGGGCTTTCTCTCTGTCCTCCTTTGCAGATCCAGAACCTATAATGATGGTTTTCATTGGGTTCCTGAGAGTTTGGTTCCCAAACAGGACATTCCTTCTCTGGCTTGGGGAACTGCAGTGAAAACGTGTTACATTTAAGCTTCTTCAGGTGTTCATCAGCTTCTTCCCATCCAAACCTTCCATTCTTTTCTGGGATTGAAGAGTTCTGCATCATATTCAACAAATTTAAAAATGTATTGAAAATTTAATATTTAATTATGCTGAGAAATATCTGGCATCTGCACCTTCTGCATTTTTCTTCATTGTACTCCTTCACAACCTCACTTCTATTCTTGTCAGCCCTAGGTCTCAGGATTTTCTGGGATTCCCATACTATTTATTAGGGTCACTGGCCTAATGTTGCTCGTTCTGTTGATGTTATTGCTGTAACCATTGCTGTAATGTGAATTTTGACATTTCCTTCCAGACACCGACAGGTTTCATCATGGCTTTACTCTTTCATTAGTTGCCCCAAGATTGGAGAAGTTGAATGTAGAACTGGAAGCAGGAGACCTGAGTCTGTGCCTGAGACCCAGGAGGGATACAGTTTGTGCATCCTCCTCTGAGGGTCAATGTTGTTGGTAAAGGGAATGGCAAAAGGAGCAGGAGGAGGAAGTCTCCTCTCTGTGCCCTGACTCCTCTGCTGCACCAATCCCAAGTCCCATTCTCTTATCTGCCCCTGCCCACCTGGTCAACCCCTGTCTGAGGCAAGTACATCATCCTGGGGCATCTATGGCTTTATTCTAGTCCCCAAACCATGTGATTCTCCTGCCTGACTCTCTATCTTGCAGGACTTGTTGGCCAAGGGCACATCCCACTCCATCTTACCAGTACTCATTCCTGCCTACTCTGGAGACACCCACAGCTTACAGGTGAATTCACTGGGCAACATCCCACTGCCATTAGGGAACAGAGCAGCTCTCCAGGCCTGTGTCCTTAGGTGTTTGAGTTTGTCGAGCACTGCCAATGGAAAATACCAGAAATTGGTTGGCTTTTATTGGAATTTATTAAGTTAAAGCTTACAGTTCTGAGCCTGTGAAAATTCCCTAATAAAGGCATCATCAAAAATGCTGTCTTAACAATGGTCAGCTGCTGCTCGACTCCTGAAATGGCAAAATGTTGAGCCTTTCTGTATCTCTCTGCCTTCTTCTCCAAACTCACTTTCTCCCTAAGATCAGCAGTGGGCCATCAGACACAACTGCTCACATGTCTCCCTTCTCCTCTGGCCTGGATATCTTCAGCTTCTAGCTGCTTCATGACTCCAGCCTGACCTCTTCCTCAGCTTCTCAGGATTTCTGTGTCTCTCCACCGCTCTAGGAGGTCATGGGGCCCTCTCACACATGGCAGGGTAAACATGGCAGCACTCTTTCCTGGGTTTTCCATGTATGTCTGCCTAATGCACAATGATTGATGTCTATTCTGGAGCCTGTAAACTAATCAGAGACCCTTAACTAAACTAAAGCAACCTAACAAAAAGAGACCTAATTGAAAGGTCCCTTATCTGAATCTGACCAAAATGTCCTACATACAAAGGCTTACATACCCAGCAATGGGTTAGTAAGGGCATACTTATACGGGGTCCACACAAGTCTCAAATGTGTGCATTAACCCAGGGCACGTGGATTGGGAGGGGTCTATTAAGTGCTGGAGAAATGGAATCTCATGAAGCAGTGGTTGTACTCTTGGTGTGGCCATCGTTGAGCAAAATGTGGTGCAGACCACCATTGCACTGGTCCCTAGAATAGTCACAAGAAGAACTCAATATACTGTGCTTTCTCCATCAAATCTTAGTTCCAAAATTAGGTGTGCATCTCAGAGAGGTTTGCCATTGTTGCAGTTGGGCAGTTTGATGTAACTATGGATTCAAAAAATATAATTGGATCATGTTTGTCATCTCATCTGTTAATCGGGGCATGATTAAGTTATGATTAGGTCATTGACTTGGCCACATCAGTAGGGCATTGAGCCCCAACCCTTGTTGGTGGGGAATCAAATATAAATGGCAAGGCAAGAAGAGAGTTGAAGATGTTTTTGAGAAGCAAGTTTGATGTTGAAAAGGCCACAGAAGAAGAGAAGTGACCCATTCACCTGATAGTCTACAGCTGACCATGTGCAGTAAGCAGGAGAGCTAAGCCCAGATAGAAATGCAGCCCCAGGAAGGCAGGAACACAAGAAGCCTGAACCTTGGCAATCATCAGCAGCTGTCTTGCTCCAACACGTGGCAATGAACTTTGGTGAGAAGAAACTTATGCTTTATGGCCTAGTGTCTTGGGACTTCTACTCCAAATAAGTACCCTTTTTAAAGACTAACCCATTTTTGGTATTTCACATTAGCACCCCTTTGGTTGACTAATACAGAATTTGATACTGAGGAGTGGAGAAGTGCTTTTGCAAATACCAAAATGTTGGAACGGTTTTTTAAGTGGGTAAAGCGTACTTTTTGGAAGAATTGTGAAATGCTTGATGGAAAAGGCCTAGTTCACTTTGAAGAGACTGGTGGTAGTAATATGGACACTAAAGTGACTTTCTATGATTCCTTAGGAGTAAATGATGAAACTATTATTGGAAACTGGAGGAAAGGTGGTCCATGTTTTAAAGTTGTAGAGAACTTAGAAAGATTAACTCCAGGTGTTATATGGAAGACAGAATTTTAAAATGGTGAACCAGAGCATTTAGATGAAGAACTTCCCATGAAAATCTCAGAAAATGTGCCTTGGCTTCACCTTGCAGCTTATAACAAAATATTAAATGAGTGAAATACACTATGCACTGAACTTTTGGGCACAAAGAAAACAGAAACTGATTCCAGAACTTCCAAGTTTCTGGAAATCAAATTCCCAGATGAAAGTTCCCTGCTTGAAGACTTAGCTAAACCTAGAACTTGTAAATCAGAATTGAAGATGCTGTTATCTCAGAACGACTTGTTGAAAGTCTAATTGTCTGATGGCCTGGACCCCTGCTTCCTCCATGCTAAATGAACAAAGTTTTTGAAAGAGCTGTATGAACAAAACCGCTGTCAGCTTGGATGAAAGAGGATATCGAAAGGAGAGATTGAAGGAGAAACAGTTTTAAGAAGAAAAACATGGAAGCAGAGATCTGGGATTAAGACATCTCCTTGGACCAAGAGAGGAGCCCCACCCATATGTACCGAGAGTGTGAGTTTCCCCAGATGTTGAAGAGGGTGGTTGTTGCCACCCAATGTTCTGGGAGAGTTTTGCCACCCCAGGGTTTAGGGAGGGTAGAGCACATTCCTCAAATATTAGGGTGGTTCCCCATAGGTCTGAGAGGGGTGTACCTGTCCCCCATGGATTTTAGAAGACCAGTTGGTCAACCCATTGCTCTGAGAGGGTTGAACCTGTATGCTAAATATTAGGGGGAATTTTCTCTTCACCTCACTGTACTAGGGGGGCTAAGACTCTAACCCAAAGATTGGGTAAGGTGTGGCAATCACCCCAACACCCTTGGAGGGTGCAGTCTGGAGCTTGGTCAACACCCAGATGCTTGATGATGATGGAACCAAGAAAATGGCCATTGGGCAATACTGTGGAAAGGGGGTTTCCCATGTGGCCCCAAGGAGAAGAAACCATCATCTTAAGAATGATTCTGACTTTGAAATTGAATGGAGGATGCCCTGCAGGTTTACTGAAATGTAGAGGATCCACAGCTCATGTCTAACATCCCAATTTCTCCTTATGATAATGAAAATGTTTATCCTTTGTGTATTGGAAGCAGTTAAATTGTTTTGTATGTTTCAGAGGTTTATAGCAAACGGAATTTTGACTGAAGAACAACTAGATTTCTTTAAACTGCTTATGATATGATTTTGTACTTGGATTATTACTGATTTAAGGTTTTTTAAATATTGTAATTTATTTTGGAATTCAGAGGGTGGAGTGTTGCAGTTGGGCAGTTTGATGTAACTATGGATTCCAAAAATATAATTGGATCATGCAGCCCTGGGAAGAAAGGGACATAAGAAGCCTGAACCCTGGAAAACTTTGGCAGCTGTCTCTCTCCAACATGTGGCAATGAACTTTAGTGAGAAGAAACTTATGCTTTATTGCCTGGTATCTGGGGACTTCTACCCCAAATAAATACCCTTTATAAAGACCAACCCAATTTTGGTATTTCACATTAGCACCTCATTGGCTGACTAATACAGCCATTATTCCCATCCCCAGAGGCAGAGCTCAGAGATTTTGACTGGCAGGCGGGGAGTTCTTCTCCAAAGAACTGATTACATTTACAACAGAATGGAGAAATCCAACCCTTAGTGTGCTCTCAAATGCAGTGGAGATCATCTAGGGCCTGAGATTTAATTAATCTCAATCCTTCAGGAATAGAATTGAGAACCCAGAAATATACTCTCACCTACACAGTTAACTGGTTTTTGACAAAACTACCAAGCACACGTTAATGGGAAATAACAACAAATGTTGTTGGGAAACTGGATATCTATAACCAAATGAAAGAGGACCCCTATCTCAACCCCTATACAAGAATCAATTCAAAATGTATCAAAGATCTAAATATAAAAATCAGGACCATAAAACTATTAGAAGAAAATGTAGGGAAACATCTTCAAGACCTTGTAGTAGGTGGTGGTTTCTTGGACCTTACACCCAAAACAAAAGAAAAAATAGATAAATGGGTCCTCCTCAAAATGAAACACTTTAGCATCACACAGGACTTTTTCAGAAAGGAGAAAGGCTGCCAACTCAATGGGAAAAAATATTTGGAAATCACATATCTGATAAGGATTTAATATCCAGGATACATAATGAGATGTTACAACTCAACAATAAGAAGAAAAATGACCCAATTAAAAAATGGGCAAAAGACTTGAATATATAATTCTCCAAAGAAGAAATACAAATGGCAAGAAACATATGAAGAAATGCTCAACATCACTCATGATTAGGGAAATGCAAATCAAAACTACAAAGGGATATCATTTTACACCTCTGAGAATGGCCACTATTAAAACGACAGAGAACTACAAGTGTTGGAGAGGATGTGGAGAGATAGGAACACTTCTTCCCTGTTGGTGGGAATGCAAAATGATACACCCACTATGGAGGACTGTTTGGCAGTTCCCAAAGAAGTTGAATATAGACTTGCCACGTGACCCTGCAATACCACTACTGAGTATAGAGCCAGAAGAACTGAAAGAAGTGACACGAACAGACATCTGCATACTGATGTTCCTAGCAACATTATTCAACCTTGCCAAAAGTTTGAAACAACCCAGGTGTCCATCAACAGATGAATGGATAAACAAATTGATCTATTCGGTTGATGGAAGATTATGCAAGTGTAAGAAGAAATGAATTTGTAATACATATGGCAATATGGATGAACATGGAGGACATTATGTTGTGGGAAGCAAGCCAGACAAAAAAGGACAAATTCTGTATGAGTGCATTACTATGAACCAAATATATTGTGTAATATCTTCTTTGATCCAAAAAATATTTTTATATGTATCCATTACATTTAATTGAGAAATGTGTATATTTATTCATCTGTGTTTACTTTTTAGTTTTTAAGTGTTTAAAATTTCAATTGTTAAATGTACAAATAAAGTTTCAAAGAAAATAAAATTAATAAATAAACAGATCAACAACAACAACAACAAAAAGGTAATAAGTTTGCTAGCAGCAACTCACTTTTAAAAAAATGTTAAAGAATATTCTTCAGGCAGAAAAAAAAATGTCAGAAGATCCAAAATTCAGGATGGATGGAAAAACAATATCTGTTAAATAAATTCTTATATCTAAATGACTATTGAATGGATAAATTAATAATGATATCCGTGTCCTAGGACATCAATAAACAGTTAAAATTCACCATAAAATAATATGAAGCATAAGATGGGTAAATGGATATGCAGCAGTTTGATATCATTATGAATTCCAAAAATAGATATTGGATAATGCTTATGAAATGGTCTGTTATCTGGGCATGATTAAGTTATGAAAATGGCATTCACTGGGCAACAGTTGGTAGGGCTTTGAGAGCCGCCCTTTGGTGGGTGGTACTTTTGGAGTTTGTGGAATCTTGGGAGACTGAGAAGCCAATGGAGACTGTGGAGTCCAAGAAGGCATGTGGAGGCTTCATAATCCTGAGAAGACAGGAAGAATGTGAAGTCTGTGAGAATATAGAGGCCTGTGGAACCCATGGAGCTGATGGAGCACATGGATGCTGTGAAACGCATGGAGGTCTGTGGAGTCTGTGCCAGCCTCAGGGCCTGTGGAGTTCATGGTACCTCTGCAGGCCTGGTGAGCCTGTTGAGCCAGGAAGGCCTGTGGAACCTGTACAGACTTATAGACCCCATGGATCTTATGGCAACTGTGCAGGCCTGCACAACATGTGTAGCCTGTGGAGCCCCTGGGGCTCATGGAGCCCATGGAAACTATGAATTTTGTGGTGCATACAGAGACTGTGTATCTGTAGAGCCCATGGAGCCCGTGGAGCCCATGGAGCTCATGGAGCTCATGGAGGCTGTGTAGGAATGTGGAACTTGTGCAACCTGTTAAGCTCTTGAAGTCTGTGGAGCTGGTGGAGTTAGCGGAAGCCATGCAGACAGAGGAGACCATGGACACTGTGGAGCTCAGGGGTCCAGTGGTGCCTGGGTAGTCTGGTGAATGACAGGGAGAATGTGAAGTCCATAGAGGCCTGTGGACGCATCGAGTTGATGGAGCCCATGGAGGCTGTGAAACACGTGGAGATCTGTGGAGCCTGAGCAGACTGGAGGACCCTGTCGAGACCATGTTACCTCTGCAGGCCTCGGGAGACTGTGAAGCCCATGGAGGTGTTGAGGCTGTATAGTTCTATAGAACCAAAGGAACATATGGTAACTGTGCAGGCCTGCAGAACATATGGAGTCTGTAGAGCCACTGGAGCTCATGGAACCCATGGAACCAATGGAGCCTGTGGATGTTGCAGAGGCTGTATATTTCATGGAGTTAGTTGATACTGTGCAAGCTCATGGTGCTAGGAGAGCCTGTTGAGGCCATGGAAGAATGGGGATGCCGTGGATATCATGGAGTTTATGTAGGCCCATGAAGCCTATGGAGGCTGTAGAGTCTGATGAAGTTGAGGATGATGTGGAGGAATTTGCGGTCTGTGTCACCCATTTTTGATCATGGAGCCTGAGAGGCCTGTGCAGGCTCATGGAGCATGTAGACACGGGGGAGACACTGGAGAGTATGAAGCCACATGGATGCCGTAGAGGCCTTGGAAATCAAAGCTTATGGAGCATGCATAATCCCTGGAGGCCTCTGCATGATCATGGAGAATGTTGAGCCTTTAAAGTCCTTGGAGACCATGCAGCCTGTGCAGACCCATAGAAACTGTGGAGTCTGTAGAGCTCCTGTAGCCCATGGAGCTTAGCAGTCAATGGAGTTGTTTGATATTATGTAGGCCAGTGGAATCTGTGCAAACTGTGAAGCCCATGGATCATGGAGCTGGTGGAGTTTGTGGAAGCCAGAGAGACTGAGTACCCCTTGGAGTCTGTGGAATAAAAGGAGGCATGTGGAGCCTTTGCAATCCCAAAACGGACAGGGAGACTGTGAACTCTGTGAGAATATAGAGTCCTGTGGATCCCATGGAGCTGTTGGAGCCCATGGAGGCTGTGAAACCAGTGCAAGCATGTGGAGCCTGTGCAGGCCACAGGACTCTGTGGAGCTCATGCTGCCACTGCAGGCCAGTGGAGCGTGTGGAGCCCATGGAGGCCTGTGGAGCCTCTAAAGGCTTATAGACCCCATGGAGCTTATGGCAATTGTGCAGGCATGCAGAACATGTGTCGTCTCTGGACCCACTGGAGCTCATGGTGCCCATGGAACTCATTGAGCGTGTGGAGACTGCAGAGCCTGCGTAACTCAGGTAGGCCATGTAGCCTATGCAGGATCATGTTACTGGCAGAGCCTGTTGAGGCTATGGAGCAATGTGTATCCCTTCAAGCGCAATGAGGTTATGTAGGCCCATGAAGCCTGTGGAGGCTGTAGAGTCTGAGGAAGCTCAGGATCATGTGGAGGCCTGTGGACTATGAGGAGGCCATTTTGTGCCATGGAGCCTGTAGTGCATGTGCTGGCTCAAGGAGCATATGCAGACTGGGGAGCCTGAGGAATACTCAGAAGCTACATCAATGCCATGTAGGTGTTGGAGGTCTGGAGACCATGGAGCATGCATTGCCCATGGATTCCTGTGGATGCTCTGTATGACCATGGAGTCTGTTGAGCCTTTCAAGCACTTGGAGACCATGCAGCCTGTGCAGACCCATGGAGGCTATGGAGCACAAGGTACCTCTGCAGGCCTGTGGAGCCTGTGGAACACATGTAGGCCTGCAGAGCCTCTAAAGGCTTATAGACCCCATTGAGTCTATGGCAACTCTGCAGGCATGTGGAACATGTGGAGCCTGTGGAACCACTGGAGCTAATGGAGCCCATGGAACCCATTGAGTGTCTGGAGACTGCAGAGTCTGTATATCTCATGGAGGCCATGGATCCTGTGCAGGCTTATGTTTCCAGCAGAGTGTGTTGAGGCCATGGAGGAATGTGGATCCCTTCAAGCCCAAGGAGGTTATGTAGGCCCATGAAGCCTGTGGAGTCTGTAGAGACTGAGGAAGTTCAGGATCATGTGGAGGCCTGTGGAGTATGAGCAGCCCATTTTGTTCCATGGAGCCTGTGAGGCCTGTGCTGCCTCATGAAGACTTTGCAGACTGGGGAGCCTGAGGAGACTCAGTAGCTACATCAATTTCATGGAGGTCTTGGAGGTCTGGAATTCATGGAGCATGCATTTCCCCTAGAGGCCTATGGAGTCTCTGCATGCCCATGGAGCCTATTGAGCATTTGAAGCCCTTCTCGATCATGCAGTATGTGCCGGCCCATGGAGCCTGTGGGGCAGGGGGAACCTGTGGAGCCTGTGGAGTCAATGTAGCCTGTGGAGCCTGTGCAGTCCCATGGAGTCTGTGGAGCAAATAGAACATGTATTCGTCAGAGTTCTCTTGGGAAACAGAATCAGCAGGAGATATCTGTCAATAATATGAAATTTTAAAGAGTCTCTCACGCAACCAGGGGTATGCACAAGTCCAGGTTCCACAGGCAGTCTGCAAACCAGTGGCTCTGATGAAAGTCCATTGATGAGTTTCTGAGAGAAGTTGCTTGTCCAACAATGAGCTGGGAATTTCTCCCTGAATGTTGAAATCACTTCCGCTTTTTAGTCATTCAACTGATTGGATAAAAGCACCACCCTTTGATGATGTAATCTCCATGATTGATGCAGAAGTAATCAGCTATCCATGCAGTAAACTCATTGGTGATTGAAGCCCATAAATGCTCTTGTATTACAATTAGCCCAGTGTTTGCTGGAACAAACACCTGGACACAATTATCTGGCTGAGTTGACACATTAGCCTAAATATCACAGAACCCATGGAGTCTGTGGAGTCCGTGGAAGGGTTGAAGCCATGGAGACCATGTAATCTGTCAAGATTGTGCAGTTCACAAAGACAGTATTCCTTGAAGCCCCTGCAGGCCCAGAGACATTGTGTAGCCTCTATAGCCCTGTGGATCCTGTGGAGCTCGTCAAACCCTTGGGTCCATGGAGACTCTTGAGGTATGGACTCCAAGGACTCTACAGAGAATTGGGAACATGTTAAGGACATATAGCCCATTGAAATCTGTGGATCCTTTGGAGCCTGTTTATGCTGTGGAGTCTGGTGCCCTTAGAGTTTTGTGCACCCTGTACAGGCCATAGATCCTGTGGAATATGGGGAGCCAAAAGATTGTGGAGCCCATGGAGTCATAAAGGACTTTCAAGCCCCTGTAGCCCATGGAAACCAGGGATTCCATGGAGCCCGTGGACACTGTGTAGGCCAGTGGAACCTGTGCAACCTGTGGATCCAATGGAGTCCATGGAGCTGGTGGAGTTTTTGGAAGCCATGGAGATCTGGCAGCCCATGGAGATTCTAGAGACCAAGGAGACCTGTGAAGCCTGTACAGTCCCATGAAGTTCAGGGAGACTGTGAATTCTGTGAGTATATAGAGTCCTGTGGAACCCATGGAGTTAATGGAGCCCATGGAGTCAGTGGAACCTGTGGAGACCTGAGGACCCTATAGAGCCTGTGGAGCCCAGGGAATCCTGAGGAGCCTGTATAGGCCTATAGACCCCTTGGAGCCTAAGGCAACTGTGCAGGGCTGTGGAACATGTGGAACCTGTGAAGCCAATGGAGCTCATCGAGCCTATGGAACCAATGGGGCCTGTGGAGACAGCAGAGTCTTTATATCTCATGGAGGCCATGGAGCCTGTACAAGCTCACAGTGCTGGCAGTGCCTTTTGAGGTCATGGAGGAATGTGGACACCTTCCAACCCATGGAGGTTATATAGGTCCACGAAGCCTGTGGAGGCTATAGAGTCTGAGGAAGCTGAGGATCATGTGGAGGACTGTGCAGTCTGAGGAGACAATTTTGGGGCATGGAGACTATGAGTACTGTGCTGGCTCATGGAGCCTGTAGAACCTGGGAAGCCTGTGGAGACTCTGAAACCACTACAATGCCATGGAGGCCTTGGAGTTCATGGAGCCCATGGAGCATGCATTGCCCCTGGAAGACTGTGGAGACTGTGTATGCCCATGAAGCATGTTAAGCTTTTGAAGCACTTGGAGGCCATGCATCCTGTGCAGGTTCATGGTGCTGGCAGAGCCTGTTCAGTCCATGGAGGAATGTGGATCCTATGGAGCCCATAGAGGTTATGTAGGCCCATTAAGTCTGTGGAGTTTGTAGAATCTGAAGAAGCTGAGGATCCCATGGATGCCTGTGGAGTCAGTGGGCCTCATTTTGGGCCATGGAGTCTGTGAGGCTTGTGCAGGCTCATGGAGCCTGTGGAGCACGTGGAGCCTTTGGAGAACGTGGAGCCTGTGGATGCTGTAGAGCCTTTGGAGTCAGAGGAAATTGTGGATCTTGTGTATATCCATGAAGCCTGTGAAGCCTGTTGAGCCCATGGGGCCTGTGGAGTCTTTGCAGCCGGTGGAAGCCTTTGGAGCCTATCAGGACCCAAGAGGCCATTCACACATGTAGAGCTTTTTCTGCCTGTGGAGACCATAGAATCCATTGAGACCAGAGGCTTTATAATCTAGTGGAGTCCGTGGGGCATTTGGAACCTTTGGAGGCCCATGAAGTCCTTGGAGACAGTGGAACCTATGGAGACTTGTGGAGCCCGTGGAGCCCATGAAGAATGTAGAGTCCTGTGGAGCATGTGAAAGTCTGTGGAGCTTGTTGAGGCATTGGAGCCCAAGAAGTCTGTCCAGAACGTGGAGTTCCTAAATCCTGTAGAGCCCTTGATGTTTGTGCATCCCCAGAGAGCTTTTTGAGCCTGTACAAGCCTGGGGATCCTGTGGAGCTCATCGAACCCATGGAGCCTGTTGATTTACAGAGCCCAAGTACACAAGAGGGAATATGGAGCCTGTTAACTACATGTTGTCCTTTGACACCTGTGGATCCCATTGAGCATATGGTGCCTGTGGAGATTGCAGCGTCCATTGGGCCTGTGGAGCCTGTAAAGGCCTTTGAGACAGTGGAATTCTGTGGAGCCAATTGAGCTGGTGGAGCCATGGAGTTGTAAAAGACTCTAGCGCCCCATGAGCCCATCGAGCCCATGGAGCCCATCAAGCTCATGGATGCTGTATAGGCCAGAGGAACCTCTACAACCTGTGAAGCCCATGGACCATGGACCTTGTGGGGTTTGTGGAAGCCAGGGGGACCGAGGAGCCCATGGAGACTGTGGAATCCAAGGAGGCATGTGGAGCCTTTGCAGTCCCATGAAGGACACGGAGACTGTGAAGTCTGTGAGAATATACAGGATGGCAGAACCCATGGAGCTCATGGAACACATGGAGGCTGTGAAAAGTGTGGAGGCCTGTGGAGTCTGTGTCATCCTCAGGGCACTGTGGAGCTCATGGTAACTCTGCAAGCCTGGTTAGACTGTTGGGCCCATGGAGGCCTGTGGAACGTGTATAATCCTATAGACCCCATGGGGCGTATGGTATCTGTGCAGGCCTGTACAATATGTGCAGCCTATGGAGCCCCTGGAAACCATGGATACATTGGAGCCTGCAAAGAAGTTATATCTGTAGAGCCCATGGAACCCATGGAACCCATGGAGCTCGTGGAGTTCTTGGAGTGTGTGTAGGGATGTGGAACTTGTGCAACCTGTTAAGGTCTTGGAGTCCGTGGATTTTGTGTAGTATGTGAAAGCCAGGGAGACAGAGGAGACCATGAACACTGTGGTGCTCAGGGGTCCAGTGGCGCCTGTGTAGTCTGGTGAATGATAGAGAGAATGTGAAGCCTGTAAGAATATAGAGGTCTATGGAACCCATCGAGTTGATTGAGCCCATGGAGGCTGTTAAACACGTGGAGGCCTGTGGAACTTCTGCAGACTGGAGCACCCTGTTGAGACCATGTTACCTCTGCAGGCCTGGGAAAACTTGAAGCCCATGGAGGTGTGGAGACTGTATAGTCCTATAGAACCCATGGAGCCTATGGTAACTGTGCAGGCCTGCAGAATTTATGGAATCTGTAGAAGCACTGGAGGTCATGGAGCCCATGGAACCAATGGAGCCTGTGGAGCATGCAGAGGCTTTCATCTCATGGAGGCAATTGAGACTGTGCAAGCTCATGGTGCTAGGAGTGCCTGTTGAGGCCATAGAAGAATGGTGATGTCGTGGATATCATGGAGCCTGTGGAGGCTGTAGAGTCTGAAGAAATTGAGGATGATGTGGAGGCCTATAGGGTCTGTTTGCCCATTTTGGGTCATGGAGACTGAGAGGCCTGTGCAGGATCACTGAGCATGTGTACAAGGGTGATTCCCTGGAGAGTGTGAAGCCCCATGGATGCCATGGAGGCCTTGGAGTTCATAGAGCTTATGGAACATGCTTTGTCCCTGGATGCCTGGGGAACCTCTGCAGGCTCATGTAGCTGTTTTAGCCTTTAAAGCACTTGGAGACCATGGAGCCTGAGCAGACTCATGGAACCTGTGGAGGCTGTGGAGCCTATAGAAACTGTGTGGTCAGTGGAGCCTGTGGAGCCTGTGTATACCCATGGAGTCTGTGGAGCCTGTGGAGCCTCTTGAGCCCCTGGAGCCTGTGGAGCCTGTAGTGGCCTATAGACCCCATGGAGCCTATGGTAACTGTGCAGGCCTGTGGACCATATGTAGCCTGTGGAGCCACTGGAGCTGACAGAGCCCATGGAACACATGGAAACTGGGGAGTCTGTAGAGGCTGTATGTCTCATGGAGGTAATGGAGAATGTGTAGGCACATGGTGTTGGCAGAGCGTATTGATGCCATGGAGGAATATGGATCCTGTGGAGCCTATGGAGGTTATATAGTCCCATGAAGCCTGTGGAGCCTGTAGAGTCTGAAGAAGCTGAGGATCCTGTGGATGCCTGTGGAGTTGGTGGGGCCCATTTAGGGCTAGGAAGCCTGTGAGGGCTGTGCGGGCTCATGATTCCTGAGGAAACTATGGAGATTTTGGAATTTTGAATGCACATGGATGCCGTGGAGGTCATGGAGTTCATGGAGCCCATGGAGATTGCTTTGCCCCTGGAGGCCTGTGGAGACATGCACACCCATGGAACCTATTGAACCTTTGAAGCACATGGAGTGCATGCAGACTGTGCAGTTTCATGGTGCTTTCACAGCCTGTTGAGGCCATGGAGGAATATGGATCCCATGGAGCCCATGGATGTTAAGTAGGAACTTGAAGCCTCTGGAGGCTGTAGACTCTGAAGAAGCTGTTAATCATGTTGATGCTTGTGGAGTCGATGGGGCCCCTTTTGGATGAGGGAGACTATGAGGCCTGTGCAGCCTAATGGAGATTGAAGAAACTGGGGAGCCTCTGGAAACTGTGCAGACACATGGATGCCATGGAGGTCTTGGAGATCATGGGACCCATGAAGCCTACTATGCCCCTGAAGTCCTGTGGGGCCTCTGCATGCCCATGGAGCATGTTGATCCTTTGATAACCTTGGAGGCCATGCAGCCTGTGTGGACCCATGGAGCATGTGGAGCACGTGGAGCCTGTGGAGATTGTGGAGTCCGTGGAGGCTTTGGAGCCTATGAATACCCATGGAGCCTGTGAATCACATTGAGATCATGGAGCCTGTGGAGCCCATGGAGACTGTAGAGGCTGGTGTAGCCTGGGGAGTCCTGTGAAGGTGTTGAGGCCATTGGGGCCATGAAGCCTGTCAAGAACTTGAAGGTCACAAAGCCCGAGGAGTCCTTGAATCCTGTGCAGGCCTAGGGAGATTGTGTAGCCTGTACAGGCCTGTCAATCCTGTGGAGCCCATTGAGCCTATGGGGCTCATGGAGACTGATGAGGTATGGACTCCAAGGTCACTACAGACAAAATGGTAACAGGTTAAGGACAGGTATTACATTGACATTTGTGGAGCCCTTGGAACCTGTTGAGCCTGTGGAGACTGTGGCACCCATTGAGGCCTGTGGACTTTGTACAGGCCATAGATACTGTGGATTATGTGGAGCCAATGGAGATGGTGTAGCACATGGAGTCATAAAGGACTGTTCAGCCCCTGGAGCCCGTGTAGACCAGGGAGACCAAGGACCCTATGGATACTGTGGACACCAGTGGAACCAGTGTCACCTGTGAAGACCATGGAGACTTTGGAGGTGTTGGAATTTGTGGAAGAGATGGAGATTGGGGAACCCATGGAGATTCTGGAGCCCAAGGAGGCCTGTGGAGTCTGTGCAATCCTATCAAGGTAAGGGAGACAGAAAATAATGTGAGTGTATAGAGTCCTGTGGAACCCATTCAGCTTAAGGAGACCATGGAGACTTTTCGTGCGTTTCAGGACCCTAGAGGCCTTTCACACATGAGCAGCTTTTTCTGCCTGTGGAGCCCATAGAATTCATGGAGACTGGAGGCTCTGTGAGCCAGTGTTGCCTGTGGGCCATTTGGAATTTGTGGACGACCATGAAGCCCTAGTAGCCTGTGGAACCCCTGGAACCTATGCAGACCTATGGAGCCCGTGGAACCCATGGAGATTGTAGAGGACTGTGTAGCATGTGAAAGACTGTGGAGGTGGTTGAGGCCTTGGAGCCCAAGAATCTGTCAAGACATTGGAATTCACCAATCCCATGGAGCCCTTCATGCTTGTGCAGCCCCAGGGAGCTCGTGCAGCCTGTACAAGCCTGTGAATCCTATAGAGCTCAATGAGCCCATAGGGCCCATGGAGCCTGTTGAGGTATGGAGCCCAAGGACACTACAGAGAATGTGGAGCCTATAAAGTCCACATAGCTGGTTGACACCTGTGGAGCCCGTGGGACATATTGAGACTGTGGAGACTGCTGTGCCCATTGAGGCCTGTGGAGCCTGTACAGTCCTTAGAGCCAGTGGATTCCTTGGAGCTGATGGAGCTGGTGGAGTCCATGGAGCCATAAAGGACGGTAGAGACCCTGGAGCCCGGAGAGCCCATGGAACCCATGGAACTCATGGATGTTGTATAGGCCAGTGGAAGCTGTGCAACCTGTGAAGCCATTGGACTGTGGACCTGGTGGAGTTTGTGGACACCAAGGCGACCAAGGAGCCCATGGAGAGTGTGGAATCCAAGGTGGCATGTGGAGCCTTTGCAGTCCAATGAAGGGCAGGGATAATGTGAAATATGTGATAATGTAGAGGCCTGTGGATCCCACGGAGCTGATGGAGCCCATGGAGGATGTGAAACGCGTGGAGACCTGTGGAGTCTGTACCAGTCCCAGGACCCTGTCAAGCCCATGGTACCTCTGCTGGCCCTGGGAGCCTCTGGAGCCCATGGAGTCCTGTGGAGCCTGTATATCGCTATAGAACCCATGGAGCCTAGTGCACTGTGCAGGCCTGCAGAACATATGGATCCTGTAGAGCCACTGGAGAGTATGGAGCCCATGGAAACCATGGAGCCTGTGGTGCCTGCAGAGAATCTATGTCAGTAGAACCCATGGTGCCCGTGGAGTCCATGGAGCTCATGGAGCTCATGGAGGCTGTGTAGGGATGTGGAAGTTTTTCAACCTGTTAAGCACTTGGAGTCCATGGAGCTGGTGGAGTTTGTGGAAGCCATGGAGACAGAGGAGACCATGGACACTGTGGAGCTCAGGGGTCCAGTGGCACCTGTGTAGTCTGATGAATAAGAGGGAGAATGTGAAGACTGTGAGAATATACAGGCCTGTGGAACCCATCGAGTTTATGGAGCCAATGGAGGCTGTGAAACACGTGGAAGCCTGTTGAGCATGTGCAGACTGGAGGACCCTGTCGAGACCATATTACCTCTGCAGGCCTGTGGAGACTCTGAAGCCTCTAGAGGTGTGAAGCCTGTATAGTCCTATAGAACCCATGGAACCTATGGTAACTGTGCAGGCCTGTGGAACATATGGAGTCTGTAGAGCCACTGCAGCTCATGGAGCCCATGGAACCAGTGGAGCTTGTGGAGCCTGCAGAGGCTGTACATCTCATGGAGGTAATTGAGACTTTGCACACTCATGGTGCTAAGAGAGCCTCTGGAGGCCATTGAAGAATGGGGATGCTGTGGATATCATGGAGTTTATTTAGGCCCAAGAAGCCTGTGGAGGCTGTAGAGTCTGAAGAAGTTGAGGATGATGTAGAGGCTTGTGGGGTCTGTTGTGCTCATTTTGGGCCATAGAGACTGAGAGGCCTGTGCAGACTCATGGAGCATGTGAAGACAGGGGAGACCCTGGATAGTGTGAAGCTACAAGGATCCCATGGAGGCCTTGGAGGTCATAGAGCTTAGGGAGCATGCATTGTCCCTGGAAACCTTGGGAGCCTCTGCAGGCTAATGGAGCCTGTTGAGCCTTTAAAGCCCTTGGAGACCATGCAGCCTGTCCAGACCCAAGGAACCTGTGGAGCCTGTAGAGCCTATAGAACCCGTGGGCTCAGTGGAGCCTGTGTATACCCATGAAGCCTATGGAGCACGTGTAGCATCTGAAGCCCAATAGCCTCTGGTGCCTGTAGAGGTTAATTGACTCCATGGAGCCAATGGAAACTGTGCAGGTCTGTGGGCCATATGGAGCCTGTGGAGCCACTGGAGCTGATGGAGCCCATTGAAACCATGGAACCTGTGGAGACTGCAGAGCCTGTATATCTCATGGAGTCAATGGAGACTGTGCAGGCACATGGTGCTGGCAGAGCCTGTTGAGGTTGTGGAGAAATATGGATCCCATGGAACCCATGGAGGTTATATAGGCCATGAAGCCTGTGGAGGCTGTAGAATCTGAAGAGGCTGAGGATCATGTGGATGCCTGGGGGGTCGGTGGGGCTCAATTTGTGCCAGGGATTTTGTGAGTTCTTTGCAGGCTCAAGGAGACTGAGGAAACTGGGAAGGTTCTTGAAACTGTGAAGCCTCATGGATACAATAGAGGCATTGAAAGTCATGGAGTCCATGGAGACTGCAATGCCCCTGAATTCCTGTGGAGCCTCTACATGCCCATGAGGCCTGTTGATTCTTTGAAGCCCTTGGAGGCCATGCAGCCCATGCGGGCCCATGGAGCCTGTGGAGGCTGTAGAGACTTTGTCATCAAAGGAAGTTGTGAACCCTATACAAACCCATGGAGCCTGTGGAGCACGTGGAGTCTATGGACCTTGTGAAGTCTGTGTAGCCTGTGGAAGCCTTTGGAGCCTATCAGGACCCTATAGGCCATTCAAACATGTGGAGATTTTGCTGCTTGTGGAGACCATATATTCCATAGAGACTGAAGGCTCTGGAGGCCAGTGGAGACTGTGGGGCATTTGGATCCTGTGCAGGCCCATGAAGCCCTTGGAGACTTTAGAACCCATGTAACCTATGTTGAACTGTGGAGCCTGTGGATCCCATGGAGATTGTAGAGGCCTGTGGAGGATGTGAAAGCCTATGGAGCTGGTTGAGGCCTTTGAACCCATGAAGACTCTCAAGGCAATGGAGTTCACAAAGCCTCTGGAGCCCTTGATGCTTGTGCAGCCCCAGGGAGCTTGTGGAGCCTGTAAATGCCTGTGGATCCTATGGGGCTCATCAAGCCCATGGGTCCCATGGAGCCTATTGAGCTATGGAGCCCAAGGACACTACAGAGAATGTGGAGCCTGTTAAGTACCTGTACCAATTGACACCTGTGGAACCCATGGAGCATATTGAGCCTGTAGAGGCTGCAGAGCCCATTGAGTCCTGTGGAGCCTGTATAGGCCTTAGAGCTGGTGGATACTGTGGAGGTGATAGAGCTGGTAGAGCCCATGTAGCCGTTAATGGCTGAAGAGCCCCTGGAAACCCTGGAGCTCATGGAACCCGTGGAGCTCATGGATACTGTGTAGGCCAGTGGAACCTGTGAAATCTGTGAAGCCCATGGACCATGGAGCTGGTAGAGTTTGTGGAAGTCAGGGAGACCGAGGAGCCCATGGAGACTGTGGAATCCAAGGAGGCATGTGGAGCCTTTGCAGACCCATGAAGTAGAGGGAGATTGTGAAGTCTGTGAGAATATAGAGGCCTGCGGAACCCATGGAGCTGATGGAGCCAATGGAGGCTTTGGAGCCCATGGTGGACTTTGGAACCTGTGCAGGTCACAGGACCCTTTGAAGCCCATGGTACCTCTGCAGGACTGGGGACCCTCTGGAGCCCATGGAGACCTGCAGAGCCACTAAACTCTTATAGACACCTTGGAGCCTATGGCAACTGTGCAGGCATGCAGACTATGTGGATCCTGTGGAGCCAATCGAGCTAATGGAGCCCATGGAACCCATGAAGCTTGTGGAGGCTGCGGAGTCTGTGTATCTCATGGAGGCCATGGAGCCTGTGCACTCTCATATGTCCAGCAGAGCCTGTTGAGTAAATGGAAGAATGTGGATCCCTTCGAGCCTATGGGGGTTTTGTAGGCCCATGAAGGCTGTGGAGGCTGTAGAGTCTGAGAAAGCTGAAGATCATGTGGAGGCCTGTGGAATCTAAGGAGTCCATTTTGGGCCATGGAAACTGTGAGGCCGGTGCTGGATCACGGTGCCTGTGGAGACTGGGGAGTCTTTGGAGACTCAGAAGCGACATAGATGCCATGGATGCCTTGGAGGTCTTGGAGCCCATGGAGATTGCATTGTCCCTTGAGCCCTGTGGAGCCTCTGCATGCCCATGGAGCCTGTTGAGAATTGGAAGCCCTAGGAGACAATGCAGCCTTAGCATACCCATGGAGCCTGTGGAGCACGTGGGGCTTATGGAGCCTGAAGAGCCTGTGGAGTAAGTAGAGCATGTGGAGTCTCTGCTTACCCATTGAATCTGTGGAGCACGTGGATCCCATGGAGACTGTGGAGACCATGTATCCCGTGGAGGCCTGTGGATTCTATGAAAGCCCCTTGAGTCCATTGACATTTGTGGAGCATGTGCTGCCTGTGGAGATCATAGATTCCATGGAGAATGTGGAGGATATGTAAGGCAGTGGGGCCTATGGGGCCTTTGGAGCCTGTGGAGGACCATGGAACTTGTGGAGCCTGTACATGTCTGTGGATCCTGTGAAGTTCGATGAGCCCATGGGACTCATGGAGTCTGTTCAGGTATGGAGCCCAAGGACACTACAGAGAGTAGGAGTCTGTTAAGTTCATGTAGTCCCTTGACACCTGTGGAGGCCATGGAGCCTGTTGAGCTTGTGGAGACTGTGGTGCTGATTGAGGTCTGTGGAGCCTGTAAGGGCTTTAGAGCTGGTGGATTCTGTGCAGCTGATGGAGCTGGTGGAACCCATGGAGGCAAAAAGGTCTTTAGAGCCCCTGGATCCCATGGAGCCCTGGAGCCCATGGAGCTCGTGGATATTGTGTAGGCCAGTGGAACCTGTGCAACCTGTGACGCCCATGGAGTCCGTGGAGCTGGTGGAGTTTCTGGATTCTATAGAGACCTAGGAGCTCATGGAGACTATGGAGCCAAGGGGGCCTTTGGAGCCTGTGCAGTCCACTGAAGGACAGTGACACTGTGATGTTTGTGAGAATATGGAGGACTGTGGAATCCCTGGAGCTGATGGAGCCCATGGAGATTGTGAAACCCATGGATGCCTATGAAGCTTGTGTATTCCTAAGAACCCTGTGGAGACAATAGTATCTCTGCAGGCCTGGGCGCCCTGTGGAGCCCATGGAGGCCTCTGCAGCCTCTAGATTCCTATAGACCTCAGGGATTCTTTGGCAGCTGTGCAGGCCTGGGTAACATGTGGAGCCTGTGGAGCCACTGGAGCTAATGGAGCCCATGGAACCCATGGAGCATGTGGAGCCTGCAGAGCCTGCATCTCTCATGTAGGCCATGAAGGCTGTTCAGACTCATGGTGCTGGCAGAGCTTATTGAGGCCATGGAAAATGTGGATCTCTTGGAACCCATGGAGGTTATGTAGGCCAATGAAGCTTATGGAAGCTGTAGAGTCTGAGGAAGCCGAGGATCACATTGAGGCCTGTGGAGTCTGGGGAGCCGATTTTAGGCCATGGAGCCTGTGAGGCCTGTGCTGGCTCATGGAGCCTGTGGAGACTGGGAAGCCTGCGGAGACTCTGAAGCCACATGGATGCCATGGAGGCCTTGGAGGTCATGGAGCCCATGGTGCATGCATTTCCCCTGGAGGCCTGTGGAGCCACTGCATGCCTGTAGAGCCTGTTGAGACCTTGAAGCCCTTGGAAGCCATGCAGCCTGTTCAGGCTCATGGTGGTGGCAACGCCTGTTAAGTCCATGGAGGAATATGGATCCCATAGAGCCCATGGAGGTTATATATTCACTTTCAGTCAACTTTAAAGCACTGCTTTTCTGAGTGTTCGGGGAATGCAGTCATTTCTTCAGTTTAGAAAACCAATAAAGAAACTAGTTTCCTTCTCTGCTTGGTGAGTGTTTTCACTTACAATCAATTTCAAGACTCTGGTTTCACCTAGTCCCCTGAGAATGCTAGAGGTACTTCAATTTTGAAAGGTAAGTATGAAGCTTTTTTGCTTGGCTGCTATGCACTTGCTTACACTCATGATCAATGTTCAAACAGTAATTTTAACTAATGCTATGCCATTGCTGTTGCTCCTCAAGTTTTAAAAAGTAAGCAAGGTACTCATTTTATTGGCAGCTATACACTTGCTTGGAGTTACAATCACCTTCAAAACCCGTTTTTAATCTAAAGTTCTGTGAATACAGGATCTTCTTCATGTTTTTATTTTTTTCTTTTTATTTAACTTTATTTGTACATTTAATAATTGAAAATATAAACAATTAAAAACTAAAAATAGGGAAGCGGCTGTGGCTCAATCAGTAGGGCTCCCGTTTGCCATATGGGAGGCCCCAGGTTCGGTTCCTGGGGCCTCCTGGTGAAGGCAATCCTGCCCGCATGGTGTGGTTAGCTGACCCAGTGAGCACAAGCAGCAAGGGGAGGATAAATGAATAAATAAATATAAAATCTTTAAAACAAAAAACAAAACAAAACAAAAAACTAAAAAGTAAATACAGATGAATAAATATATACAATTCTCAATTAAATGTAATGGATATATATATATATTTTTTGATGAAACAGTATGTAACACAATATATTTGGTTCAGAGTAACTCATTCATACAGTATTTGTCTTTGGTATGGCTCACTTCACTCAACATAATGTCCTCCAGCTCATCCATGTTGCCATATGCTTTACGACTTCATTTCTTCTTAAAGCTGCATAATATTTCATTGTGTGAATAGACCATAGTTTGTTTATCCATTCATCTGTTCATGGACACCTAGGTTGTTTCCGACTTTTGGCAATGGTGAATAACGTTGCTATGAACATTGGTGTGCAAATGTCTGTTAGTGTCACTGCTCTCAGTTCTTCTGGTACATACCAAGTAGTGGTACTGCAGGGTCATGTGGTAAGTCTATATTCAAATTCTCTAGGAGCTGCCAAACAGTCTTTCAAAGTGGTTGTACCATTCTGCATTCTCACCAACAGTGAAGACGTGTTCCTATCTCTCTACATCCTCACCAACACTTGTAGTTATCTGTCTTTTTAATAGTGGACTTTCTGATAGATGTGAAATGATATCTCATTGTAGTTTTGATTTGAATTTCCCTAATCATGAATGATGTTGAGCATTTCTTCATGTGTTTTTTTTTTTTGCCATTTGTATTTCTTCTTCGGAGAAATGTCTATTCAAGTCTTTTCCTCATTTTTTAATTGGGTCATTTGTCTTTTTATTGTTGGGTTGTAACATCTCTTTATATATCCTTAACAGATATGTGATTTCCAAATATTTTTTCCCATTGAATTGGCTGCCTTTTCACCTTTCTGTCAAAATCCTTTGAGATGCAAAAGTGTTTAATTTTGAGGAGGTCCCATTTATCTATTTTTTCTTTTGTTGCATGTGCTTTAGGTGTACAGTTCAAGAAACCACCACCTATAATGTCTTGAAGATGTTTCCCTACATTTTATTCTAATAGTTTTGTGGTCCTGGCTTTTATATTTAGATCTTTGATCCATTTTGAGTTGATTCTTGTATAGGCGGTAAGATAGGGTTACTCTTTCATTCTTTTGGTTATAGATATCCAGTTCTCCCAACACCATTTGTTGAAGAGACTGTTTTTTCCCATTAGCATGGGCTTCGTAGGTTTGTCAAAAACCAGCTGACTGTATAGGTGATGGTATATTACTGGGTTCTCTATTCTATTCCACTGATCAATGTGTCTATCTTTATGCCAGTTCCATGATGTTTTGACCACTGTAGCTTCATAATATGTTTCAAGGCCCAGCAGTGAAATTCCTCCTACATTGCTCTTCTTGCTTAGAATGCCTTTTGCTATTCAGGTGCACTTATGCTTCCAGATGAATTTGTTAATTGTCTTCTCTAATTCTGTAAAGTAAGCTGTTGGGATTTTGATTGGCCTTGCATTGAATCTATAAATCAGTTTCGGTAAGATTGACATCTTCACAATATTTATTCTTTTAATCCATGAACACGGAATGTCTTTCCATTTGTTTAGGTCTTTTAAAATTTCCTTTAACATTGTTTTGTAGTTTTCTGCTTATAGGTGCTGTACTTCTATGGTTAAATTAACTCCTAGGTATTTGAGTCCTTTTGTGGCTATTGAAAATGGAATTTTCCTCCTGATTTCCTCCTCAGGTTGTTCAGTACTCGTGCACAAAATCATTACTGGTGTTTGTGTGTTGATCTTGTGTTGGGCTACTTTCCTGAAATCATTTATTAGGTCAAGTAGGTTTTTCATGGATACTTCAGGATTTTCTAAGTACAGGATCATGTCATCTGCAAACAGTGAGAGTTTTACTTCCTCTTTTCCTATTTGGATGCCTTTAATTTTTTGTCTTTTCTAATTGCCCTAGCTAGTACTTGCAGTAGAATGTGGAATAACAATGGTGACAGTGGGCATCCTTGTCTTGTTCCTGATCTTAGAGGGAAAGCTTTCAACCTTTCCCCATTGAGTATGATGTTGGCTGTGGGGTTTTCATATAACCCTTTTATCATAAAAAAATTAACAGTTTAACTTCTATTTATAAATGCTACAAAAACAAAAAAAGTGGGAAATTGTGAGGTATGAAAACAATTATATCAAGCATTATTTACAATAAAATTTTTAAGCCAAAGGTCAGAATCATATAGATCAAAGCAACAGAATATTTCTGGCAAAAATAAGGCAAAAATACAGAAACAAATATTACACAACTAGTTTATTGAAAGCATAAAGATAATAATCAATGGGAAAAGGCAGAAGTTAAGTTAGGATATAGGGTCAAGTTTTGCTCTTATCATTACAGATAAAGGAGACCAGCTTTGGGTCCCATCCAGAGATCTGAAAACTAGACATAAACAAGCCAAAGAAGCTGACACAAGAAGCAGAAAATTTCGTAACTTCTAAAAGACAGAATGACACTCTAACCCAGTTATTCTTTGCTATGCTTACCTTGACAAAGTCAGCAGAAAGTAGTGCACCTTCCCATAATTATACATATTGGACTTATATTACTAATTCACCTCTTTTAGAATTGTTGAATTGGGGGGACAAATCTTATCCTGTTTATAATAATTAGACTTTTCATTTTTCTGGGAAACTTGATTATTGCCTTCCTCTATAACCTGAGGAGAAAGGGAAATTTATTGAAAATTTAACCTTGCCTTTTCTTGAATGACCTATCTGCATAGGATCCATGTATACAGCCCTAAAATCATAGAACAAAGTGAGAAAGGCATACATGCCATGTTTAATCTGAGGTTGTACTCTTTAATAATTGCTATAGAATTGTAATGAATCAGGCCCTTATAGGTGTACCAAAACTTAATATAAACACAACCATAAGATGAAAAAATAATTAGTCAACAAGAACAACAAATGAAAGCAATCAGTATTTTTGGAATTTTGGGGACATCATAAGTATAAATACATCACTAAATTGGATTCATCAGGGAAGATTTATCCCACAACTATGGGACACTAAACTTAAAAAAACTAAAAATTATTTGTGGAGATTATTTTTGGGAACTAGCCAAATTTTTGAATGGTAAGGCGGTAAAATTAATATTACCAATTTAAAAAGAAAATCCACTAAATTTCGTAAATTATATGTGTGGGATTCCATTGTTTTTATAGTTGGAAGTGTGAGCATTAATCCTAGAGGCCAATGACACCTGTGGAGATGTGCTGCCTGTGGAGACCATAGATTCCCTGGAGTCTGTGGACGTTGTGGAGCCTATAGAACCTGTGGGGTCAGTGGAGACAATTGAGCCTCTGTATACCCATGGAACCAGTTGAGACAGTTTAGTCTCTGGAGCCCATTGAGTGTGTGCAACATGTAGAGGCCTATAGACCCCATGGAGCCAAAGGCAACTGTGCAGACCTCTGGAGCATATGGAGCCTGTGGAGCCACTGGAGCTTATGGAACCCATTGAACACATGTAGCCTGTGGAGCCTGTAGAGGCTTGATATCTAATAGAGGCAATGGAGACTCTGCAGGTGCATGTTTCTGGGGGAACCTGTTGAGACCAGGGAGGAATGTGGATACCTTAGAATAGATGGAGCTTATGTAGGCACATGAAGCCTGTGGAGGCTGTACAGTCTAAGGAAGCTGAGGAACATGTAGAGGCCAGTGGATTCTGAGGAGCGCATGTGGGCAATGGAGCTTGTGAGGCCTGTGTTGGCATATGGACCCTGTGGAGACTGGGGAGACTCAGAGGCTTGGAAGACACATTGATGCCATGGAGGTCTTGGAGGTCATGGAGACCATGGAGCATGCATTGCCCCTAGGGGCCTGTGGAGCCTCTGCATGCCCATGTAGCCTGTTAAGCCTTTGGAGCACTTGGAGGCCATGCAGGCTGGGCAGGCCCATGGAGCCTATTGAGCACGAGGCCTTATGGAGCCTGAAGAGCCTGTGGAGTAAGTAGAGCTTGTGGAGCCTCTGCATACCAATGGAGCTTGTGGAACACATGGAGCTCATGGAGACTGTGGAGTCCGTGCAGCCTGTGGAGGCCTGTGGAGCAAATAAAAGCCCATTGAGGCCATTGACATCTGTTGAGCAAATTCGGCCAGTGGAGTCCATAGATTCCATGGAGACTGTGGAGGTTGTGTAAGGCCATGGGGTCTGGGGGGGCTTTGGAGCCTGTAGAGGCCCAGGAACCTTGTGGAGCCTGTACAGTCCTGTGGAAACTGTGGAGTTCATTGAGCCCATCAGACTCATGGAACCTGTTGAGGTATGGAGCTGAAGGACACTACAAAGAATGTGGAGACGATTAAGATCATGTAGCCCATTGACACCTGTGGATCCCATGGAGCCTGTTGAGGTTGTGGAGACTGTGGCACCCACTGAGGTCTGGGCAGCCTGTACAGTCTTTAGAGCCTGTGGACTCTGTGGAGCCGATGGAGCTTGTGGAGCCAACGGAGTCCTAAAGGACTGTAGAGCCCATAGAGTCTGTGTAGTCCATGTAGCCCATGGAACTCATGGATGTTTTGTAGGCCAGTGGAACCTGTGCAACCTGTGAATCCCATGGAGTCTGTGGAGCTGGTGGAGTTTGTGGAATCTACAGAGACCTAGAAGCCAATGAAAGCTATGAAGCCAAGGAGGCCTGTGATGCCTATGCAGTCCTGTAAAGAACAGTGAGACTATGAAGTTTTTGAGAATATACAGGCCTCTGGAATCCCTAGAGCTGATGGAGCCCAAGAGGCTGTGAAACAATTGGAGGCCTATGCAGCTTGTGTAATTCTGAGGATCCTATGGAGACGGTATCTCTGTAGGCCTGGGCAACCTCTAGAGCCCATGGAAGACTGTGGAGACTGTAGATGCCTATAGACCTCATGGAGCCTATGGCAACTGTACAGTCCTGCAGAATATGTGGAGCCTATGGAGCCAAAGGAGCTCATGGAACCCATGGATCATGTGGAGGCTGCAGAGCCTGCATATCTCTTGGACGCCATGGAACATGTGTGGGCTCTTATTGCTGACAGAGTCTACTGAGGCCATGGAGGAATTTGGAACCCATGGTGCCCATGGGGGTTATGTAGGCCCATGAAGCCTGTGAAGGCTGAAGAATCTGAGGAAGCTGAGGATCATGTGGATGCCTGTGGAGTTATTGGGGCCCATTTTGGGCCAAGGTGACAATGAGGACTCTTCAGGGTAATGGAGCCTGAGGAAACTGGGGAATTTCTCGAAACTGTGACACCACATATATGCCATGGAGGCCTAGGAGTTCACATAGTCCATGGAGCATTCATGGCCCCTGGAGGCCTGTGGAGCCTTTGCACGCCCATGGATCCTGTTGATACTTTGAAGCCCTTGGATGCCATGCAGCATGTGTGGGCCCATGGAGCCTATGGAGAACGTGGAGACTGTGGAGGCTGTAGAGCCTTTGGAGTCAATGGGGCCAGTTCAGCCTGTGCATACCATGAAGCTTCTTGAATACATGGAGTCTGTGGAGCCTGTAGAGCCTTTGGAGTCATTGGAGCCTGTGGAGTCTGTGCATACTCATGGAGCCTATAGAGAACATAGAACTTATGGAGCCTGTGTAGTCCGTGGAGTCATTGGAGCCTGTGGAGTCTGTGCATACCCATGGAGCCTATAGAGAACCTAGAACCCATGGAGCCTGTGGAGTCCATGGAAGCATTGGAGCCTGTGCATACCCATGGAGCCTCTGGAGCACATTGAGACCATTGAGACCATGGAACCCATGGAGTCCGTATAGGCTTGTGAAGCCTGTGAAGTCCTGTGGAGTTTTTAAGGCATTGGAGTTCATGGAGTCTGTCAAGTCCTCGAAGTTCACAATGCCCTAGGATTCCTTGAAGCCTGTGCAGACCCAGGAAGCTTGTGTAGCCTCTACATGCCTGTGGATCTTGTGGGCTCATCAAGCCTATGGGGGCCATTTAGACTGTAGAGGTATGGGTTCCAAGCACAATAAAGAGAATGGGAAATATGTTAAGGACATATAGTCCATTGACATCTGTGGAGCCTTGAAGCCTGTTGAGCCTGTGGAGACTGTGGCACCCATTGAGGCCTGTGGACCCTGTACAGGCCATTGATCTTGTGGATTATGCAGAACCAAAGGAGATTGTGGAGCCCATGGAGTCATAAATGACTGTCAAGCCCCTGGAGCCCATGGAGACTAGGGAGACCATGGAGCCCATGGATAATGTGTAGGCCAGTGGAACCTGTGCAACTTGTGAAGCACATGGAGTCCGTGGAGCGGGTGGAGTTTGTGGAAGCCATGGAGATTGGGGAGGCCATGTAGATTCTGGGGCCCAAGGAGGCCTGTGGAGCATGTGTAGTCCCATGAAGTTCAGGGAGACTGTGAATTCTGTGAGTATATAGAGTCCAATGGAAACCAAGGAGCGATGGAACCCGTGGAGGCTGTGAAACATGTGCTGGCATGAGGACCTTGCAGAGCCCATGGTAACTCTGCAGGCCTGGGGAGCCTGTGGAGCCCAGGGAGACCTGAGGAGCCTGTTCAGGCCTATAGATCCCATGGGGCCTAAGGCAAATGTGCAGGCCTGTGGAACATGTGGATCCTGTAGAGACACTGGTGTTCATGGAGCTCATGGAACTGATGGAGCCTGTGGAGTGAGCAGAGCCTTTAAAACTCATGGAGGCCATGGAGCCTGTGCTGTCTCATGGTACTGGCAGGGCCTGTTGAGGTCATGGAGGAATGTGGATACCTTCGAATCCATGGAGGTTATGTAGGCCGATGAAGCCTGTGGAGGCTGTAGAGTCTAAAGAAGCTGAGGATCATGTGGAGGCCTGTGGAGTCTGAGGACACCATTTTGGGCCATGGAGCCTGTGAGGCCTATGCTGGTTCATGGAAACATGAGCTCATGGTTGTGGAGACTGTGGAGCCTGCAGAGACTCTAAAGCCACATGGATGCCATGGAGGCCTTGGAAGTCATGGAGCCCATGGAGTATGCATTGCCCCTGGTGGCCTGTGGACACTCTGCATGCCCATGGATACTGTTGAGCCTTTGAAGCAGTTGGAGGCCATGCAGGCTTTGTGGGCCCATGGAGCCTGTGGAGCACGTGGAGACTGTGGAGGCTGTAGAGACTTTGGAGTCAGAGACATATGTGGAGCCTGTGCATACCCATGGAGCCTGTGGAGCACATTGAGCCCATGGAGCCTGTGGAGTCTGTGCAGCCTGTGTAAGCCTTTGGAGCCTAACAGGACCCAAGAGGCCATTCACACATGTGGAGATTTTGCTGCCTGTGGAGACCATAGAATCCAGGGAGACTCGAGGCTCTGAAGGCCAGTGGAGACTTTGGGGCATTTGGAGCCTGTTGAGGCCCATGAAGCCCTTGGAGCCTGGGGAACCCATGGAACCTATGCAGATTTGTAGAGCCCGTGGGGCCCACGGAGACTGTAGGATCCTGTGGAGCATGTGACAGCCTGTGGAGCTGATTGGCACATTGCAGCCCATGAAGTCTGTCCAGACCATGGAGTTCACAAAGCCTGTGGAGCCCTTTATGCTTGTCCATCCCCAGGGAGTTTTGCAGCCTGTCCAGGCCTGTGGATCCTGTGGAGCTTGTTGTGCCCAAGGGGCCATGGAGCCTGTTGAGTTATGGCGCCCAAGGACACTACAGAGAATGTGGAGCCTGTTAAGTACATGTAGCCCCTTGATGCATTTGGAGCCCATGGAGCATATTGAGCCTGTGGAGACTATGGTGCCAATTGAGGCCTGTGGAGCCTGTAGAGGATTTAGACCCAGTGGATTCTGTGGAGCCAGTGTAGGGAAGCGGCTGTGGCTCAATCAGTAGGGCTCCCGTTTACCATATGGGAGGCCCCAGGTTCGGTTCCCGGGGCCTCCTGGTGAAGGCAAGCCCGCCCACACGGCGTGGTTAGCTGACCCAGAGAGCACAAGCAGCAAGGGGGGGATAAATGAATAAATAAATAAAATCTTAAAAAAAAAATGTGGAGCCAGTGTAGCTGGTGGAGTCCATGGAGCCATAAAATACTATGGAGACCCTGGAACCCATGGAGCCCATGGAGCTATTGGAGCTCATGTCTGTTGTGTAGGCCAGTGGAACCTGTGCAACCTGTGGAGAATATGGAGTCCATGAGCTGGTGGAGCTTTTGGAAGCCATGGAGATCGGGGAACCCATGGAGATTCTGGAGCCCAACCAGGCCTTTGGAGCCTGTGCAGTCCCACGAAGTTCAGGGAGCCTGTGAATTCTGTGAGTATATAGAGTCCTGTGGAATCCATGAAGTTGATGGAGCCCATGGAGGCCTGTGGAGCTTATGCTGGCCTGAAGACCCTGTGGAGCCCATGGTACCTCTGCAGGCCTGGGGAGCCTGTGGAGACCATAGAGGAGTGTGGAGCCTGTACAGGTCAATAGACCCCATGGAGCCTAAGGCAACTGTGCATGCCTGTGGAACATGTGGATCCTGTGGAGCCACAGGATCTCATGGAGCCCATGGAACCAATGGAGTCTGTGGAGCCAACAGAGCCTTATATCTCATGGAGGCCAAGGAGTTGTTGCAGGCTGATGGTGCTGACAGGGCCTGTTGAGGTCATGGAGGAAGGTGGATCATTTTAAGCCCATGGAGGTTATGTAGGCCCATGAATCCTGTGGAGGCTGTAGTTTCTGATGAAGCTGCGGATCATGTGGAGGCCTATGAGGCCTGTGCTGGCTCATGGAGTCTGTGGAGACGGTGGAGACTGCAGAGACTCTAAAGCCACATGGATGCCATGGAGGCCTTGGAAGTCATGGAGCCCATGGAGCATGCATTGCCCATGGAGTCCTGTGGAGCCTCTGCATGCCCATGGATACTGTTGAGCCTTCAAAGCAGTTGGAGGCCATGCAACCTGTGCAGGTTTATGGTGCTGGCAGAACCTGTTGGGTCCATGGAGGAATGTGGAACCCATGGAGCCCATGGAGTTTATGTATGCCTATGAAGCCTATGGAGGCTGTAGAGACTGAACAAGGTGAGGATCATGTGGATGCCTGTGGAGTCGGTGGGGACCATTTGGGCCAGGGTGGCTGTGAAGCCTTTGCTGGATCATGGAGCTGGAGGAAACTGGGGAGCTTCTGGAAACTGTGAAGCCACATGAACACTTTAACTCATTCATGGGCCTTATAGGTATGTCCCAGGTGAAACTCCTCCCATGCATCCCCCATCACTGGCACCCCACACCAATGACCCTCCCCTGTCACAGTTGCAACCCTTCTGTGATCCAAAACTTCTTCAAAAATGAAGCCAACAAATAATGGAATAAAATTAATAAGAAAATGAATAAAAACAATAGTTTAAAAATGACAAATAAAACACAAATTTAAAAAGAAATTGAAATAATAAAAGAAATGAAAAATTTAAAAAAATTGGCATAATGTCTTTCATCACTGTAAAATCTGTTGTCTTGTATGTACAGTGATATTTTCTTCCATTTATTCCCCCAATGACTTATTTTTTTCACTTTATTTTCAAAGAAGCTTTTGTTTACAGAAAAGTCACATACAGGATTTAGGGGATTCTCATATACCCAATATACTTCTTCTTTTCCCCTTTATTCTTTTTAATAACATTTTACATAAGTATGGTACATTTGTTACAATTGATGTACAAATATTGAAGCATTGCTAATTACCATATGGTTTACATACTGGAACATACACTTTTATAAATTTTGATGAAATTTAACATGACCTGTATCCATCCTTGCAAGATCATGTAGAACAATTCCAATGACCCCCAAATGCCTCATGTTCCTTCATTCTATTCTTCCACAATATGTTTAATAATGATTTAATTTGGTCCTGTCTTACTGCTCATCTGGATTCCAATTTGGTTCAACTGAAGGAACTGCTGTTACCTGGAATATGCACCAAATATTTTGGATAATTGTTGCTTAGAGAGTCAACATGATCATGGGCTTTTATGTATATAAAGTATATCACTCATATATGAATATATACAATGTGTATAGTAAATGTACATGTGTAATATCACACAGTGCCCCAAACCTCATAAAAGCACCAATATCTTACCTTGTTGTGAAACATTTGTGAAAAATTATGAAAGGGCATCATCAAAGTATTACTACTAGGAAGCATATGTGGCTCAAGTGTTTGGGGTCCCATTTACCTTATGGCAGGTTCTGGGACCTGGAGCCTCCTGGTGCAGGAAAGCCAGCCCACATGGAATGGTGAGCTGATGGCCCACATGGCATGGTGAGCTGGCACGGTAAGGTGAAGCAAAAAGGGAGACAGACAGACACAGAAAAATGCAAAGCAAATGGATACAGTGAGCACAAGCAGCAAGGGGGGATAAGTGTATAAAAATAAAATAAATCTTTTTTAAAAAGTATTACTACTAACTATAGTACATATCTTACATTTGGTGTATTTTTTCCCCAACCCACCTTAGTAGTTTTTCCTAAACCATGCAATTTACCTGAAGTGTACAAACAATGGCATGTTATAATCACAGAATTGTGCATTCACCACTTCCATCAATATTAGAGCATTTTAATTACTCCAAAAAAAACCACTGTAATATCCGTATGTTAGTGCTACTAATTACAAATCTTGTGATGTGCTTTCACCTTTTCTATTCATTTCCAAATATTCAAAAACAATATTTTACCCATTCTACACAGACTAAACCTCAGCTTTTCATTCTCTAACCACATTCTATTCTCTGGTGACTTACACTCTAGGTATTAACTCCATGAGTTTGCTCATCATATTTATTTCATAATACAATATTATTTTTTTAATAGTGGTCATTCTAGTAGGTGTTAAATGATATCTCATTATAGTTTTGATTGATCTTTCCCTAATAACCAACGATGTTGAACATTTTTGTCATATATATTCAAAACACTGGTTTTACCTAACATACTGTGAATGCAGGAGGTAGTTCAACTTTGAAACCTAAGTAACATACTTGTTTGGCTGCAATGCAGTTGCTTTCACTCACAATCAATGTAAAAACATTGCATTTACCTAATGCTATGCCAAGGCACTAGTTTCATTAGTTTCCAAATTTAAGTAAGATTTGTGTTTTGTGTTTTTTTTGTTTACAAAAATGTTATTTATATATATATACACATATATATATATATTTTTAAAGAGGTGCTTAGATTACCTAAAATATTACATGGAACCTACTGGGATTCCCATGTTCAACACCTCCCACCACATCACACACAAACATCTCCCACAAGTGTGGCCCATCACTCTCAATGGACTTACACATCCAGGGGCCTTGCCATCAACCATAGCCCACATTTTACATCGTAGACCACACTCTCTCCCATCCAGTTCTGAATGGTGTGTGCTGATTTAAAATGGCCTACATCCGTTGCCACAACGGCACTCAGGACAACCTCCAAATACTGAAAAATCCCCTGTATTTCAACTGCACATCCCCTCCATGCCCGGAAAGTGTCCAGTGGCCACCGGCTCCACCTCACTGTTATAATTTCTTCCATTGCTAGAATCTCCATATATGTACAACAGAATACCATCAAGTCCACTCTAGTCCATAGTTCTTCCCCTAATCCTGAGGGGACTGGGATGGTGTTGTCTACTCCACCTCCAAGTGAGAGAGGTCTTATATCCCATGTATATGGTGGGTGGGATGATCCTGCCTGCAGATGCAGGCCCTCTCCATTCCATGGGATGGCCATTGCCCATCGTTTTCTCCTCACCAGGTGACTTGGATGAGTCAACTGAGCTGTAGGGTAGGAGTTGCAGCTCCACCAAGATTCCACACACACCTTGCACATAGGTAGGCCAGAGGCTCCAGTCTCTGTAAGTATACCTAAAAAAAACCCAGCATCACATATAGGTTTGAATAGAAGGGTCTGATGAGTCATGTGCAGGGAGGACTTATTTGAGTCCAATTCTGTCACTCTCAGGAGCACAGATTCCAAAATAGAGCCCACTGATAAGGCTTCACTCTTTGGGGCTATCCCCCCTTATATAGGACCTGGGGGTCTCCAGAGCTCTCAGGATCCCCTCTGTGTGAGGTGATATGCACTTTGATGTTCTATGAGCTCCTACTGAGGTGTGCATAAGCTTTACCTCTGGGAGAACCTCCTGACTCTCTTTGAAGTCTCTTAGCCACTTGAACTCATTTGTCTTTACATTTTACCCCTTTTATTCAAGGTCTTTTTCTAGTTGTGTTGCCAGTTGGCACTGGGTATTAATCCCTCGTTGCCAGGGAGGCTCATCCCCGTGTCATGCCCCACATTGTGGGGAGGGTAATGCATACATATGCTGAGTTTGCCTTAGGGAGAGGCCACATTTGAGCAACAAGGAGGCTCTCAGGTGGCAACCCTTAGGCACCCCATTACAGTAAACAAAGTTTCAGTTACTAGAACAAAGTCTCATAAAGGTAGTCATCAATAAAAAGAACTCATCAGTGGGTCATCCTCTTTTGACAGACACTGTCCCTGCACTCAGAGGACTGTTGCTGCTCCCTTGGAGAATGTGGCAGAGCTCTCTAGACTAGGAATTCTGATTCCTTCATTTATTGTGTGATTGTCCACCCACCGTGACCATAACCCATCCTTTGATCTTTTGAAAAATTTTGTATATCTTTCAAGTATATTCAGATGAACTAACTCCCATGAATCCCCCCTCCCAGACACCCCACACCAATAATCCCTTGCAGTACCCATTGTAACTATTCTGTGATCTAAACCTTCCATGAACATGTAGTCCATAACATAATCAAATACACTTAATAGGAAAAAGAAACAACTATGATAAGCTTACATGCAAGAGACAAACATAAGGAAACTCAGAGGAAAAAAAAACAAAAACAAAAACAAAACACACAAAAAAACAATCAAACAAAAAACAAAATATAATTAGTGGATTGGGACATTCAAAAAAATGGGGAAAGAGGGAAAAGAAATGCCTTTTTAATATATATATTCTTTTTTCCTTTTATCACTGCATTATCGGATGTCTGGTGTACCGTGACACCTTCCCCCTCTCAATCACCAATGTCTCCCAAATTTTAATTTTCAATGAAGTTTTAGGTCACAGCAAAGTCACACACGGAGTACTCGAGACTCCCAGATACCAAACCATCACCCTGTTCCCCACCCCATATTAAACCCCACCACTTTTTTTGATGTTAGCATTGTTATAACTGTCATGCAGATAGCAAAATATAGCAACTAAATATTGTCAATGATTTACAGTATAGTTTACAATTTAGATGATACAGTTTAATAAGTTTTGATGATATTTACCATATCCTGTGTCCATTACTGTAAGGGAATGAAAAACCTTTCCCATGACCACTAAATATCCCATTAGATCTTAACTGTTCCTTCCTCCACACTCCCCTGGGGCATATGACACTACCCTGTCTTGATTCATGGAATGTCAAGATTAATAGTTAAATGCCCTGGGTATTTGAAACTGCTCTTCCTAATCTACAAACGTGTCAATGCTGCACCACCAAACCAGTAATATCACTACCCATCTGTCCTATCCTTCAATATGCAACTATACTCTATCCCTTTACCATAGATTATGTCCATATGGGTGATGGCTCAAAGCCTGCTCTTCTCTTACTCTCCTTTGTTAACCTATCTTTCAGACAATGGTTCTCAGAGACTGCTCACTTTCCTCAGTTCAAATCAGTGAGATCATATACTGTTCATCCTTCAGTGCCTGACTTGCTTCACTCAACATAAGGTCTTCAAGATTCATCCACGTTATTCCATGTGTAAGCACTTTATTCCTTCTTACAGCTGAGTAATATTTCATTGTATGTACCACAATTTGCTTATCCATTTGTCTGTTGATGGGCACCGGAGTTGATTCCAACTTTTGGCAATGGTGAACAATGTCGCTATGAACATTGGTGAGCGTATATCTGTCTCTGTCTTTGTTTTCAGTTCTTCTGGGTATATACCCCACAGTGGAATTGCTAGATCATATGGAAGATCTATTGTTAGTTTTCAGAGGAACTACAAACTGTCCTCCACAGTGGCTGGACCATACAACAGTCCCACCAACAGTGGATGAGGGTTTGTATTCCTTGAAATCATCTCCAACAATTAGTGTCTCCTGTTTTTTTAATAGCTGTAATTCTGATGGGTGTAAGATGGTATCTCATTGTAGTATTGATTTGCATTTCCCTGATAGCAAGCGATATTGAGCACTTTTTCATGTGCCTTTTAGCCATTTGAATTTCTTCCTTGGAGAAGTGTCTTTTCAGGTCATTTGCCCATTTTATAAATGGGTTGTTTGTCTTTTTATTTTCAAGGTGTAGGATTTCTCTATATATGCAGAATATTAGGCACCTATCAGATAAATGGTTGCCAAATATTTTCTCCCATTGTGTAGGCTGACTATTTATTTTCTTAATAACATCCTTTGAGGTGCAGAAGTTTTCAATTTTGATAAGATCCCATTTACCTATTTTTTCTCTTCCTGCTCATGCTTTGGCTGTGAAGTTCATGAAACCATTTCCTACTACAAGGTCCTGTAGATGCTTCCCTACATTATCTTCCAAGGTCTTTATGGTTTTGGCTCTTATATTTAGATCTTTGATCCATCTTGAGTTGATTTTTGTATAAGGAATGAGATGGTATTCTTCTCTCCTTCTTTTGCATATGGATATCCAGTTCTCCAAGTACCACTTGTTAAAGAGGCCATTCTCTCCCAACTGAGTGGGCTTCATGGCCTTGTCAAATATCAGATAACTGTATATGCGAGGATCTATATCAGAACTCTCAATTCAGTTCCATTAGTCAGCAGGTCTATTCTTGTGCCAAAACCACACAATTTTGATCACTGTAGGTTTGTAGTTTGTTTTAAAGTCAGGTAGTGTGATACCTCCAACTTCATTTTTTTTTCAATATGTCTTTGGCAATTTGGGGACTCTTCCCTCTCCAAATATATTTTTTGGTTAGTTTTTCCAGTTCCTTAAAAAATACAATGTTGACTTTTATTGGAATTGCATTAAATCTGTAGATTAGTTTGGGTAGGATAGACATCTTGATGAAGTTTAGTCTTCCTATCTATGAACAGGGAATATTTTTCCATTTATTTAAGTCTTCTTTGATTTCCTTTAACAGTGTTGTGTGGTTTTCTGTATATATGTCCGTTACATCTTATTTAAATTTATTCCTAGGTATTTGATTCTTTTAGTTACAGTTGTAAATGCTAATTTTTTCCCAATTTCCTCCTCAGTTTGCTTGTTATTGGTGTATAGAAATGCTACTGATTTTTGAGCATTGGTCTTATAGCCTGCAGCATTACTGAACTCCTGTATAAGTTCTAGAAGCCTTGTTGTATATTTCTCAGGGCTTTCTATGTATAGGATCATGAGATCTGCAAATAATGAAATTTTTACTTCTTTTCCAATCTGGATTCCTTTTATGTCCTTTTCTTCTCTCAGTGATCGAGCAAGTATTTCTATGATAATGTTAAATAGGAGTGGTGAGAGTGGGCATCCTTGTCTAGTTCCCAATCTCAGAGGGAAGGCTTTTAGGATTTCACCATTGAAAATGATGTTAGCTTTGGGTTTTTCATATATACCCTTTATCATATTCAGAAAGTTACCATCTATTCCTATCTTTTGTAGTGTTTTTATGAGGAAAGAGTGCTGTATTTACTCAAATATTTTTTTTTTCATCTATAGAGATGATCATGTGGTTTTTTTCTTTCAATCTGTTTATGTGGTGTAATACATTTATTGATTTTTATATATTGAAATATCCTTGCTTACCCAGGATGAAACACACTTGGTCATAGTGTATAATCCTTTTGATATGTTTTTGAAAGCGATTAGCAAGTATTTGTTGAGGATTTTAGCATCTAGGTTCATTAGAGAAATTGGTCTGTAATTTTCCTTTCTTGTGGTATCTTTATTTGGTTTTGGTATTAGGGTAATGTTGGCATCATAGAATGAGTTAAGCAATATTCCTTCTACTTCTATTTTTTGGAAGAGCTTAAATAGAATTGGTGTTAGCTCATTCCAGAATGTTTGGTAGAATTAGACTGTGAAGCCATATGGCCCTGCGCTCTTCTTAGTTGGGAGGTTTTTGATGACTGAGTCTATCTCTTTACTTGTAATTGGACTGTTGATTTAATCTATTTCTTCTTTAATCAATGTAGGCTGTTTGTGGGTTTCTAGAAACTTGTCCATTTCCTCTAAATTATCATTCTTGTCGGCATATAATTTTTCAAAGTATCCTCTTATGATACTCTTTATTTCTGTGGGGTCAGTAGTGATATCCCCTTGCTCATTCCTTATTTTATGTATTTGCATCTGTTCTCTCTTTTTCTTTGTTAGTCTGGCTAAGGGTTTGTCAATTGAGTTCTTCTTGGGACCATTCTAGGGACCAGTGCACGGTGTTCAGCACCCCATTTTCTCAATGATGGCCACACCCAAAGTACTGCCACTACTTCATTAATTCCCATTCATCCCTGAATTAGAAGACCCCTCCTGATCACTGTGCCCTGGGTTAATGCCCTCGTTTGAATCTTGTGTGCACCCCAGAAATGTATGTTCTTACTAACCCATTGCTGTGTGTGTAAGCATTTTGTGTGTAGGACATTTAGGCTAGATTCAGATAAGGGATATTTCAATAAAGTCACTTTTTCTTTGATTGATTTAGTTTAATTAAGGGCCTCTGATTATATTTCAGTCACCAGGATTGACCACATTCATTGTGCTGAAGTCCTACATACATGGAACTCACAGAGAAATAATGCTGCCATGTTTACCCTGCCCTGTGGGAGAGAGCTCCCAGATCTCCTCCAGCTGTGGAGAGACACAGAAACCTTGAGAGTCTGAGGGAGGTACCAGAGGCTGGAGTCATGGAGTAGCTTGAAGCTGAAAATATCCAGGCCATAAGAGAAGGGAGATGTGTGAGCAATTGTGTCTGATGGCCCACTGCTGAGCTCAAGGAGAAAGTGAGTTTGGAAAAGAAGGCAGAAAGAGACAGGCATCCCCCAAATTTTGCCCTGGTAGGAGGCCAGCAGCAGCTAAAACCTGTTAAGACAGCACTTTTCATGATGCCTTGATTTGGACTTTTTCACAGCCTCAGATTTTTAAGCTTTAACCCTAATAAACCCCATTAAAAGCCAACCTATTTCTGGTATTTTGCTTTGGCAGCACTTGGCAAACTCAAACAGCTAGGGACACAGGGATGTTGAGCTGCCCTGCTCTGAAATGACCGTGTGATTTGCTGAACTGTGAATTCACCTGTAAATTGTGGGTGTCTCCAGATTAGGTGGGAATGAGTATTGGTTAGATGGAGGAGGAAGTGCTCTTGGCCAGCAAAGCCTGCAAGACAGGGAGTCAGGCAGGGGAGTCACAGGATTTTGAGACTAGTATAAAGTCACAGATGGCCCAGGATAATGTACCTACCTCATGCAGGAGGGGCCAGTTGGGCAGGGGCAGATAAAAGCATGGGACCCGTGATCTGGGGTAGCAGAGGAGTCAGGGCACAGAGGGGATGCTTTCTGCTCCTGCTCCTTTTGCCCTTCCCTCCTTCCCTTGCCCTCCATGATTGACCCTATGAGGAGGCTGCTCTCACTGTACCCCTCCTGGGTAACAAGCACAACTCAGATCTCCTGCTTCCAGTTCCACCTTCACATTCTCCAATCTTGGTGCAGCTAAAGAAAGAGCAATGCCAAGATGAAACCTGCTGGTGTCAAGAAGGAAATGTCAAAATTCACATTACAACATTGACTACAGCAGTAACATCATCAGAAGGAGCAACATTAGGCCAGTGACCCTGATAAATAGTACAGGAATCCCAGAAAGTCATGGGAACTAGGGCTGACAAGAATAGAAGTGATTTTGTGAGAAAGTGCCATTTTTCCAGTAAACCTCATGTGTCCAATAGCCAGTTATCTCTCAGACTAATTAAATAATAGCTTTTCAACACATTTTTTAACATTGGTGAAAATGATTCAGATCTCTTCAATCTCAGAAGAGATCAGGTGGTTTGGATGGGAAGAAGTTGATGAACAACTGAAGCTGGGATGTAACACGTGTTCACTGATGTTCCCCCAAGTCAGAGAGGGAATGTCCTGTTTGGGAACCAAACTCTCAGAGCCCCAATGAAAACCATCATCATAGGTTCTGGATCTGCAAGGGAGGAGAGGGAGAAAGGCACGCTCAGCACTCACAGCCTCATTTAGTGATGTGAGTCACTCTAGCGGTTCTTCACTGGGAAATAAGCAGAAGGAAGTCCATCTCCTCCTGTGGTGCTAACAGCCTTCTAACAGGACCTGTTTTGAGAGCAGTGTGGCCTTCACACTGTAACGTACGTGCTCCTTGTGTTGCATACTCCGTCTTGCTAAGGGAGGCCTCCCCCGTCAAGGTCGCTAGGGAGGGGGCAGAGGGGAGTGAACACATTTCCTTTATGGGTGACTGTATTTGCAAAGGGCCCCCAGTAATGTTTCAGATACAAATCAATATCTTCAAATTAACCATTATGTATGATTTCATTGTTTACTATTTTCACAATTTCTTTTAAATTATAACCAAATTATCCTTTCAAAGAGTATGAAAATAATTTATATGTGTTAGAGCAAACAGCCAAATTCCTTCTCTAGCTTCAACCCCCATTCCTCCCTCTTCAGAATTATTTGCATTCGCAGATTCTTTTGACTACACATTTCTGTTTGAAAATACATGGATTCTCTAGTTTCATCCATCCCACACTCTATCATATTTAAGAAAAATATTTGAGTACAACTTAAGAATATAAGTTAGTTTTCTAACTTCTTCAATACTTGAGATTAGGAGTATATCATCTAATTATGAAAGGATCATTTTTGGTTTAAAATAATAAAGAAAATTGGATTTAAGTAAAAAGCAGGCCATTATAGTTCAGTGGTTGTTAAACTTGAATCTTCATCAAAATGATGTGAAGAAACTGGAAAAATATCAATGGTTGGGATGCTTTGTAAGAAAATGCTACAATAATGGGCAGCATTATTTTTAAAGTGGTATTTTTTTAAAATGTTTACCCAGAATGTAATGGATTGAAGAACCAGTGAAAACACCCTGGTTAGTTTGAAATAAGTGGAAACCCCATCTTTACATAAACTAAGAGAAATCTCGAGTTCTGATGCATAAATTAGTAGTAAAAAATTGAACACAGATGAGTGTGAAAGAAGATGTGGGAGGAGCAGATCTTAGAACAAACTACAAGTGCCTTTTTCCAAGAGGAGTAAGACATCCTGAATTGCAGCGTCACAGTTGCTTCCTTAAAAGACTGGCAACAATTTGCACAGACTGGAGGTGGAGATTCTTTGGAGATTCACATTCATTACATACAGAGTTTCTCTCCAGTGTGAATGTTGTAATGTTTAATGAGATACTACATCTGGCTGAAGGCTATTCTACATTCCTTACATATATAAGGTTTCCATCTGCTATAAATTTTCTCATAGTCAGTGAGATTTGATTTGCTAATGAAGGCTTTCTTACATTCCTTACATATATAGGGTTTCTCTACAGTTTGTTTTCTCTGGTGTGTAATGAGGCTTAATTTTTGAATTAAAGCTTTCCCACATCCATCACATTCATAGGGTTTCTCTCCTGTATGTATACTCGGATTGTTAATGAGGTTTTCCTTCTGGTTGAAGAATTTTCCACATTCATTGCATATATAGGGTTTGTCTCCAGAATGAGTGCTCTGATGTTTCATGAACTAATGCTTTTGGCTGAAAGCTTTTGTGCATTCTTTACATTCATTTTGTTTTTGTCCACTATGAGTTTTTTTCATGTTCTGTGAGATATGATCTGTACCTGACAGCTTTTTCACATGCCTTACATGCATAGAGTTTCTTTGCACTAGGAAATAGCTTGTACCTGAGATTTGACATTTGAATTAATGCTTTCCCACATATATATCATTTCTCTTCAGTAAGAACATTCTGATAAATAAGGAGTTTTTCTGTTGGTTTGAAAACTTTCCCACATGTATAATATTTTTATGCTTGTTCCCCTGTATGGCTTTTAAAATGAGGAGTAAAAAGCGACTGTAAAGAGAAGGCTACATTCAGGACACTCATATGGTTTCCCACTACTTTGAATTTTCTCATATTCCATGAGGTTTTTTTTCAGATGGAAACATTCCCTCGTTCATTACAATGCTAACTAGTGTATGAATATTTGATGCTCAATGAGATTTAATGCCTGGATGAAGGATTTGCAATATTCCTTACATACACAGGGTTTTATCCCTGCATGTTTCTTTGATGTGACTCTAGCTTTCCCAAATTCATGAAATCCCAAATGGTTTCTCTTAAGGGTTAATTCTTTGGTATATCATGAAATTGAATTTCCAAGAAAACTTCACACTCATTACACCTATATGGGAGGACCACCATATGGGTCAAACTGGCAAAATACATTGTCTTCATTCTTTTACTTTACATAGATTCCCACACGCTTAGGTAAGCATGATGCAAATTCCTTCAAAATGAAGTTACATTCATAGAACTTTTATATTGAGGAAGCAATGCTTGCAGTCAGATAACATATTTTCTCAACTTCTTACATTCTCTGCCTTCATCTTAAGTCTGAACTGTTGTGGAAGTGGATATAGCTTCATTCACAAGCCCTTTGTTACAAACACTTTTTTGTTTGTAAATACATGCATCTCTAGTTTCATCCATCCCACAACCTATCATCCATCCCACAACCTATCACATATGAAAAAAATTTTGGAGTACAACTTAACAATATGAATAAATTTTCTAACCTCTTAAAATACTTGAGATTATAAATATATCACCTAATTATGAAAGGATCATTTCTGATTTAAAGTACTAAGGTAAATTGGAGTGATGAAGAAAGCAGGGTGTTGTAATTGGTGGTGCCTGGAATGATCCAAAGAAAATTAGGGACCAGGGGACCTCTATCCATGGGGAATGCAGACAAGTTTATTTATGCTGAAGCTGCTTTTTATACTAGAAAGCTGATAACAAAAGTAGGGCGTCCTTCACTAGTTCCTCAGCTTGGTTCATGAGAGCGCTGCCTGTTTCTGTGATTTTAGACAGTCTTTCTTGGGAATTCAGACAATAACATCTTTGTGGTGTGTTCATTCCACACTGCCTCCTTGGAGACATTTACTAATGGTTCAGTATGCAGTGTCCTTGCAGACATTTATTAATGTTTCTCTGCCAGCAAGCATGCTTTTAAAATGCTTAACCATTTATGCTCAGGCTCTCAGCATCTTTTCCAACAATTCCCCTTTTTTGTTTTTGGTCCAGGGTTACTGTGCCTTTCTTAGGTTGCCCACCTCTGAAGGTCTTACCCATCACTGGCCACCAGCCAGGCTCCATGGACATGAGTTTGAGAGTTTAGGATTTTAAGCATAATCAAGTCATTGGCATGGCTGGCCTTTTCAGCCCTATTAATTTTATAATCCCTATAAAACAGCAGGGTTTTGTGAATGCCTCCTAATTCAGTTAAGAGTAGCAGAGCCCCAATGATAACCACACTGAAGTTAGCAAGTACAGAGGTTGATTTCCACCAATGTAGGTGGTTTATTTTATGTAATTGATCTGTCACTTATTGCGAAAATTCGCTACCTGGAAGCACAGTAAGTTGATTCTGAGACATGCTCAAAATCTTCTTTTGCAAATCTGTAATTTCTATAGGTAAATTTGTGTGATGACCTATTAAATGATTTTTAATTTTTTCTCATTCTTAATGGGAATCATTGTATGTGAGAGGAGTTCACAAAAACACATTCATTCCAATCACACTTCAAACCTCGTTTTAAATTTAAATTATATACCTTATCTCCCATTTTGTAACAGCCATCTCTAAGTCATTAAGCCTATTGTTAATCTGCTCATCAATATATACTGGACTATGCCATAACTCAGTTGCATTATGATGCCAATTTCTAACATATTGTCGTGTTTGGATATTCTCATGTAGGGCAGTTCCTGCCACAGCAGAAGCTGTAATAATATCAATAAGTCCTAATATAGCAGCTATAAGTAATCCAATTAAACATTTGGTTCTTTTCAAATAATGATTTAGAAAGTGCCAATGGATTTGGTTCTCAGGGGAACACTGCCAGCACTGATTCATGAGAACTGGAAGCCACATTCCATGTCACCATCATCCTATAGGAATTGCAGTAGAACTCTTCTGTAAAACAGACTTTGATACACAAGTGTAAAGGAGAAATTACTGCAGAAAAACCATATTTGGTTAATCTTCAGTGTTCCTACTATTAAGAAAATGGGAGCCTGTATATATATTTTAAGAAATTAAGTGGATTTTCTTTTTAAACTGGTAATATTAGTTTTACTGCCTTGTCATTCAAAAATTGGGCTAGTTCTCAAAAATTATTTTCACAAATAACTTTTAGTTTTGCTACGTTTAGTGTCCCATAGTTGTGGGATAAATCTTCCCTGATGAGTCCAAATTAGTGACGTATTTATACTTATGTAATCCCCCAAATTCTAAAAATAATGGTAGCTTTCAGTAGTTGTTTTTGTTGAATTACTAATTTTTCAACTTATGGTTGTGTTTACATTAGGCTTCTGTATCCCTGTAAGGGCCTGATGCTTTAAAATTCTATGGGAATTATTTAAGAGCACAACCTCAGATGAAACATGGCATGTATGACATTTATCACTTTGTACTATGATTTTGGGGCTGTATACATGGATTCATTAATCTTATGCAGTTAGGTCATTCAAGAAAAGGCAAGGTTAAATTTTCAATAAGTTTCCCTTCCTCATCTGATTTTAGAGGAAGGCAATAATCAACAGGCCCAGGAAAATGAAAAGACTGATTAATATAAACAGGGTAGGATTCCCCCGCCCCAAGTCAGCTATTCTAAAAGCGGTGAATTAGTAATATAAGCCCAATATGTATAATTATGTGAAAGTGCACAACTTACTGCTGTGGTTGTCAAGGTAATCAGAGCAAGGAATAACTGTTTTACAGTGACATTCTGCCTTTAGAAATTACCATCTTTTCTGCTTTTTGTGTCAGCTTCTTCAGCTTGTTTATGCCTAGGTTTCAGACGTCTGGACAGGACCCAAAGTTGGACTCCTTTATCTGTAATTATAAGAGCAATACCTCAACCCTATATCCTAACTTAACCTCAGCCTTAATCCATTGACTATTATTTTTATGTTTTCAGGAAACTAGTTGTCCAATATTTGTTTCTGTATTAGTGCCTGATTTTTGTCAGAAATGCTCCGCTGCTGATGTATATGATTCTGACATTTGGCATAAAAAATTTATTGTAAATAATGCTTGATATAAATTTTCTTGCATCTCACCATTTCCTCCTTTTTAGTTTTTGCAGCATTTATAGATGTTTAACTGATAACAGCAGATTTGAACAAACAGAAGAAGGAATTAGTGATGTGGAAGACAATACAGCTGAAATCAAACAGATATAGAAGAGATAGACAAAAAGATAGAAAGAATCCAGCAGGGAATAAGAGATTTAACTGACAATACAAAATGCACAAACATAAGCATTATGGGCATCCCAGAAGGAGAAGAGCAGGGAAAGGGAACAGAAGGAGTGTTGAAGGAAATAGTGGCTGAAAATTTCCCAACCCTATTGAGAGAGATGGATGTGCAGATCCAGGTAGCAGAGCACACCCCAAACAGTATAAATCCTAAGAGGCCACTTCCAAGATATATACTTGTCAAAATGTCCAATGATCAAGACAAAGAGAAAATACTCAAGGCAGCAAGAGAAAAGAGAACCATCACATACAAGGGAAGCACAATAAGATTAAGTGTTAATTTCTCATCTGAAACCATGGAGGCATGAAGACAGTGGTTTGAAATAGTCAAAGTACTAAAAGAAAAAAACTTTCACCCACAAATTATCTATACCTCAAAACTGGCATTAAAAAATGATGGAGAGTTCAATATATTCACAGATTAACAGAAATTAAGAGAGTATGCCAATAAGAAACCTGTACTTAAAGAAATACTAAAGGAAGTTCTACAAGTTGAAAGGAAAAAACAAGGTAGAGAGAGTTTAAAAACAACTATAAGGACAACAGAAACAAATCAACATGTGACATACATTAACCAAAAGAAAATATGGCTGAAGTAAGAAATTCCTTGTGAATAACAACACTGAACGTTAATGGATTAAATTCACCATTCAAGAGACGTGGATTGACAGAAAGGATAAGCAAATATGATCCATCTATATGGTGTCTACAAGAGACCAACCTTTGACCCAGGGATTCAAGGAGGCTTAAAATGAATGGCTGGAAAACATTTTTACAAGCTAACAATAGCCAAAAAAGGGCAACCGTAGCTATTTTAATATCAGACAAAATAGACTTAATGCAAAATTAATGTAAGAGACAAAGATGGACACTATATATTAGTAAAATGTGTAATTTCTCAAGAAGAGTGAACATTCATAAACATCTATGCACCTAATCAGAGTCCCCCAAAATACATGAGGCAAACTCTGGAAAAACAAAGTGGAGAAATAAATGCCTCTAAAATTATAGTGGAGGATTTTAATTCACCATTATCATCATTAGACAGAACACTTAGAGAATCAATAAAGAAACAAAGACTCTGAACAATACATTAGAGGACCCGGACTTGATAGACATATACAGAACACTACACCCAAATATAGCAGGATTTACATTCTTCTAGAGTGCACATGGATCATACTCCAAGATAGACCAGACTCTAAACCACAGAACAACTCTCAATTAATTCTGAAAGATAGAGAATATACAAAGTAATTTCTCTCACCACAATGGAATGAAATTTGAAATCACTAAGAGCCAAAGAATCAGATTAGAGCCTAAGATATGGAAGTTAAAGAACACACACTTAGACAAACAGTGGGTCAAGGAGGAAATCTCAAAAGAAACCAGTAACTACCTTGAAACTAATGAAAATGACAATACAACATATCAAAACGTATGGGACGCAGTGAAAGCTGTCTTGTAAGTGAAGTTCATAGCCATAAATACATATATCAAAAGTGAAGAAAGAGCTAAAATTCAAGACTTGGCTGCACTCTTGGAGGAATTTGAGAAACAACAACAAGGTAAATCTAAATGAAGTAGAAAGAAGGAAATAACAAAGATTAGAGTAGAACTCAATGAAATAGAGAATAAGAAAGCACTAGAAAAAATAAACAAAAACAAAAGCTTGCTCTTTGAGAAGATCAATAAAATTGACAAAACTATAGCCACACTAACAAGAAAAAGAGAGAACAGATGCAAATAAACAAAATAGGGAATGAGCAAGGGGATATCACTACTGAACCCACAGATATAAAGAATATCATAAGAGGATACTTTGAAAAATTATATGCCAACAAGAATGATAAATTAGAGAAAATGGGCAAGTTTCTAGAATTTCACAAACAGCTTACACAATGAAAGAAGAAATTGATTAACTCAGCAGTCCAATTACAAAGAAAGAGATAGACTCAGTCATCAAAATCACCCAAATAAGAAGAGACCCAGACAGATTACTTCACAGCAGAATTCTACCAAACATTCCAGAAAGAGTTAACACCAATTCTTCTTAAATTCTTCCAAAAAATAGAAGTAGAAGGAATATTGCCTAACTCATTCAACGATGCCAAAATTACCCTAATACCAAACCAAAGATACCAGAAGAAAGGAAAATTACAGACCAATTTCTCTAATGAAACTAGAAGCTAAAATCCTCAACAAAATAAGTGCTAATCTCTTTCAACAACATATCAAAAAGATTATACACCATTACCAAGTGGATTTCATCCCGGTTTGCAAGGATGGTTCAATATAAGAAAATCAACCAATGTAATACACCACATAAAGAGATTGAAAGAGAAAAATCATATGATCATCTCTAAAGATGCAGAAAAATCATTCAACAAAATACAGCATTCTTTCCTGATAAAAATACTGCAATATATAGGAATAGCAGGAAACTTTCTGAATATGATAGAGGGTATATGTGAAAAACTCAAAGCTAACATCATCTTCAATGGTGAAATCCTAAAAGGCTTCCCTCTGACATCAGAAAAAAGACAAGGATGACCACTATCACCATTCCTACTTAACATTGTCTTAGAAGTTCTTGTTTGAGCACTGACACAAGAAAAAGATATAAAAGGCATCCAAATTGGAAAACAAGAAGTAAAAATTTCTTATTTACAGATGACATGATCCTATACATAGAAAGCCCTGAGAAATCTACAATGAAGCTTCCAGAACTTCACAGGCTGCATGTTCTCGATGGCTTCAAGTGCTCAATAGGCTGCATGGGCCTGCCGAGGCTTCAGAGGTTGTCCGGATCAAGAATGCTCCATGGGCTTCATGAACTCCAAGGCCTCCCTGGTATCCATGTGTCTTCAGAGTTTCCAGAAACTCCCCAGATTCCTCAGGCTCCATGAGCCTTCACAGGCCTCACAAGCTCCATGGCCCAAAACGGGCTCCATTGATTACAAAATCCTCCACATGATCCTTAGCTTCTTCAGACTCTACAGCTTCCACAAGCTTCATGGGCCTTCATAACCTCCATGGGCTTCATGGGATCCACATTCCTCCATGGCCTCAATAGGCTCTGCCATCACCATGAGCCTGCACAGGCTCCATGGCCTCCATGAGATATGCAGGTTCTGCAGGCTGCACATGCTCCATGTGCACCATGTGCTCCAGGTCCTCCAGTGGCTCTACACACTCCATATGTTCTGCAGGCCTGCACAGTTACCATAGGGTCCATGGGTTCCACAGGCTCCAAGGTCTTCATGGGCATCCACAGGCTCCAAATGCCCCACAGGCTCCACTGTCCTACAGAGTCTCCTCTGTAGGTCCTGTTAGGCACCAAAGGCCTACTTTGGCTACACAGATTCCACAAGCTCCACAGGATCCAAGTGCTCCACATGATCCATAAGCCATCACAGGCTGTATGGCCTCCAAGGGCTTCAAAGGATCAATAGGCTCCATGGAGGTGCAGAGGCACCACAGTACTCCATGGACAATGCATGCTCCATGGGCTCTATCAACTCCAAGGCCTCCATGGCATCCATTTGTCTTCACAGTTTCTAGAACCTCCCCAGTTTCCTCAGGCTCAATGGGCCTGCAGAGGCTTCATAACATCCCTGGCCCAAAATGGGCCCCACTGACTCCACAGGTATCACATGATCCTCAGCTTCTTCAGACTCTACAACCTCCACAGTCTTCATAGCCCTACACAACCTCCATGGGCTCGAAGTGATCCACATTCCTCAACAGGCCCTGTCAATACCATGTGCCTTCACATGCTCCATGGCCTACATGAGATATAAAGGCTCTGATGGCTCAACAGGCTTCTTCAGTTCCATGGATTCCATGACCTCCAGTGGCTCCACAGGATCCATATGTTCCACAGGCCTGCACAGTTGCCTTAGGCTCCATGGGGTCTATAGGACTTTACAGGCTCCACAGGACTCCCTGGTTTCCACAGGCTCCCCAGGCCTGCAAATGATCCACAGGTCTTCACAGATTTCACAGCCTCCATGGGCTCCATCACCTCCATGGGTTCCACAAGGCTCTATATACTCACAGAATTCACAGTCTCCCTGCCCTTCATGGGACTGCACAGGCTCGACAGGCCTCTTTGGGCTCCACAATCACCATGGCTCCCTGATCTCCATGGCTTCCACAAACTCCACCAGCTCCACGGGCTCCATGGGCTTCACAGGTTGCACAGGTTCCACTGGCCCACACAGTATCCACGGTCTCCATGGCCTCCCTAGTCTCCATGGGATCCAGGGGCTCGACAGTCCTTTATGACTCCATGGGCTCCACAATCTCCATTGGCTCCACATAATCCACAGGATCTATGGCCTGTACAGGGTCCACAGGTCACAATGGGCACCACAGTCTCCACAGGCTCAACAGGCTCCAAGGTTCCACAGATATCAATGGGCTACATATCCTTAATATTTACCCCATTCTCTGTGCTGTCCTTGAAGTCCTACTCAGGATTTGTGAACTCCACAGTCTTGACTGGCTTCATGGTCTCCATGGCTTCAACACCTCCACAGGACTGCACAGCTCCACAGGCCTCTACAGTCTCCATTCGCTCCATGGGCTCCATGGTATCAACGTGCTCCATAGGCTCCATGGGTATGCACAGGCTCTAAAGTCTCCACGGACAACACAGGCTCCATTGTCCTACATGCTCCACAGACTCCATGGGTATGCACAGGCTCCATAGGCGCCATTGACTCCACAGGTTCTACAGGCTCCACAGGTTCCACCTGCCCCACATGCTCCATGGGCCTGCACAGACTGCATTGTATCAAAGGGCTTCAAATGCTTAATACGTCATGGGCCTAAAGAGGTTCCACAGGTGTCCAGTAACAATGAATACTCCATGGGCTCCATGACTTCCAAGGCATCCATGGCATCCATGTGGTTTCAGTCTCCAGATGCTCCCCAGCTCCAAAGGCTCCATGAGCCTTCACAGGCCTCTCATACTCCATGGCCCAAAATGGGCTCAACTGACTCCATAAGCCTCCATATGATCCTCAGCTTCATCAGATTCTAAAGCTTCCATAGGCGTCATGGGCCTACATAACCTCCATGGTCTCTATGGGATCCACATTCCTCCAAGACCTCAGTAGGCTCTGTCATCACCATAAGCCGGCACAAGCCCCATGGCCTTCATGAGATATGCAGGCACTGCAGGCTCCACATGCTTCATGGGTTCCATGGGCTCCATGAGCTCCAGTGTCTCCACACGATCCACATGTTCCACAGGCCTGTGCAGTTGCCATAAGTTCCATGAGGTCTAGAGGACTCTACAGGTTCCACAGGCCTCCATGGTCTCCACAAGTTGCCCAGTCTGCAGAGATACCATGGTCTCCACAGGGTCTTCAGGAATCCACAAGCTCCATATGACTCCACGTGTTTCACAGCCTCCATAGGCTCCATCAGCTCCAGGGATTCCACAGGCCTCTATATTCTCACAAACTTCACAGTCTCCCTGTCCATCACAAGCTTCACAGGCTTCCTTGGCTCCATGGTCTCCATGGGCCCCTATGTCCTCATAGATTCCACAAACTTCAACAGCTCCACTGACTCCATGGGCTTCACAGGTTGCACAGGTTCTTCTGGCCTACACAACCTCCACAAGTTCCATGGGCTACATGGACTACACAGGCTCTACTGGCTGTACAGTCCTTTATGACTTCATGGGTTCCACCAGCTCTATTGGCTCCACAGAATCCACAGGCTCTTTAGCCTGTACAAGCTCCACAGGCCTCAATGGGTGCCACAGTCTCCTCAAGCTCAACAGGCTCCATGGGCACCACATGTTTCAAAGGCCTACATGAACTTAAGAGTCTCCCCATTCTCTGTAGTATCCTTGGGCCCCATACATCAACAGCTTCCATGAGTCCCATGGGCTCAACAAACTCCTCAGGATCCACAGGCCTGCACAGGCTCCACAAGCTCCCTGGGCCTCCACAGGCTCCAAAAGCCCCACAGGGCCAACTGCCTTACACAGCCTCCAAAGTCTCCATGCAATCTATGGTCTCCACTGTCAGCACATGCTCCACAGAAGTCAATGGCCTCAAGGGAATTTCATAGGCACCAAAGTCCTCCTCGGGCTTCATGGACTCCACAGGCTCCATTGGTATGCAGAGGCTCCACAAGCTCTACTTACTCTACAGGCTCTTCAGTCTCCATAAGACCCATGTGCTCCACAGGCTCCATGGGCCTACACAGCCTTCATGGTCTTCAAGTGCTTCAAAGGCTCCACAGGCCTCCAGGGGCAATGCATGCTCCATGGGCTCCAAGTCATCCAAGGCCTCCATGGCATTGATGTGGCTTCCGAGTGTCTGCAGGCTACACATTCTCCACAGGCTCCATGAGCCAGCACAGGCTTCACAGGCTCCATGGCCCAAAATGGGCTCCTCAGACTCCACAGGACTCCACATGATCCTCAGCTTCCTCAGACTCTACAGCCTCCACAGACTTCACAGGCCTACATAACCTCCTTGGCCTCGAAGTGATCCACATTCCTTCATGGACTCAACAGGCTCTACCGGGAACATGAGCCTGCATAGGCTCCATGGCCTCCATGAGATATAAAGGTTCTGCATTATCAACATGCTCCATGGGTTTCGTGGGCTGCATGTGCTTCAGTGGCTCCAGAGGATCCACATGTTCCAGATGACACACCTTTACCATAAGCTCCATGGGGTCTATAAGACTTTAGAGGCTCTGCAGGCCTCCATGGGCTCCATAGGCTCGCCAAGACTGCAGAGGTACCATGGGTTCCATAGGGTACTGATACCTGCACAGGCTCCACAGGCCTCCATGGATTTCACAGCCTGAATAGGCTCCATCATTCCATGGGTTCCACAGGCTTCTATATTCTCACAAATTTCACAGTCTCCCTGTACTTCACAGGACTGCAAAGGCTCCACATGCCTCCTTGGATTTGACAGTCTCCATGGGCTCCTTGGTCTCTCTGGCTTCCACAAACTCCACCAGCTCTGTGGTCCATGGGCTTCACAGGTTGCACAGGTTCCACTGGCCAACACAGTATCCACGGGCTCCATGGTCTCCATGGTCTCCATGGGCTCCAGGGTCTCTACAATCCTTTACAACTCCATGGGCTCCACAATCTCCATTGGCTTCACATACTCCACAGGATCTATGGCCTGTACAATATCCACAGGCCTCAATGGGCGTACAGTATCCACAGGTTCACGTGGATCCATGGACTTCACAGATGTCAATGGGCTACATGTCCTTCACATGTTCAACATTCTCCGTATTGCCTTGTAGTCCATATCTCAACAGGCTCCATGGGCCCCATGGGCTCGATGAGCTCCACAGGTTCTACAGGCCTGTATAGGCTACACAAGCTCCCTGGCATGCACAGCCTTCAAGGACTCCTTGGTCTGTGTGAACTCCACCATCTTGAAAGACTTCATGGTCTTCATGGCCTAAGCTGCTCCACCGGACTCTACAGGCTCCATGGGCTCCAGGGTCTCCCTGGCCTCAATGTGCTCCACAGGCTCCAAGGGTATGCACAGGCCCCAAATCCTCCACAGACTCCACAGGCTCCATTTGTTCTACCTGCTCCACATGCTCCATGGGTTGCACAGGCTCCACAGGCTTCATTGACTCCACAGGCTCTACAGCCTCCACAGTTTCTACATGCTCCACATGCTCCATGGGTATGCACAGGCTCCACAGGCTCCACTGACTCCACAGGCTCTATGCCTCCACAGTCTCCATGTGCTCCACAGGATTCATGGGCCCACACAGGGTGCATGGCCTACAAGAGCATCAAAGGATCAACAGGCTCCATGTGCATGCAGAGGTCCCACAGGACTCTCGGGGCAATGCATGCTCCATGGGCTCCATGAACTCCAAGGCCTCCATGGCATCCATGGGGCTTCACAGTTTCCAGTAACTCCCCAGTTTCCTCTGGCTCCATGAGCCTGCACAGGAATCACAGACTCCCTGGCCCAAAATGGGCCCCTCCGACTCCACAGGCATCCACATGATCCTCACCTTATTCAGACTCTATAGCCTCCACTGGCTTCTTGGGCCTATATTAACACCATGGGCTTCACAGGATCCATATTCCTCCATGGCATCTACAGGCTCTGCCAGCCCCATGTGCTTGCAGAGTCTCCACTGCTTCCATGAGATATCCAGACTCTGCCGGCTCCACAGGTTCCATGGGTTCCATGTGCTCTGTCAGCTCAAGTGGCACCACAGGCTCCATATGGTTCAGAGGCCTGCACAGATGCCATAGCCTCTAGGGGGTCTATATGACTCTACAAGCTCCACAGGCTCCATGGGTATACACAGGTTCCACATGCTCCACTGACCCCATCAGTGTTTTGAAGATAATTGTAAGCAAAAACACATGTGTAACAGCAAATATAACACAAGTCTTATTTAGATTTGTATACTAAAGAAACTACTGCACTGGCATAGCATTAGGAAAAAGCAATGTTTTTACAATGATTGTGAGTGAAAGCAAGTGCATAGCAGCCAAACAAACAAGTATCTTACTTATGTGTCAAAGTTGAAATATCTCCTGCATTCACACCATGTTAGGTAAAACCAGTGTTTTGAAGATAATTGTAAGTGAAAACACATGCATAGCTGCAAATAAAACAAAAAAACTTATTTAGATTTGTAAAGAAAAAAACTACTGCTTTGGTGCAGCATTGGGAAAAAGTAGTGTTTGGGCATAGGAAGGGAAAGGAAGTGAATAGCAGCCAAAAAAACAAAAAACAAAACAAGTATCTTACTTTTCAAAGTTGAAGTACCTCCCGCATTCATAGCATGTTAGGTAAAACCAGTGTTTTGAACATGATTTTAAGTGAAAACACATGTATAGCTGCAAAGAAAACACAAATCTTACTTCGATTTGAAAAATGGAGAGACTACTGCATTGGCATAGCATTAGGTAAATGCAGTGTTTTTACATTGATTGTGAGTGAAAGCAAGTGCATAACAACCAAACAAACAAATATCTTACTTAACGTTTCAAAGTTGGAGTACCTCCCGCATTCACAGCGTGTTAGGTAAAACCAGGCTTTTGAAGATAATTGTAAGTGAAAACACATGCATAGCAGCAAATAAAACAGATATCTTATTTAGATATGTAAAGTAAAGAAACTACTGCATTGGCATACCATTAAGAAAAAGCAGTGTGTTGGCACAGTGAGTGAACGCAAGTGCATAGCAGCCAAACATAAGTGCATCTTACTTACTTTCAAACTTGAAGTACCACCTGCATTCACAGAGAGTTATGTGAAACTGAAGTGGGACACTTCATCCAGAGAGAAACTCAGCATCCAGACAACATGATTAGGAGAGGAAACTTTATTTCCAGCCAGCCAGGGCCTCCTCCAGCAGTATGGAGAGAAGCGATCCACGGATTCCCACGGTGGGTTTTTATAGGGAATTTTAGCAGTGTCAGCATGATAAAGCATGATTTCTTTGTTCTCAGATATCAGATTAGTTGATTAAAATAAAGTATTAATTTTCTTATGCCAGAAAGGTGAGGGCCATCTTCAAATGTCCATATCCAGCAGAGCAAGCAAGCAATATTACAGAAGCTAATTTTTACGAATAGCATCAGCATTAAGGGGGTCTGGGTTAATCTTTACAAGGGGAGATTTTTGCCATCTACATGGTGGCATGATAGGTCAGGCATGGATACCTATCTGGGGTATTGTTTTAAGCAGGTTTTGTAGGCCTTAGGAATTTCCATCAGTGTTACTATATTTAAAAATGTCCTTTACATTCCCCACTCCTGTTTTGCCAAGGAATCAAATCATTGATTCAGTGTTATTATTTAATGGGGAATATGCTGTGTGCAGTGATGCAGCATGCAGTGCCATTAATTTTATTGCCTGAAGTCTTTGTTGTTGATATAGGACATAAGACAATTGACTAGGCAGGGTCCTTTCAGAAGTTCCAGTATTACCAGCATCAGAGGTCTGAAGGCTGCTGAGAGCATAGTTGTTAACCAGGGGGACCAGGAAAACAGTTTTTCATACCAATTTTTATCTCTAGCTCATAGCTCCTCTCATTCTTTTAGCCTGTTTCATAAAAGTGACAGACTTTCTTTAATTATTCCTGAATGATTAACATAAAAAAGCAGGTCTCTCCTAAGGCTACAGAGAGGCCACCTTGTTTTAAAAACAGTAGATCTAGTCCCGACCTGTTTTGTAGCACTACCTCTGCTAGGGAGGATAGAGATTGTTTCAGGTGGTTAACAGATTTTTTAACACTTTTAAGTCAGAGTTAACTTGTGAGGTGAGAACTTTAAATTTTTTCCCCTGTAATTAGAGTGGTAGTGCCTACAGCAACTGACCGTCCTATTCCAAGGCCAACTAAAATGGGAACCAGAATGGGGACTGCCTGTTTGTAGTGGACTAGGGCACTAAGATGCTCATGTCTGCTTTCTCCAGAATAACAGTACATTTTCCTAGGACATCACATTCTGGGGAACCTCAAGCCAGACAGGTGTAGAAGGGAGTTTCAGCTAATGCTTTTTTATTACTCAGGTGCCACACACATAGTAAGGCTTTTTACCTCTACTGGTGGGTCGGTGGGGAATGAACTTTTTGTTTTTCCAAAATAGGTCACATAGATCAAAGGCTATGACAGGGATTTTTACTAATGGACTGGGTAGTATTTAGGACTTCCCCATCTCCAGCATGAATTACATTTCACAAACACATTGTTAACTGGAATGGGGTGGCCTGAGCCCACAAAATTAACAACAGCATTATTCCCAATTTTAAACTCATATCCATTTTTAGTCTGACTTAATTCGACTAATCTTGAACTTCAAAGGCTCTTTGGTTCAGATGACAGTCCACTTATCAACATCCGTTTTTTTTGGTGTCCTTTCTGGCAAGTTTTAAATGAGATGCATGTATCCAGAGTTTCTTTCCAACAATCTTCACAGCTGTAGCGGTCGTGAGGATCACCACATATGGATGCATCCAATGAGGTTCAAGGGTCTCAGCTTGGAGTTTTTGTATCCAGAGTATATCACCTGATTGGGCCTACAAAAAGTGAAGTTAGTACCAGAAAGAGGAGAGTGTGCAGATTGTACAGTATTATTTGCTGTCTTTCTAATCCAGTTGAGAACATTTAAGGAGGAAAAGAGATGTTGGTTGTCAAATTCAGTCATGGTTTCGAATCCTATCTTAGGCAATAGGGGTGGAGGACTGCAGAACATAATTTTGTAAGGCTTATTCCTTGCACATATGGGGTGCAACTGGCTTTTAGAAGGGCAAAGGGAAGGAGACTCACCCAGTTTTTGCCAGATTCCAAAGCCAACTTAGTTAATGCATCCTTAAAGGTGCGGTTCATCTTCTCTACGTGTCCTGAGCTTTAGGGTTGAAACACACAATGTTATTTCCAATTTATTCCCAGAGCCTTAACCAATTGCTGAGTCACCACTGCTACAAAGACTGGGCCAATGTCTGACCCCACACTTAGGGGTAGCCCAAACCTTGGTATAACCTCAGATATTAATTTTTTAACTACTATGGCTGCCATTTCACCTTTGGTTTGAAATGCTTCTGTTCAACCTGAGAAAGTGTCCACCAGTATTAGGAGATATTTGTAACCATATTTGCCCGGTTTTAAGTTTGTAAATTCTATTTCCCAGTGTTCTCTGGGTTCTAATCCTCGTAGCCTATTCCCCTCTGGAATTCTTATTCTTCCTTTTTGATTTACTTTGGTGCAGATCTCATATCAGTTTGAGAGATCCTTGCTGATTTTAGGTAACTTTTGGTAGTAAAAGTCTTTTTGCAGGAGCTCAGTTAACTTGGTGATTCCCATATGTGTAGTAGTGTGTAATTGTTTTGCTAACTGCCTTCCTGCTGTTTCTTGCAAGTAAATTATGCCATCTGGCAGGACGAGCTACCCTTTTTGCATTATTTGGGCCCCCAGAATTTTTCCTTTATCTACCTCTTCCGGAGTATACCGGAATGCTGGCACCTCTCGAGGGGGGACAGGCAGGAACAGCTGGAGCAGGGTGACTGGCAGAAGGGCTGCTGCTTGTGCTGCTTCATCTGCCATCTGATTTCCTTTTGCTTGTGGAGAGTCTCCTTTTTGATGTCCCTCACAATGCATGACTTCCGGAGGTCTTGTACTGGTCGGTAGTCAGTACTGCTGGGCTTTTATATGGGGAGCATGGGGGTATTCCAGGAGGACTGGCAATGTATGAGGATGCCCACCTCCAGCAATCAATGAATATGCCCCTCTACTCCCAGCCTAGCCTTATGGCTAATCGGGTATTGGCAGCCCGAATTGGGGTGGTTGTGTTCAGTAGTTGCGCAGGGAGTGAAAGCAAGTTCATAGCAGCCAAACAAACAACTAACTTACTTACGTTTCAAACTTGAAATACCTCCTGCATTCACAGAGAGTTAGGTGAAAAAAGTGTCTTGAAGTTGATTTTAAGGGAAAACAATGCAAAACAGGCAAAAAAACAAGTTTCTTTACTAGTTTCCTAAACTGAATAATTGACTACATTCACCAAGCATTAAGGAAAAGCAGTGTTTTGAAGTTGATTGTAAGTGAAAACACATGCATAGCAGTAAAAGAAAAAAAGTTACTTAGATTTCCAAAGTGAAGAAACTGCAGCATTGTCATCATAAAAGCATGGTTTTGACACTGGGGGTGAAAGCAATTGTATAGCATCAAAGTAACAAGTATCTTACTTATGTTTCAAAGTTGAAGTATCTCATTCATTCACACTGCGTTAGGTAAAACAAGTATTTTGAAGATAATTGTAAGCGAAAACACATGCATAGCTGCCAATAAAACAAAAATCTTATTTAAATTTGTAGAGTAAAACACTACTGCTTTGGCGCAGCCTTTGGAAAAAGCAGTGTTTTGGTGTAGGAATGAAAGCAATTGCATAGCAGCCAAACAAACAAGTATCTTACTTACATTTCAAAGTTGAACTACCTACTGCATTCACAGCGTGTTATGTAAAACCAATATTTTAAAGATAATTGAGAATGAAAACAGGCATAGCTGTAAACAAAACACAAATATTACTTAGATTTGGAAAGTGAAGAAACTACTGCTTTGGCATAACATTAGGTAAAAGCAGTGTTTTTACATTGATTGTGAGTGAAAGCAAGTGCATCATTCTAGCCTTCTAAACCATTATATATATATTCCTCTATTTGGTTTCCCAGGCCATTGTAGGTACACCACTTTTATTCCTATTACTCTACATGGCCTACACAAGTTAAATATTCATTTCAGTAAGTCCTATTTGGCAACTCTACTAACTTTTATCAATATTACTATTATCCTTCTTCTTTATCACATCTTTTAATTTCTCTGGCACTAATTTTTTGCCTTCAGTGGAACATAGAGAGAAGCAATGAAACAAAAGAAGAAGAAAAAGTTTCAAAGAAAATCTTATCACACACACAGAACCACCAACTAAATAAAACCCTAGAGGAGAGAGAGAAGCTAATCAACTGAATAAACTCAGCAAGATAAAATGATGCCTACAGGGCAACAAAAAATTACAAACCACACTGAGAAACAGGAAGACATGAATCACTCCAATGAAGGAACTAAAAACCAGGAATATATGGAGAACATAGAAAAACTAATCAAAGATTCCCAAACAAATATCATGAATGAACTTAATGAAGTGAAGGAAGAGATAAAGGATATAAAGGAGACACTGGGCGAACATACTGAAGAAATTGTAAACATACACAAAAAGATAACAGATATGATGGTGATCATTGGCACAGTCCAAGAAATCAAAAGGATGCTGGATTCACATAACAGCAGATTTGAACAGGCAGAAGAAAGAATTAGTGATGTGGAAGACAATACAGCTGAAATCAAACAGATAGTAGAACATATAGACAAAAAAAAAAATAGAAAAAATCCAGCAGGGAATCAGGAATTTAACTGACAACACAAAACACACAAACATATGCATTATGGGCATCCCAGAAGGAGAAGAGAAGGGAAAGGGAACAGAAGGAGTGTTCAAGGAAATAATGGCTGAAAATTTCCCAACCCTATTGAGAGAGATGGATGTGCAGATCCAGGAAGCAAAGCGCATCCCAAACAGTATAAATCCCAAGAGGCAAACTCCCACAGATATACTTGTCAAAATGGCCTATGCTCAAGACAAAGAGAAAATACTCAAGGCAGCAAGAGAAAAGAGAACCATCACATACAATGTAAGCACAATAAGATTATGTGCTGATTTCCCATCTGAAACCATGGAGGAAAGAAGACAGTGGTATGACATAGTCAAAATACTAAAAGAAAAAAACTTCCAGACATGAATTCTGTATACAGCAAAACAGGCATTCAAAAATGATGGAGAGTTCAAAATATTAACAGATAAACAGAAATTAAGAGAGTATGTCAATAAGAAACTGGCCCTTCGAGAAATACTAAAGGTACAAGTTGAAAGGAAAAATCAAGAATTAGGAGAGTTTAAAAACAACTAAAAAGGCAAAAACAGAAACAAAACAACATATGATATACATTACTCCAAAGAAAATATGGCTGAAGTAAGAAATTCGTTGTGAGTAATAACACTGAATGTTAATGGATTAAATTCACCACTCAAGAGATACAGATTGGCAGAATGGATGAACAAATATGATCCATCTATATGCTGTCTACAAGAAACCCACTTCAACCCAGGCATTCAAGGACGCTGAAAGTAAATGGCTGAAAACAATTTTACAAGCTAACAATAGCCAAAAAAGGGCAGGAATAGCTATTCTAATATCAGACAAAATAAACTTTAAATGCAAAACTATTGTAAGAGACAAAGATGGACACTATATAAAAGGGGTAATCTCTCAAGAAGAGAGAACAATCATAAACATTTACACACCTAATCAGGGTGTCTCAAAATTCATGAGGCAAACTCTGGAAAAGCTAAGTGGAGAAATAACTGCCTCTACAATTATAGCAGGGGACTTTAATACACCATTATCATCATTAGACAGAACCTCTAGACAGGGAATCAACAAAGAAACAAAGACTCTCAACAATACATTAGAGGACTTGGACTTAATAGACATATACAGAACAATACACCCAAATACAGCAGGATTTACCTTCTTCTCGATTGCACATGGATCATCTTCCACGATAGACCACATGCTAGGCCACAGAAAAACACTCAATGAAATCAGAAATGTTGAGATTATACAAAGTAATTTCTCTGATCACAATGGAATGAAATTGGAAATCACTAAGGGCCAGAGAAACAGGTTAGGCACAAGGATATGGAAGTTAAACTACACACTCTTAAACAAGCAGTGGGTCAAGGAGGAAATCTCAAAAGAAATCAGAAATTACCTTGAAACTAATGAAAATGAACACACAGCATATCAAAACCTATGGGGTGCCGCCAAAGCTGTCCTGAGAGGGAAGTTCATATCCACAAATACATATATTAAAAAAGAAGAAAGAGCTAAATTTGAAGACCTAACTGCACTCTTGGAGGAACTGGAAAAACAAAAACAAACTAAACCTAAAGGAAGTAGAAAGAAGGAAATAACAAAGACTAGAGTAGAAGTAAATGAAATAAAGAATAAGAAAGCACTAGAAAAAAATAAACAAAACCAAAAGCTGGTTTTTCAAGAATATCAATAAAATTGACAAACCCTTAGCCAGACTAACAAAGAAAAAGAGAGAACAGATGCAAATAATAAAATAAGAATTGAGCAAGGGGATATCACTACTGACCCCACAGAAATAAATAGTATCATAAGAGGATATTTTGAAAAATTATTTGCCACCAAGAATGATAATTTAGAGGAAATGGACAAGTTTCTAGAAACCCACAAACAGCCTACATTTATGAAAGAAGACATTGATGAACTCATCAGTCCAATTACAAGTAAAGAGATAGACTCAGTCATCAAAAACCTCCCAACTAAGAAGAGCCCAGAACCAGATGGCTTCACAGCTGAATTCTACCAAACATTCCAGAAAGAGCTAATGCCAATTCTACTTAAGCTCTTCAAAAATAGAAGTAGAATGAATATTGCGAAACTCATTCTACGATGCCAAACTTGCCATAATACCAAAACCAAACAAAGATACCACCAGAAAGGAAAATTACAGACCAAATTCTCTGATGAACCTAGATGCTAAAATACTCAACAAAATACTTGCTAATCGTATTGAACAACATATCAAAAGAATTATACACCATGACCAAGTGGGTTTCATCCTGGGTATACAAGGATGGTACAATATAAGAAAATCAATCAATGTAATACACCACATAAACAAACTGAAAGAAAAATATCACATGATCATCTCTATAGATGCACAAAAATCATTCGATGAAATACAGCACTCTTTCCTGATAAAAACACTGCAAGAGATAAGAACATTGTCTTAGAAGTATTTGCTCAAACCCTGAGTTAAAAAAAAGGATATAAAAAGCATCCAGATTGGAAATGATGAAGTAAAAATTTCATTATTTGCAGATGACATGATCTTATACATAGAAAGCCAGAGAAAGCTACAACAAAGCTTCTAGAACTTATGAAGTAGTTCAATAATGTTGCAGGCTATAAGATCAATGCTCAAAAATCAGGAGCATTTCTGTACACCAATATTGAGTAAACAGAGGAGGAAATAAAGAAAAAATGTCATTTACAATAGTAACTAAAAGAATCTAATACCTAGGAATAAATTTATCTAAAGATGTAAAGACTTATATACAGAAAATTAGACAACACTGTTAAAGGAAATCAAAGAAGACTTAAATGGAAAAATATTCCCTGTTCATGGATAGGAAGACTAAAAATCATCAAGATGTCTATCCTACCCAAACTCTACAGATTTAATGCAATCCCAATAAAAATTAACACTATGTTTTTTAAGGAACTGGAAAAACTAACCACAAAATATATTTGAATAGTAAGAGGCCCCAAATTGCCAAAGACATATTGAAAAAGAAAAATGAAGTTGGATGTATCACATTAACAGACTTTAAAACATATTACAAAGCTACAGTGATCTAAACTGCATGGTATTGGCACAAGGATAGACCTGATGACCAATGGAATGAAATTGAGAGCTGTGATATAGATCCTCACATAGACAGTCATCTGATATTCGACAAGGCTACCAAGCCCACTCAGTGCGGAGAGAATGGCCTCTTTAACAAGTGTTGCTAGGAGAACTGGATATCCATATCCAAAAGAATGAGAGAAGAATACCATCTCACACCTTATACAAAAATCAACTCAATATGGATCAAACATCTAAATATAAGCGCCAAAACCATAAAGACCTTGGAAGGTAACGTAGAAAAGCATCTACAGGACCTTGTAATAGGAAATGGTTTCATGACATCACAGCCAAAGCATGAGCAGAAAGCGGAAAAATAGAGAAATGGGGTCTCCTCAAAATTAAATACTTCTGCACCTCAAAGGACGTTATTAAGAAATTAAAAAGGCAGCCTACCCAATGGGATAAAATACTTGGCAACCATATATCTGAGAAGAGCCTAATATCCTGCATATATAAAAAAACACTACACCTTGAAAATAAACAAACAACCCATTTAAAAAATGAGCAAGTGACCTGAAAAGACACTTCTCCAAATATTGTAATTCAACGTGGAGGTAGATGTTGCCAGGAATGATCCAAAGAAAGTTTGGGATCAAGGGACTTCACTCCATGTGGAATGCAGGCAAGTTTATTTAGGCTGAAGCTGCTTTTTATACTACAAAGCTGCTAACAAAATAGGGCCTCCTACACTGGTTCCTCAACTTGGTACGTGAGAGCGCTGCCTTTTTCTGTTTCCCAGGCAATCTTTCTTGGGAATTCAGGCAATAACATCTTAGTGCTGTGTTCCTTCTGCTCTACTGCCTCCCACTGATATCTGCAGTATGCAGTGTCCTTGGAGACATTTACTAATGTTTCTCTGCCAGCAAGCATGCTTTATAATGCTTAACCCTTTATGCTCTGGCGCTCAGCATATTTTCCAACAATTCACCCTTTTTTGTTTTTTTTTCCAGGGTGACTGTGCCTGTCTGAGGTTACCCTCCTCTGAAGGTCTTTCCCATCATTAGCCACCAGCCAAGCTCCATGGACAGGGATCTTGAGAATATAGGGTTTTAAGCAGAATCAAGTGATTGGTATGGCTGGTCTTTTCAGCCCTTTTAATGTGGGACATCAGGGCTTTGCGAATGCCTCCTAATACTGTTAAGAGTAGCAGAGCACCAATGATCACCACACCGAAGTTAGCAAGTACAGAGGTTGATTTCCACCAATGTAAGTTGTTTGTTTTGTGCAATTGATCTGTCACTGATTGTCAAAATTCACTACCTGGAAGTGTAGTAAGTTGATTTGGAGATATGCTCAAAATCTTTTTTTGCAAATCTGTAATTTCCATAGATAAATTGTGTGATGACCTATTAAATGATGTTTAATTTTTTCCCCATTCATAGTGGGAATCCTTGTATGAGAGAGGAGTGATACAAAAATCTCTTTTGTTCCAATCACACTAAAAATCTTGTTTTAAATTTAGATTATATATTTGATCTTCCATTTGTGCAACAGCCATCTCTAAGTCATCAAGCCTATTATTAATTTGCTCATCTATATATGCCTGGCAATGCCATAGCGCACTAGCATTATGTTAAATTTAGTGTCCCATTGTTGTGGGATAAATCTTCCCTGATGAGTCCAATTTAGTGATGTATTTATACTTATGTTGTGCCCAAAATTCTAAAAATAATGATAGCTTTCATTAGTTGTTTTTGTTGATTTACTAATTTTTCAACTTATGGTTGTGTTTGCATTAGGTTTCGTTATCCCTATAAAGTTCCAATTCTTTACAATTCTATAGGAAGTATTAAAGAGAACAACTTCAGATGAAACATGGTATGTATGCCATTTATCACTTTGTAGTATGATTTTGAGGCTGTATACATGGATCCATGGGTCCTATGCAGATAGGTCATTCAAGAAAAGGCAAGGTTAAAATTTCAGTAAATTTCCTTTCCTCATCAAGTTTTAGAGGAAGGCAAGAATCAATGGACCCAGGAATATGAAAAGACTGATTAATATAAACAGGGTAGGATTTGTCCCCCCAAGTCAAAAATTCTAAAATAGGTGAAGTAGTAATATAAGCCCAATATGTAAAATTATGTGAAAGTGCATTACTTACTGCTATGGTTGTCAAGGTAAGCATAGCAAGGAATAACTGTGTAAGAGTGACATTCTGCCTTTTAGAAGTTACCATCTTTTCTGCTTTTTTTCCCAGCCTCTTTGGCTTGTTTTTTTCTAGGTTTCAGAGATATGAACAGGGCCTAAAGCTGGTCTCCTTTATCTGTAATGATAAGAGCAAAACCTCAACCCTATATCCTAACTTAACTTCTGCCTTATCCCATGGATCCTCATTTTTATGCTTTCAATAAACTAGTTGTCCAATAGTTGTTCCTATATTATTGCCTGATTTTTACCAGAAATGCTCTGCTGCTGATGTATGATTCTGACCTTTGGCTTAAAAAATGCTTGATATTCTTTTTCTTGCACCTCAACATTTCCCACTTTTTTATTTTTGTAGCTTTTGTAAATAGAGGTTTAACTGTTAATTTTTTATGATAAGTATACATACATTCACAGGCTTACTAAATCAGGGGATACACTGATATACTTGGCTTATTTTTGGCTAGAGTCCTGGATAGATACAAGATAAATGTTAATATATACTTACTTAATAAGTTTATATTGACAATTAGGGTGAGAAACAAATAACATAACTAAATAAAAAATTAAGTCAATATTGAACAAAGTTACAGAATGATAGATAAATAGAGTAGTTTTATATATATAATTATGAATATTTAGCTTTTAGCTGGGAAATGTTTAAGTAACAACTGATACTAGAGTTTTGGCTGACTCTCTTTAGGATTAATGAATTTGATACTATAGATGCCAACTTTTGAGCGTTTTGCTATTTCCTGAGGAAGGGGCCAGCCTCCTCAGGAAGGAACACAGCTCTCCCTGGGCAGTACATTTTAAGGCTTATGCATCAATCACTGGGAGAATGGCCAGCTCCCCCAGGGTGGAATACAACACCTTTGAAATGCACTTTTTAAAAAAAATTGTTACAAAACGTCCTTGATGTGCTTACTAATTTAATTTCCAATATTTTCCTGAAATGTGAAAAGCCTTAACTAGCAAGCCATTGGTTTGTTGATTAACAAAGTTTTCTGCATGATGCTTTACTTTTAGGCTTGAGCAATACTTACTAAACCTTTTTTTGTTTTTAATATATTTAATTTCAGGACTGTTCAAATTTAAAGCAAAAGATTTATACATATACTTAATAAAAACCTTTATGTATATCATACAATCTATTAAATTATTTATGTATGCAATGTATTATAATAAAGTTTTGATTAGTATTTAAATATATTATACATAATTCATAACTACATTAGATTATACAACAACAGACATCCAATGAATAAACATTTATTTCTTAAGCATATAAGATTCTTAGAAACATGATTAGAATGACCTCAATTTTTAAAAATTTTGTATAGCTTGAGGCATAGGAAAAAACAAATTAGTATTTCCTATTTGGGCTGTGGGGTAATATATTACCTTGTAATTTTAACACTTGCATTGGTTTTGTTGTTAACATTTTAATTAGAATTGGGGCTGTTGTTTACAGTGTTGAATATAAACTTGATTTATTGTTGGTTATTTTACAGGAAGGGGAATGTGGGCTGGCTTGACTTGTTTAAGAAAATATTAACGAAAACTTTAGCAAGTTTTAAAACAAAGTTTTGGTGAAATAACTAGATATTAATTTTTTGCAACAAACTAGAAATATTTGGGACCACTGTATGCTGCAGTGGCATTATTTTATTTTACTATAATTTACTGTTATGCACAACCCGGGCACCCTTTATTGGTTTATTTCTTCTTGTAGTTCAACTGCAACATTAATGTAGTTAAATCTGCAACATTATTGGTGGGGAACACTTAATCTCACTCTTTGCAAATACAGTCACCCATAAAGGGTGTACTGCCCAGGGAGAGTTTTCTTTTTAGTTTTCTTTTAAGTTTAGTGTCCCATAGTTGTGGGATAAATCTTCCCTGATGAGTCCAATTTAGTGATGTATTTATATTTATGACGTCCAAAATTCCAAAAATAAAGGTGCTTTCATTAGTTGTTTTTGTTGAATTATTAATTTTTCAAATTATGGTTGTGTTTACATTAGGTTTTGGAATCCTTATAAGGGCCCAATTCATTACAATTCTATAGGAATTATTAAAGAGCACAACCTCAGATGAAACATGGCATTAATCACTTTGTACTATGATTTGGGGGCTGTATACATGGATTGATGGCAACTTGTTGCCAATCTCTTAAGGAAGCAGCTGTGACTGTGCAATTAAGGATGTATTTCTCCTCTTGGAAACCTGCACTTGCAGTTTGTTCTGAGATCTCTCCCTCCCACATCTTCTTCCACACTCATCTGTGTTCAATTTGTTACCACTAATTCATGTCTAAGAACTCGATATTTCTCTTAGTTTATGTAAGGAAGGACTTTCCACTTATTTCAAATTATCCTGGTTGTTTTCAATGGTTCTTCAATCCATTACATTCTGGGTAAACATTTAAAAAATTACCATTTAAAAAATAATGCTTCACTTTATTGTAGTATTTTCTAACAAGGCACCACAACCATTTATATTTTTTCAGTTTCTTCACCTGATTCTGATGTGGATTCAGGTTAACAACCAGTGAACTACAGTGGTCTTCTTTCTACTTAACTCAAATTTTCCTTATTATTTTAAATCAGAAAAGATCCTTTCATATTTAGATGATATACTTCTAATCTCAAGTATTTAAAGAGGTTAGAAAATTCTTTTATATTCTTAAGTAGTACTCCAATATTTTTCTCATATATGATAGTGTGTGGGATGGATGAAACTAGAGAATGCATGTATTTACAAACAGAAATGTTTACACAAAGTATCTGCCAATGCAGATAATTATGAAGAAGGGGGAATGGTGGTTGAGGCTATAGAAGGAATTTGGCTGTTTGCCATAACAGACATAAATTATTTTTACACTCTTTGCACGGATAATTTGTTTATGATTTAACAGAAATTATGAAAATAATACACAATAAAATCACACAAAGTGGTTGATTTGAAGATATTTAATTGTATCAGCAACATTACTGGGGTGGGAGTCACTTCCCCTCACCCTTTGCAAATACAGTCACCCATAAAGGAAAAGTGTTCACTCCCCTCAGCCACCTCCCCAGCTTCCTGGACTGATGGAGGCCTCCATCATCAGGAGTGAGCACCTAGCACGAGGAGCATAGACACGATCTTTTGAAGGCCACACTGCTCTCTACACGTGTCAGGTTAGAGGGCTGTTAGCACTGCAGGAGAACACAGACTTCCTGTTGCTTACTCCCCACTGAAGACCCACTAGAGTGACTCACATCACTAACTGAGGCTATGAGTGTTGATCAGGGCTTTCCCCCTGTCCTCCTTTATTTCTCCACAAAGTATAATGGTGGTTTTCATTGGAGCTCTAAGAGTTTGTTTCCCAAACAGGACATTCCCTCTCTGCCTTGGGGCAAGTGCAGTGAACACGTATTACATTCCAGTGTCTTCTGCTGTACATCATCTTCTTCCTCTCCAACCCCTCCATTCTCTTCTGGAATTGAAGAGGTGTGCATCATTTTCAACACTGTCAAAATGCGTTAAAAATGTAATATTTAATTAATCTGAGGAACATCTGGCATCTGCACCCTCTGAGGTTTTCTGCAATAATTACACTATCTCACAACCTCACTTCTATTCTTGTCAGTCATAGGTCCCAGGTCTTTCTGTGATTCCTGTAGTAATTATTAGGTTGACTGGCCTAATGTTACTCATTCTGGTGATGTTATTGCTGTAGCCAATGCTGTAATACGAATTTGACATTTCCTTCCTGACACCAAAGTGTTTCATCTTCACATTGCTCTTTGTTTAGCTTCCCCAAGATAGGAGAAGGTGAATGTAGAACTCGAAGCAGGAGACCTGAGCCTGTGCCTGAGACCCAGGAGGGGTACAGCAAGAGTAGCCTACTCCAAGGGTCAATGCTGGAGCTAAGGGAAGGAGGGAAGGGCAAAAGGAGCAGGAGCAGGAAGTCTACACTCTGTGCCCTGACTCCTCTGTGGCACCAGACACGGGGACCTTGGTTTTATCTGTCCCTGCCCACCTGGACAATCCCTGCATGAGGCAGGTACATCATTCTGGGACATCTATGACTTTAGACTAGTCCTCAAACCATGTGACTCCCTTGCCTGACTCTCTCACAGGCCTTGCTGGCCAAGAGAAATTCCCCTCCATCTTAAGAGTACTCATTCACCACCAGTCTGGAGCCACCCAGGGTTTACAGGTGAATTCACTGGGCAGCAGCATCACAGTGCCATTTGGGAACAGGGCAGCTCTACAAACCTTTTCCCCTAGCTGTTTCAGTTTGCCAAACACTGCCAATGCAAAATACCAGAAATATGTTTGCTTTTATTGGAATTTATTAGGGTTAAAGCTTACATATCTGAGACTGTGAAAAATGTAAAATGAAGGCTTCATCAAAAATGCTCTAATAACAAGGATCAGCTGCTGCTGGACTCCTGCCAAGGTAAAATGTTCAGCCTGCCTGTCTCTCTCTGCCTTCTCATCGAAACTCACTCTCACCCTGAGCTCAGCAGTGGGCCATCAGAAACAATTGCTCACACCTCTCCTTTCTCCTCTGGACTGGATATCTTCAGCTTCAAGTTGCTCCATTACTTCCACCTCTCACCTCTCCCTCAGTCTTTCAGTGTTTCTGTGTCTCTCCAAAGCTGTAGGAGATCCTGGAGCACTCTCCCACATGTCAGGGCAAACATGGCAGCATGCCATCTCTGTATTTTCCATGTATGTAGGACTTCAGCACAATGAATGGGATCCATCCTGGTGCCTGAAATCTAATCAGAGACCTGTAACTCAACCAAAGCAATCTAACAAAAGTGACCTAATAAAAAGGAACCTTATCTGAATCTAACCAAAATGTCCTACATAAAAAAGGCTTAAACACACAGAAATGGGTAGTAGGAACATATATTTGTGGGGCCCACGCAAGATTCAAACATGTGCATTAACCCAGGGCACCGGGATTAGGAGGGTTCTCCTAAGTCCGGGAGTAATGGGATCACATGAAGCAGTGGCTGCACTTTGTGTGTGGCCATAATTGTGAAAAATTGGGTGCTGACCACCATTGCACTGGTCCCTAGAATGGTCCCAAGAAGAACTCAATATACTGTGCTTTCTCCACCAAACATTAGCAGCAAAATCAGGTGTGTAACTCAGAGAGTTGTGCCATTATTCCCATCCCCAAATCCAGAGTGCACAGATTTTGCATGAGGGGTGGGGTTGCACAAAGCAGACTGTAAAACTGAAAGCCCCTAATTTCTTCTCCACATAACTGATTACATTTACAACAGAATGGAGAAATTCTAACCTAAGGCTGCTCTCAAAAGCAGTGGAGATCACCGATGGCCTGAGATTTAATTCATCTCAATCCCTCTGGAAGAAGTGAAATAAATAGTTTTACAGATGAGGAAAAACTAATAAAGTTTTCTAGCAGCAACTTACTTTAAAAGAAATGTAAAATAATATTCATCAGGCAGAAAGAAAATAATCTCAGTGATTCAAGATTCAGGATGGATTGAAGAACAATATCTCTTAATTAAATTCATATATATATATATATAATGACTATTGAATGGCTAAGGTAATAATGATATCTGTGGCCTAGAACATCAATAAAGTGTTAAAATACACCATAAAATAATATATACCATAAGATGGGTAAATGGATCTGTACCAGTTGTTTATAGTTATAAATTCCAAAAATAGGTATCAGATGATGCTTGTAAACTGGTCTTTTAATCTGGGCATGATTAAGTTATGATAAAGGGCATTGATTGAGCAACAGTCGGTAAGGCATTGAGCCCCACCCCTTGCTCGGTTGGGTCTCAAACATAAAAAGAAATGGCAAAGGAGAAAGCTGGAGTTGTTTCTGATGTTGGAGTTCTGATGAGCAAGGAAAGAAGTCCCTGGCAAAAAGAGACAAGCCAGTCACCTGAGAGTTCACAGCTGGCCTTGTGGAGAGAGGCAAAGCTTAGAGAGCCTCATAGTCTACAGCTGACCTTGTGGAGGAAACAGAGGAGCAGAGCCCAGAGAAAAATGCAGCCCTGGGAAGACAGGAACCCAAGAGGCCTGAACCCTGGCAAATAATGGCAACTATCTTGCTCCAGATGGGTTAACACTCTTTGGTGATGGAAGAAATTTATGCTTTATGGCCTGGTAACTGTAAGCTTCTACCCCAAAGAAATACCCTTTACAAAGACCAACAGATTTCTGGTATTTTGCAACAGGACCCCTTTGGCTGACTAATACAGGATATAAAATGTTTAAAATACATTATTTCACAAGTAAATAACAAATAATAAGTGCAGATTTGGAAAGGCAAACAAAAGTGTTATAATTTCCCTGGTAAAATTTAAAGAATATTAAATAATGCATCTCATCCAAATAAATAGAAAAAAAATTGAGCAAAAATAGTCAGTTCAAAACAAAGTATTCAGGATTTGCTGTGCTGCCATTTGGCCTTTGTTCTGGGGCCACCTTACTCGTACATTTTGGAAGCTGCAACTTTCTTATACTTCAGAAGCCTGATGGTTCCAGTGTGGAATAATCATGTGTTGTTTTTTCCCCATCATAAAAGGAAGTGCTGTATCACTTCCCCATTTCCTACTTATGAAGTCACCAAACTGGATGTGATGCTCATTTGAAAAAAGAAGAGCCATGAATGATAGAACAAATAAAAAGGAGATATTGTTGCACTTCCCGAATTGGATGCCTAGATGACTGATATTCGATCTTTCCTTTTTTTTTATTTATTTTTTATTTTTTACTATGGGTAAAAATCAAAATTCTCACAATGCATACAAACATTTGCAAAATGATATATAAATATTATGCATATATGTGTATTTGCTTACAAAAATGTTGTTTATATATATATATACGTATATTTCAAGAGGTGCTTAGATTACCCAAAATATTACACGGAACCCACTGGGATTCCCATGTTGCCCACCTCCGACACCTCCCATCACATCCCACACAAACATCTCCCACAGTGTGGCCCACCACCCTCAATGAACTTACACATCCTGGAGCCTTGCCACCAACCATAGACCACAGTTCACACTGTAGACCACACTCTCTCCCACTCAGTTCTGAGTGGTGTGTGCTGATTTAAAATGGCCTACATCCGTTGCCACAACAATACTCAGGACAACCACCAACTCCCAAAGAAGCCACTGTATTTCAACTGCTCATCCCCTCCCTACCCCAAAAGTATCAAGTGGCCACTGGCTCCACCTCATTGTTATAGTTTCTTGTATTGTCAGAATCACCATATGTGAACAAGAGAATACCATCAAGTCCACTCTAGTCCATAGTACTTCCCCCAATCCTGAGGGGACTGGGATGGTGATGTCCACTCCAACTCCAAGTGAGAGAGGGTTTATATCCCATGGATATGGTGGGTGGGATGATCCTGCTTGCAGATGCAGGCCCTCTCCATTCCCTGGGGTGGCCATTTCCCATCGTTGTCTCCTCACCAGGTGACTTGGATGAGTCCATTGAGCTGTAGGGTAGGAGTTGCAGCTACACCGAGATTTCATGCACACCTGGCACATAGGTAGGTGGGAGGCTCCAGTCTCTGGAAGTATACCTAAGAAGCTCCAGCATCACATGTAGGTTTGAATAGAAGGGACTGGTGAACCATGTGCAGGGAGGACTTATTTGAGTCTAATTCTGTCACTCTCAGGAGCACAGATTACAAAATAGAACCCACTGATAAGGCATCAGTCTCTGGGGCTATCCCCCCTTATATAAGACCAGGGTGTCTCCGGAGCTCTCAGGAACCCCACTGAGTGGGGTGATAGGCACTTAGATGTTCTATGAGCTCCTACTGAGGTGTGCGTAAGAGTTACCTCTGGGATGACCTCCTGATTCTCTTTGAAGTCTCTTAGCCACTTGAACTCATTTGTCTTTACCAATTCCCCCTTTTATTCAAGGTCTTTTTCCAGTTGTGCTGCCAGTTGGCACTTGGGAAAAGTTTTAAATTAGCAATAATCGTGCCTCGGATAAACCTCATTGGCTACGATACTGCCACTGTGCAAAGCTGCCAGTTGGCACTTGGTATTAATCCCTCATTGCCAGGGAGGCTCATCCCCTGGAATCATGTCCCACGTTGGGGGAAAGGTAATGCAATCATATGCTGAGTTTGGCTTAGAGAGAGGCCACATTTGAGCAACAAGGAGGCTCTCAGGTGGCAACCCTTAGGCACCCCACAACTGCAGGCTAAGTTTCATTTACAAGAGCAAAGACTCAGAAGGGTAGTCATCAATTAAAAAAAAAAAAATCAGTGGGTCATCCTATTTTGACAGGCAGTGTCCCTACACTCAGAGGACTATTTTTGCTCCCTTGGAGAGTGTGACAGAGCTCTCCAGGATAGGAATTTAGATTCCCTCATTTATTGTGTGATTATCTACCCATCATGACCATGCCCCGTCTCCCAAACCTTTGAATGATTTTGTATAACTTTCATGTAAATTCGGATGAACCAATCCCCACGAAACCCCCCCAGACACCCCGCCCAATAATCCCCCGCAGTACCCATTGTAACCCTTCTGTGATCCAAATCCTCAATGAACATTTAGTCCATAAAATAATCAAATACACTTACTAGGTAAAAGAAACAAGTGTGATAAGCGTACATGCAAGAGACAAACATAAGAGTACTCAGGGAAAAAAAAAAGAGAGAAGGAAAAAAAACAAATAATCAAACAAAGAAAAAAACAAAATAAAATATAATTAATGGACTGGGACATTCAAAAAATGGGCAAAAAAGCAAAGGAAATGCCTTTAAAATATATATATATATTCATTTTATTTCCTTTATCTTTTCTTTTTTCCCTTTTTTCCTTCCCTTTATCACTGTGTTATCGGATGTCTGGTGTGCCATGACACCTTCCTCCTCTCAATCCCCTTTGTATCCCAATATTTCATTTAATTTTCAAAGAAGTTTATATCAGAGCAAAGTCACACACGGAGTGCCGGAGATTCCCAGATACCAAACCACGCCCCCTTCCCAACACCATATTAACTCCGCCCCCTTATTTTTTTGGTTGTTAGCATTGTTATAACTGTTATGCAGATAGCAAAATATAGCAACTAAACATTGTCAGTGATTTACAGTATAGTTTACAATTTAGAAGATACAGTTTAATAATTTTGATGATATTTACCATATCCTGTGTCCATTACTGTAAGGTAATGAAAAACCTTCCCCATGACCACCAAACAACCCATTAGAACTTGACTGTTCCCTTCTCCCCAGCCCCCCAGGGCCCATGATACCCCCCTCTCCCAACCCATGGAATGTCAAGAGTCACAGTTACATGCCCTGGGGATTTGAACCAGCCCTTCCTAATCCACCCACCCCCAGTGCTGCACCACCAAACCCAGGAACACCACCACTCATCTGCCCCATCCCCCAACATGCAACCACACTTTATCCCTTTACCATAGATTATGTCCATATGGGTGATGGCTCAAAGCGTGCTCTTCTTTTACTCTCCTTTGTTAACCTATCTTTCAGACAATGATTCTCAGAGACTGCTCACTTTCCTCAGTTCAGATTAGTACGGTCATATACTGTTCATCCTTCAGTGCCTGGCTTGCTTCACTCAAAATAAGGTCTTCAAGATTCATCCACGTTATTCCATGTGTTAGCACTTTGTTCCTTCTTACAGCTGAGTAATATTCCATTGTATGTATGTACCACATTTTGCTTATCCATTCGTCTGTTGATGGGCACCGGGGCTGATTCCAACTTTTGGCAATGGTGAACAATGCCGCTATGAACATTGGTGTGCATATATCTGTTTGTATTTTAGTTTTCAGTTCTTCTAGGTATATACCCAGCAGTGGAATTGCTGGATCATACGGAAGATCTATTGCTAGTTTTCTGAGGAACCGCCAAACTGTCCTCCACAGTGGCTGGAACATACCGCAGTCCCACCAGCAGTGGATGAGGGTTCCTATTCCTCCACATCCTCTCCAACATTTAGTGTCTCCTGTTTTTTTAATAGCTGCAATTCTGATGGGTGTAAGATGGTATCTCATTGTAATTTTGATTTGCATTTCCCTGATAGCAAGTGATGTTGAGCATTTTTTCATGTGCTTTTTAGCCATTTGTATTTCTTCCTTGGAGAAGTGTCTTTTTAGGTCACTTGCCCATTTTTTATATGGGTTGTTTGTCCTTTTATTTTCGAGGTGAAGGATTTCTTTATATATGCAGGATAATAGGCTCCTATCAGATATATGGTTGCCGAATATTTTTTCCCATTGTGTAGGCTGCCTTTTTATTTTCTTAATAACATACTTAAAGGTGCAGAAGTTTTTAGTTTTGAGGAGATCCCATTTATCAATTTTTTCTCTTGCTGCTCGTGCTTTGGCTGTGAAGTTCATGAAACCATTTCCTATTACAAGGTCCTGTAGATGCTTCCCTACATTATCTTCCAAGGTTTTTTATGGTTTTGGCTCTTATATTTAGATCTTTGATCTATCTTGAGTTGATTTTTGTAGAAGGTGTGAGATGGTATTCTTCTCTCATTATTTTGGATATGGATATCCAGTTCTCCAAGCACCACTTTTTAAAGAGGCCACTCTCTCCCAAATGAGTGGGTTTCGTGGCCTTGTCAAATATCAGGTGACTGTATATGCGAGGATCTATATCAGAACTCTCAATCCGTTTCCATTTGTCAGTAGGTCTATCCTTATGCCAATACCACGCAGTTTTGATCACTGTGGCTTTGTAGTATGTTTTAAAGTCAGGTAATGTGATACCTCCAACTTCATTTTTCTTTTTCAATATATCTTTGGCAATTCGAGGCCTCTTGCTTCTCCAAATATATTTTGTGGTTAGTTTTTTCAGTTCCTTAAAAAATATGTTGTTGACTTTTATTGGGATTGCATTAAATCTGTAGATTAGTTTGGGTAGTATACACATCTTGATGATGTTTAGTCTTCCCATCCATGAACAGGGAATATTTTTCCATTTATTTAAGTCTTCCTTGATTTCCTTTAACAGTGTTGTGTAGTTTTCTGTATATAAGTCCTTTACATCTTTAGTTAAATTTATTCCTAGGTATTTGATTCTTTTGTTTACTATTGTAAATGGTATTTTTTTCCTGATTTCCTCCTCAGTTTGCTGGTTATTGGTGTACAGAAATGCTACTGATTTTTGAGCGTTGATCTTATAGCGTGCAACATTACTGAACACCTTTATAAGTTCTAGAAGCCTTGTTGTTGATTTCTCAGGGCTTTCTATGTATAGGATTATGTCATCTGCAAATAATGAAATTTTTACTTCTTCTTTTCCACTCTGTATGTCTTTTATGTCCTTTTCTTGTCTCAGTGCTTGTGCAAGTACTTCTAAGACAATGTTAAATAGGAGTGGTGATAGTGGGCATCCTTGTCTTGTTCCCGATCTCAGAGGGAAGGCTTTTAGGATTTCACCATTGAAAATGATGTTAGCTTTGGGTTTTTCATATATACCCTTTATCATTTTCAGAAAGTTTCCATCTATTCCTATCTTTTGTAGTGTTTTTATGAGGAAAGAGTGCTGTGCTTGTCAAATGCTTTTTCTGCATCTATAGAGATGATCATGTGATTTTTTTCTTTCAGTTTGTTTATGTGGTGTATTACATTGATTGATTTTCTTATATTGTACCATCCTTGCATACCTGGGATTAAACCCACTTGGTCATGGTGTATAATCCTTTTGATATGTTGTTGAATGCGATTAGCAAGTATTTTGTTAAGGATTTTAGCATCTAGGTTCATTAGAGAAATTGGTCTGTAATTTTCCTTTCTTGTGGTATCTTTATTTGGTTTTGGTATTAGGGTAATGTTGGCATCATAGAATGAGTTAGGTAGTATTCCTTCTACTTCTATTTTTTGGAAGAGCTTAAGTAGAATTGGTGTTAGCTCTTTCCGGAATGTTTGGTAGAATTCAGCTGTGAAGCCATCTGGTCCTGGACTCTTCTTAGTTGGGAGGTTTTTAATGACTGAGTCTATCTCTTTACTTGTAATTGGGCTGTTGAGTTCATCTATTTCTTCTTTCATCAATGTCGGCTGTTTGTGGGTTTCTAGAAACTTGTCCATTTCCTCTAAATTGTCATTCTTGTTGGCATATAATTTTTCAAAGTATCCTCTCATGATACTCTTTATTTCTGTGGGGTCAGTAGTGATATCACCTTGCTCATTCCTTATTTTATGTATTTGCATCTGTTCTCTCTTTTTCTTTGTTAGTCTGGCTAAGGGTTTGTCAATTTTGTTGATATTCTCGAAGAACCAGCTTTTGGTTTTGTTTATTGTTTCCAGTGCTTTCTTATTCTCTATTTCATTTAGTTCTGCTCTAATCTTGGTTATTTCCTGTTTTCTACTTCCTTTAGGTTTAGTTTGTTGTTGTTTTTCCAATTCCTCCAAGTGTGCAGTTAGGTCTTCAATTTTAGCTCTTTCTTCTTTTTTAATATATGAATTTATGGCTATGAACTTCCCTCTCAGGACTGCTTTCGCTGCATCCCA